>LPNX010299751.1:4388-174840 GCA_001517045.1 Pseudotsuga menziesii
TGTTATGTCGCATTGTTATGTTTATCAAGGTTTACATTTCACTCTGACATTATCAAGGGTTATATCACATTACGACGTTAAGCCATGGTTTGTTATAGTGTATGGTTGGTATATGTTAACACAACCAAAGATCTGACACATTAATAATGTGATAGTGGGCGTTTAATAAGCATTACGTTGCATTGTGACATTTATCACATGTTATGTTGTATTATCGACATTCATCAATGGTAATGTAACATTGTGATAATTCCCAAGATGTGACACATTAATATTATCATAACGTTTTGTGAACCTCCTACATAGTATTTGAATGCTTGCATTCCCCAATGTATTTCTCACGTTATGAAATTAAACAAAGGCTATGTCATATTCATGTTATTATTATAATTAAATAAACAATATTATTTCTATTAATACTTTGTAGATATGTCTATGCACTCACCCATTACTAGCAACAACCACATTAAATTAATTAATGTGTCTGATTAACCTCGTTATTTTATGATTACTTTAATAAAATTACATAAATAACATACTATATTTCATTAGTTTCACATCAATATTTTGACCAATAACCATATTTTGAGCAACACAACCATATATTATCATAACCAATGTGGTATGTAGTAAAGACACATAAACCATCATGAACATTGCATCCCAACATAATCATAACTATAATTGTTTCCAATGTGACGAATGATGTAATTTATCATAACCCTTTGTGAACCTCCTACATAGTATTTGAATGCTTGCATTCTCCAATGTATGTGTCACGTTGTGAAATTAAACAAAGGCTATGTGACATTGTCACAGTTTGCAAGGGTTTCATGTCACATCTTCGTATGTTTTGCGACAGAATACATACTATAGAGAAAAACGTTGGATATGTCACATTGTGACGTTGATCATCTTCATTCTAATAATAATGAACATATGTTGACTTGGTACATCAATAACATGGTATGGAACATTATGGTTAGGTTACATTATGAATTTATGATGATATCTATTATTAGGTTAGTTTATAACATGTGAATAATAAATATTGGATATAAATAACTTCATGATATATTTTTCATATATACTATACAGAAAAACATCGTATTAATAATAATTTAAGTATATTATGTTTTATATTAATTAAATAATATGGTAATAAATATATTAAATATTATTTATTATATATTATAATTAAAATAACAATATTATTTCTATTAATACTTTGTAGATATGTCTATGCGTGCACCCGTTACTAGCAACAACCACATTAAATTAATTAATGTGTCTCAATACGTCGATAGACGTAAATTTAGGCACACACTTTTTATATTAATGTTTCTCCCTATAGTATGTGCTTAAATTTACGCCTATCAGCGTATTCAGACACATTAATTAATTTAATGTGGTTGTTGATAGTGTATAATTTTTGAAGTATTTTATTCCACAGATTATATTGATGTGTAATTTTTGAAGTATTCTATTACATAGATTATATTGAACACATAATGATGTATACTTTTTGAAGTATTTTATTCCACAGATTATATTGTTATGTCATTTTTGAAGTATTCTATTATACAGATTATATTGAGCATAGAAATTATATTGATGTATAATTTTTTAAGTATTTTATTCCACAGACTATATTGCTGTGTAATTTTGAAGTATTGATGTATAATTTTTGAAGTATTCTATTACACAGATTATATTGCTGTGTATTTTTTTGAAGTATTTTATTGCATTGCAATATATGGATTATATTGATGTAGAATTTTTGAAATATTTTATTACACAGGGATTATATTGCTGTATAATTTTTGAAGTATTTTAAATATTTTATTACACATGGATTATATTGTTGTATAATTGGGGTCAGCACTGGCCTTCATCTTTATATTCTCTTAGGCATTCCTGGACTTCTTGTATTGCAGCAAAGCAACTTTAGGAATGAATTTGATGGAAATGTTTGTTTCTAGCCTTGCTTCATTTCAGAAGATTATTTTTCCTTCTTCAATTAAAGAGGGAAAAAGGTGCAAAAGTGTGGGAAAATAATATGGTTACCTAAGACTTATAAATAAGATAATGGTCATTATCATTGTTTTAAAACATATGTATTAATGTGTAATTTTTAGTAATGTTAATAAAATAGAAATATAGGTAATGATGGTTAATTTTGTTTTTTTGTTTTAATTTAAAATAATTTGATTTGTTAGATATCAAGCATAACATAGACATAAGGTGGATTGTCCTCGTATGCAATTTTTAAGAATGTTAACAAATAGAGATAAAGGTAAAGATCTTTATCTTTTTCATGTTTTTAATTAAAGTAATTTAAATAAGTGTGTTTTATATTTGTTTTGGTTTTTTATATTTTCAGGTGTCGAGCATCTTTTGAATATTGATTCAATTTTGTTTAGAACAGTTTGAAGTGATATAGGATGGACTTGCATAGTTTAATATTTTTGAGAAGTTTGTAAAGAGATTCTTACAAACATATTATTCTTAATAAAAAGGTATACTTTTGGGGGATGGGATTAAACCCATCCAAATGCTCTAGATGGTGGGGCGCCCCATCATCTTTAGAGTAGTCTCTTATAGTGTTATGTAGTATGTTTTTTTTTCACTTACATTTTCCATTAATTGTCTCCACACAAAGGAATTTTATAATTTCTCCAGCATATATCAACTTTATTTTCCACCTAATGTTTTCACACAAACTAATTTTATAATTTATCCAACACAAACAAACTTCAATTTCCACTTAATGTTTTCACACAAGATAATTTCATGCACACAAACCAAATTTGTAATTTCTCCAACACAAATAAACTTCATTTCCACTTGATGTTTTCACGCAAGATAATTTCATGCACACAAACCAAATTTATAATTTCTCAATTACAAAGAAACTTCATTTTCCACTTAATGTAATTTCACACAAACTAATGTCATGATTTTTTTAACACATAAGTAAACTTTACATATATTTAAAATTATAACCATTTTTATTTTTATTTCTTTTATTTTATTTTTTATATGTTTACTTTGACTTGTTTTTTTCACATTTTTAGTTTTGTTTAATTTTTATTTCACATTTTAACTTTTGTTTTAATTTTATACTTTTGCTTCATCTTTATTTTATTTATATTATTACATTATTATTATTTATAGTATTTTCATGTTATTGTTATTGTTTATATTTTAATATGTGTATTGATTTACTTATGTATGTTTGTTGTATTTTAGTACATTTTTTGAGTGTATGTTTTGTTAATTTTAATGTATATTTTGGGTGTATGAAATATTTCTATATGTAATTGTTATGTATTTGGTAGATGAGATGAAATTTATATTGGTTAGATAAAATAATGTGTTTTATATAATGAAAATAATGTTTTGTTGTATGCAAGGTTTGCTAGATGAAATAACTTTTTTTGGTATGCAACTCTATTGGTTTGTTATATGAAATGATTTTTTGGGTTTGTTAGATGGAATAATGTGTTCTGTATGCAACTCTCCATGTTTTTGTTTGAAATATTTGTACATGTATTTTGTATGCAACTTTGTGTAGGTAGATGAGATCAATTTTATGTTTTTTTAGATGAAACAATGTTTATTGTATGCAACTCTATGTGCTTGTTATATGAAATGGATTTGATGTTTACTAGATGAAATAATGTCTTTTGTATGCAACCTTGTGTTTGTTAAATGAAATGAGTTTTTGTGTTTATGTGTTTATAAGATGAGATGATTTCTATGTTTGTTAGATTAATATTTTGTGTATGCAACTCTTTATTTATTAAATGACATGATGTTTTTTGTATGTCTATGTTTGTGTTTGAGATCTTTATACATGTATTTTGTATGCAACTCATGTGTTTGTAGTTGTGTTTGTGGATCTTTCTACATGATTTTTGTATGCAAATTCTATGTATTTGTCGATCTTTCTACTTTATGTGTTTGTAACTCTGCGTCTTAGATGAGATGATTTTTAGGTTTGCTAGATGAAATAACACTTTTTGGTATGCAACTCTATGTGGTTTTTTTTATATGAAATGGATTTAATGTTTATTGGATGAAATTATCTTTGTGGTATGCAACTTTGTGTTTGTTAGATGAGATGATTTCTATGTTTGTGTTTCAGATTGCACATTTATTTTGTGTGCGATTCTATGTGTGTGTATGTGTTTGCACATCTTTCTACATGATTTTTGTATCCAACTGTATGTTTGTATTTGTGTTTGTGGATCTCTCAACATAATTTTTGTATACAACTCTGTGTAAGTAAATCTATTTACATGATTTTTGTATGCAACTGTGTTTGTAAATCTATGTACATGATTTTTGTTTGAACTTTAGGTATATTTATTTTCAGATTTTTTTTTGTATTTATTTTATATTAGGTAATTTTTTTATAACTTATGATTATATGTATGTTTATTGGTACTATGCTAATAATATACACTAAATAATTTCACATTTTTTGTTTTTTTTTAATTTTTATCTTTTAATTTTTTATTTGTTGCTTTATTTTATTTGGCATTTATTTTTAATATTAAAATTTATGAACAATGACAAATAACATCTTATTTAACTTTTAATAAATTAAATAACATGATAATTTTATTAAACAAAATAAATAACATTAATTTAATAAACACCAAAACTAAATATTAACAAAAATTAAACAACTCATTTATTGATATAACAACAACAAAGCATAATAATCCAACATTTTATTTAAGTTTTAATAAAATAGATAACATCGTAACTATAATAAAATCAACTTAATAAATATTTAAACAAAAAATTAAACAATCCCCTTTGTTGGTATAACAATAGCAAAGCACAGATTCGCTTTGTTGTTAGCTTTGTTGTAATAACAACAAAGCATAGATTAGCTTTGTTTTAACAACAACAAAGCAACAGTTTTTGAGGCCATATGAGCTTTCACCTTCATGTGGTTCGTCTTATCAATAGAGATTCTAAAATCTCAAAGCTAAGAAAAGCTCTTAAATAATAAAATATTATAAAGTATTTTTAAATATCTTAAAAGTTAAAATATTTTAAAAAAGAATTTATTATAATATAAATTTATATTTATAAAATAATTATGAGAAAAAAATATATTTACTACATTATAACTTAAAGATAATATTTACTAAATTTGGGATAATTATAATGAAATATATATATATATATATATATATATATTTGTAAAAATCAAACAATAAAATTCCAATAATATAATTAATATTGAAATTTAATAATTAATAATAAAATCATTAAATATTTTTTTTTCGAAAATATAGTAATAAATAATAAAATATGAAATAATATAAAAAATTTCCAAATAAAATTTTAATAATATAATTAACTTAAAAATCTTTAATTAATAATATAATTAACTTCAAATTTATAATATATTTACAATATTTATTTATAAAATTAAAAAAAATATTTGTGATAAATAATAAAACTATAAATACTTATAATTAATAATATAATTTTAATAATATAATTAACTTAAAATTATTTAAAATAGTGTAATCAAATTTGAAATTATTTTAGAGATGAATTTTATGCTTGTTAGTTGACATAACTCCACATTTTAGTGATAATTATAATGAAAAAACAAAATAAATATTTATAAAAAACAAACAACATAATTAATATAAAAATTTAATAATTAATAATAAAATCATAAAACATTAAATAGTATAAAAATATATTTTTTAATTTAATAATTAATAAAAAATATATAAAATAGTATAAAAAAAATTAACAATCAAATCTTAATAATATAATTTCAATAATATAATTAACTTAAAATTTATAATAAAATTATAAAGTTTATTTATAAAGTAAAAATAATATAAACTAATATAATTAAATAAATGATTTGTAATTAGTAATAAAAGTACAATAATATAATTAATATCAAAATTTAATAATTAATTATAAAATCATAAAATATAAAATATCATAAAAATATTTTTTATCAAAATATAGTAATTAATATAAAATATAATTTTTCCAAATAAATTTTTAATAATATAACTAACTTAAAATAATTGCAATAAATAATAAAATTATATAACATTTATTTTAAGTGATAAGTTTGCAATATTTAAACATTAAGCTTGTAATATGATTAAAATTTATTTCTTTAAAATATTTTGTATAATCAAATTTGAATTTAGTTATTTGTTTAAAATATTTTGTATGATCAAATTTAAAGTTATTTAAAATAGTGTAGACTTGAATTAGTCCAATCCAATAGGGCTTTTATTGTAGTGACTAGGGTACCCTTATGTCTTAGGGGATTTTTTTAGATGAATTTTATGCTTGTTAGTTGATATATAGCTCTACATTTTGGTGATAATTATGGTGAAAAAACATGGTGATAATTATGGTGAAAAAACAAAATGAATATAAATATTTGTAAAAGAAAAACTTAATATAATTAATATCAAAATTTAATAATTAATAATAAAATCATAAAATATAAAATAGTATAAAAAAATTCAACAATAAAATCTGAATAATATAATTAACTTAAAATTTATAATAAAACTACAAAGTTTATTTATAAATTAATATAATTAACCTAAATGATTTGTAGTTAATAATAAAACTATAAATACTTTATTATGATTAATAATAAAATTTCAATAATAAAATTTACTTAAAATACTTGTATATTGTTTATATGGTTTATAGTTATATTATATTTATATCTAATATAACTTAAATATTGTAAGTTTGCAATATCAAGATTTTATGTATATCAATTTTTTGTTTCTTTAAAATGTTTTGTGTAATCAAATTTGAAATTATTTAAAATATTTTATGTATAATCAAATTTAACTCCTTATTTAAAATTATTTAAGAGATGAATTTTATGGTTGTTAGATAATATGTAACTCCACATTTTAGGACTATAATTTTTGTTTAGATTTTTAAAAATGTTTGATATATAACTCTTTGTTTGTGTTTGTGAATTATTATTCTAAATTTATGAGTCACTCCAACTTACAAAAATACATATAAATTCAAAACTATATTATTTTTAATATATTCTAAAAATAATATGTTAATATTTTAATACATTTTATTATTTATGAGATATAGAATTTTAAACAAAAAAGAAATAAGAGGGAGTGTACATCTACATTGTTTTTTAAATATTGTTTACTTCAAGTTTAACTTCAAAACTATATTTTATCAATTCAATAATTAAAATACATCTTATCAAAATGCAAATCAATCATGTATGTTATATCCAATAGTATAGCTTGAAGAAGATTGAAGAAGATTGAACATATACCATTCAATGAAGATTGAACATATGCCATTTCAATTTCAAGATTGAAAAGTGAGAAAGTAGAATAATAACAAGAAATAATTATTTATCAACAATAGCAATCCTTGCGAATATGACCCAAAAATAATAGTAATGCAAAAATACAAAAACACCTTCAGTTTTAAAAATATAGTTCCACTATTAATAATATATTAACAACATTTATATAGTTAACAATATCAAACCTGTCATTATGACCCAAAAAATCCAATATTGCTAAAATAAAAATAATAAAAAAATTGGAAAAAATTATTTTCAACAATATGAATCCTTGTCATTATGACCCAAAAATTCCAATAATGCAAAAAATACAAAAACAAAACTAAAATAATTATTTTCAACAATATCAAACCTTGTAAATATGGCCCAAATATACTAGTAATGCAAAAATACAAAAATAAATATGGCTTTACTATTAATAATTTATTAACAACATGTATATAGTTAACAATATCAAACCATGTCATTATGACAAATTCCAATAATGCAAAAAATACAAAATGGTTCCACTTTTAATAATATATTAAAACCTTGTCATTATGACCCAAAAAATTCAATAATGGCAATAAAAATAAAAACAAAAACTTGAGTTTAAAAAACATGGTTCCACTTTTAATAATTTATTAACATTTATATACTTGAAGTGAAAAGTTAAAATCAACCACCTGTTGGACCATGTGATGAAAACATATCTTTTAAATGTTGTGCTAATATCCTTTAAACTATTGATTAATTGAATGAGGTCTTTATCATGGATAGTTGCAAATACTTTCGTTCAATTTATAACCAAGGCTGAACCTCTAAATACCTACATCTCAGTAATTATGCTTAATACGATCCTTCTTTGAAATCCACTTTACCATAAAAATAGTGCTTATCTGCTAAGAAAATTGTACATAATTATAGTTTAAATAGTTTATAATTATAATTAAAAGTATAAAAAAAACATAATTGCACATTATTACTAACAAAACATAATCATAATTATAGAATTTTTAATAACACCATTCTATTATTACTAAGAAAAAATAATTATAATTATAGAAATTTTAAGTACCATGTTAGTTTATAATGATAATTAAAAGTATCAATATTTAATAACACCATTCCATTATTACTAAGAAAACATAATTATAAATATAGAATTTTTAAGTATGATGTCCAAAGGACAATTTATCATTTTTGAATAATGACATGGGATTTATCATTAAAATGCAAATCAATCAGGTATGTTATATCCAATTATAGCTTTATGAAATTCTAGAAAATTGAACATATACCATTTCATGGTTATGGACGTTAGCGAAAGTGAGAAAGTATATTAATAACTTGAAATAATTATTTTCAGCAATATCAAACTTTGTGAATATGGCAAAAAATACTAGTAATGAAAAAATACAAAAATACTTTGAGTTTTAAAAATATGGTTTCATTATTAATAATTTATTAACAACATTTATATAGTTAACAATATCAAACCGTCAAATACAAAATGGTTCCACTTTTAATAATCTATTAAAACCATGTCATTAACTCTGTCATTATGACCCAAAAATTCCAATAATGGCAATAATAACAAAAACAACTTGAGTTTTTTAAATTTAAAAAACATGGATCCACTTTTAATAATCTATTAACATTTATATACTTTAAATGAAAAGTTATATCAACTATTGCCTAGTGTATGAAAACATATCTATTGAATGTTCTACTAATATCCTTTAAACTATTAGTTAATTGAATGAGATCTTTATCATGGATAGTTGCAGATACTTTCGTCCAATTTATGCTAATATCCCTTAAATTATTGGTTAATTGAATGATAGTTGCAGATACTTTCATCCAATTTATGCTAATATCCTTTAAACTATTGGTTAAGGGTGTGTGCAAGAAGTTGAGGAACCTTTGAGATGCAATGGTGGAGTGAAGTCAATCACTCTTAATCCAAAAAAAAGAAATCATCCCAAGCAATCCCGAACCTACCAAGCCTAGTCCCAAGGCTAGCAATAGGCATGCCAACTAGGATAGTAAGACAAATCGCACCTCCATTTTAGTGAACAGAATCATGTGCGTGATTATGTTCACTAAAATGGAGGCGCGATTTGGAAAGCCTATTTTTTTTTTAAATTGGTCGAGGCTGTCTTTTTCTCCTCACCGTGCAGCTATTGGACCAAGGAGGAGCAAATATCGACCGGGCAAACACGATTTTGGGTGTGCCAAAGCCCTCCATCTCCACCTTTAGATAAACCTTCCCTTTGTGAGGTATTTTCCTCATTTCTTTTCATGTTTTTTTCTCTTTATTCATCAATTTATTTTCCCTAGATTGAAAAATTAAACCATATTAAATTAAATTATGGCCAATTGAAACAAAAACCCAATGGAATTGGCCAATTTAAACAAAAACCCAATGGAATTGCCCAATGGAAACAAGAACCCCAATGTAATTGGCCAATTGAAACCAATTCCCCAATTTAATGATAAAAATTAAATAATTTTGATTATTTAACAAACTTCATACCCAAAATTCCCATTCCCAATGGAAACCAAAACCCCAATTAACTCAAAAAACAAATGAATTTCACTATTTCCATATGCATATTCACAAGGATCCTTGTGAATCCATACCAAAATCCACAAATAAAGACCTTATAATTTTGATGAAACTTCTCGAAGTTGCTCTTCCAAGAACATCAATAAACACCTTATAGTTTTGATGAAACTTCCCAATGCAAGTGTCAAAATAAGGTATAGAAGCTTCCCATGCTCTTAACAAATATTCCATCTTGAATGAAGGGTACTTTTTGGTTAAGGTCAAGACAACAAAGTTCAACAATAGACTCTATGAACGTGAAGATACATAGGTAGGTTGTTGTATTTTATTAAACATGCCAATCACATACTAGATCATACATGATATTTAATCCAGTGGAACCCTTGCATCCATAAAATCCATAAAGTTCTGCTAAATAGCCTTTGGAGTCCAAGAAACATCACGCTACAACAAATAATTACATATCTAACAAAATCGTTGCCTATACTAGGATTGTATTCATCAATAGCACATTATGTTGCATATTCTAGGGTCTAGTTGTTGCATCTACCCGCAATTTGGGAGCTGGTCCTACAAAGGCAATAATCAGCACCTCACAATTTCGATGAAACTTCATAATCCAAGCCTTAAAATAAGCTAGAGGAGCTTCACAATCAACATATGCACTCAAGACACTTTATGTACACATGCATGTACTTAAAAATTGGAATTAATGCTTGAATTTAGGACATAAATATGAAATGAAAAAATGTTAAATATTTATTTTTTATTGTAAAATTCAAGATCAATTTTTAAATTTACATGATAGATTTAGTTTATATGTCATTAGTTATACAGTTTTCAGTTCTTAGATATGTCATTATATCATGTGTTTATATTTCTAATGATATTTTATTTGTATTTATGGTTGCAGTGGCTACTATGGATCATAACAATGCGGAGATACTGAGATTTATTATCCATTTGAGAGAGATTGGTTCGGCTTGGAGAGCTGGAGATGAGATCCACCGCTCCTTGTCAAATTCATTGTTGTCTATTGTTGATACGATCGCAAGATCGAACGATGCTTTGTATAGCATCGCATCTTACAGGGAGAGGAAAATACAACAATATGCTGATGGGTTAAGTTACGATGAGGTAAAAAAGTTGAAAATAACAAAACAAGCCATCTATTCATTGTTTAGACTGCCTGGGATGGATGACATTTCGGAGATTAGTAGGCCACATATTTCTATTGAGTGGTGCACTTTTCCACCCATCAAATACAATTGGATGGATAGGTGGTACATGGTTTTTGACATTCCCCCTCACAACAATAGGGAAGTACCGATGTACTTCCTCCAAAAATTGTATGCAGAGTTTGTGATGGAGAAACACGTCAACTATTTTGACATGTTGGGCTTCCAGGGAGTTGGTAGGGGGATTCCCCAAGACCAACCCCATGCTAAGCATAGAGATGCCAATCCACAACTACCTGCACCCTGTGCCCAACTATCGAGGGCATACATCCCTCCTGCACATGACATGGTTGCCTAGACACATGAGGCATTTTCTACTCTAGCTGAGATGGTCTCTCGACACACGACCACTATTGACCAGAGAGCGCCCTCTTCCTCTGCTAGTGTACAACCACCAGCTTCTGGTGGTGGAGGGACATCTATTGGTGGGGATAGACCGACATCCAATGTGCCTTAGAGCGAGCCACACGTCTGCACATCGTGTGGGGGACCCTGTTATGGTCCTGGACCAAGACATGGTACCACTATGATGGTCAGGTAAGGAAATTATTTTAAAACTCTGTTATTGTTTAATTTTTAATTATTCCATACTATATCTGTAATATTTACTCTTGCAGGAGATTGATGCCTATCATGGGGGTGGTACTACACCCGGTGTGGTTGTACCCGAGGCCCAAAGAACCACAATTGACATAATATTTAAACACTTGTCATTTTGTCATTACATATAATTTTGTTAATGCATGTGTTAGTCTTGATTAATTTATTAAAATGTCTAATATTTACAATTTTTGAAGTTGCAGGAACCCCACTCAGAACGTGATGCTGGAGACATTGATATCAACGACATAGTCCAAGGTGGAATTTATGACTACTTGAAGAATGTAAGTACATGGGTTATGATTGAATCTTGTTCGAATTATTTAAATTTCTTACTGTACACTCCTTTATAGATCGCTAATGTAAATATAATTTTTAAAATTGCAGATGCTAGAGGCATCTGAAGAGGGGCAAGAAATTGATGGAAGCGGTCACTCCCATGGTGGATATATGTCCCAGGAAGGGGTAAGTATATTACAACATGTTATTTTTTTAGTACATATTATTCCATCCATTCAAATCCATGTCTAACTATGGTAACACTTTATGAATGCAGACGTCATCGTAGATCTCTGCACCGCCTCTTTGGTTTGGATCTCCCCATAATCCAAACATAGATAAGGGGGTTGTTTACACCAGAAGAGGTCCCTCTTCCTTGAAGAGAGTGGGTGTGTATGAGGATCAACCTACTCATCCCATGGTAATGTACACACTTCCAATGGCAGTTGTTGGTTAGCTATGAATTCACTTCACAAGTGGTTTTTCTTAATGTTATTTTCTCATGTTTATAGCATCAGGATGTAGAGCCATATGTGCCAGACCTTAGTGGGATTTTTGAGGTCGCTGTCAATGCCGCATCTACAATAGGGATAAGTCACATTGAGGTACATCTACTTGAATATTTGTAATTGTACATTTCATTTGTATTGTTTCTGGACATGCATGATGTCTAACTATTTAATCATTTGGTGAATGTAGCCACACCCTAGTCCATTAGTGCATGAAACTGAGGTTGATGTTCAACCTATGGCTCCTCTTACTACTGAAGAGTCCCACCTAATCCCCTAGAAATGTTTTTTTTCGGTGAGATGTTCATTTTTTACATAATTGATTAGTACTTTCTCATTCATGTACATGTTGATAAGTCCTGAGATAATTGACATTTTTTTTTTATTCGCAGAGAAGCATGGAAGAGAGGCTCACTGCAAGGTGGAGGACAATAGAGGCACCTACACCCTCGACACCACAGGAATCTATACCCCCCACGGATGTAGTGAGTCTTTGTTTTATTTACAATTGAGTCATATTTTAAATTTTCAAACTTTGTTATTGATGGACAATACTATTTCAGTTACCTGATTAAGAAATATTGTCATTGATTTGTAGTCACCAGAGATGCATAGTGGTCGTAGACAGAGCCGAAGAGCATCAGGGTCTGGAAAAAACAAGAGAAAGTTAGTCTAGGACAAATATGTATTTTTATGTACAATCCGAAGTTAGAGTATAGGGGCGCGGTCGAGGATAGATATACTTTTTTTGCACATGTACATCAAATATGTTTTTGATACATGTACATTGATAGGCCATATATAGGCCTTCTATTTCTGTATTATAACTTTCATGATATAAAAAAAAATTCATATCAAGGCTCTTGAGATATTCATGGTTCAGTCTTTTAAGTGTGATTATACATGTGTGGAGAAGAATGTTTCTATGTGTAATGTTCCCAATTTTTTATAGATTTTACGATTGCATGGAGATATCAGTTATAAATTTGAGAACAATGCACAATTACAATAAATTACGTAATGACAAAATTGTACATTTTAATTGTTTTTTACCACAATCCAATTGCATATACAATGTTATATTAACAATGTCAAATTTTATTCAAAAAGATGGAACATGGGTCTAATACACATTTAAGCACCCAGCACAGCTAAGCAACTGGTCCAACTTGGTGGAATACAAAAGCACCTTACCCACATAACAACCTAACAAACATTTAAAGGATGCACAAAGTTGACACACTTAAGTGATGCACTAGTGTGGTCTACATAAATAAAATTATTGTTTGGCATGATGTCTTTCATCTAACGAATACATGGGATACACATCAAACCTAAAAGTATCTGATTATTATAAGGTTGATTCAAAATAATGGTTATGACTATATCCTGCACATTATGTATGTCCTGCACATTATTTTATCATTTTGTTAATGTACATGGCATTTGATGAATGGCCTCGAGTAACAACTTTGAAAGAGATGAAAGTTATGTGTGATTAATGTACATGGCATTTTCGAAGCATTCATAGCGTGAAGATATATATATTTTGTAATAATGGTGTAATAGAATGGCCACTTGTTTATAAACATAAACATGTTCCATTACATGGTTACTGATGTAATTGAATTGTCTCCTCCTGCATTTCATCATACAAATGCTCACATCTCTTGTATGAGGGGAAGATCTACAATCACCTTCAAGCTGGCCTTTATGTGCAAAAATTTCACATTCATTTACTGAGCAAAACCCTAGTTTCCAAAATTGAAAAAAAAAATGATCCCTTGTCCATGGACCCAGAGTATAGGGCCACTCTAGCACTATCATGATGTACTGAATCCAACGGAGCTGACAATTCATCGATCCGAGAAACGGTCATCAATCTATGGAACGTTGAATCCCACCTCCTACAGGCTTTTAGGGACACCCGTTGAATCCTTAACCGAGGCATAGAGTGGAAACCGTGCATCAAAAAGTGGGTTTCAGTGGATCATGCAAGTGTGTTTAGACATGTTCCATGTGGGAATGCTAGCCACATGTTCATGGTCAAGAAATTTGAAAAGCTGAGCCATATGTGCAGAAATTGGACATTCACTTACTGAGCAAAACCCTAGTTTCCAAAATTGACCAAAATAATGGTCTCTTCTCCATGGAAGCAGAATAGAGGGCCACCCTAGCACTATCTCGATGTCTGGAATCCAACGGAGCTGACGGTTTGTCAATCCAAGCAATGGTCATGATTCTATGGCACGTTGAATCCCACCTCCTGCAGACTTTCAGGGACACCTGTTGAATCCATACCCAGGGCATAGAATGGAAACCGTGCATCAAAAAAGACTTTTAGTGGTTCATGAAATCTTTTTTCGGCATGTATTATGTGGGAACACTAGCCACACCTTCACAGTCGAGCAATATGTGAATTTGACCCCTATGTGCAAAAATTTCACATTCACTTACTAAGCGAAACCCTAGTTTCCAAAATTGACCAAAATAATGGGCTCTTCTCCATGGAACTAGATTAGAGGGACACCCTAGCACTACCTTGATTCCTAGAATCCAACGAAGCTGATGGTTCGTCAATCTAAGCAACGGTCATGATTCTATGGCACATTGAATCCCACCTCCTATAGGCTTTCAGGGACACCTGTTGAATCCCTACCTGGGGCATAGAATGGAAACCATGAAAAAAAAGGGCTTTTGGTGGGTCATGTAAGCGTGTTTAGGCATTTTTTATGTGGGAACGCTAGCCACACCTTCACGGTCGACCAATATGCGAATTTGACCCCCATGTGCAAAAATTTCGCATTCACTTACTGAGCAAAACCCTAGTTTCCTAAATTGACCAAAATAATGGTCTCTTCTCTATGGAACCAGATTAGGGGGACACCCTAGAACTATCCTGATGTCCTGAATCCAACAGAGCCACCAGTTCATCGATCCAAGGAACGGTAATGATTATGTGGCACGTTGAATCCCACCTCCTACATGCTTTTAGGGACACCTGTTGAATCCCTACCCGGGGCATAGAATGGAAATTGTGCATAAAAAAGGGCTTCCTGTGTGTCGTACAAGTGTTTTTAGGCATGTGTAATGTGGGAATGCTAGCCACACCTTCACAGTCGAGCAATATACAAATTTGACCCCCATGTGCAAAAATTTCACATTCACTTACTCAGCAAAACCCTAGTTTCCAAAATTGACCAAAATAATGGTCTCTTGTACATGGAACCAGATTAGAGGGCCACCCTAGCACTATCCCGATGTACTAAATCCAATAGAGCCAATGGTTCGTCGATCTGATAAACGGTCATGATTCTGTGGCACGTTGAATCGTACCTCCTACAATCTTTCAGGGACGCCTGTTGAATCCCTACTCGGGGCATAGAATGGAAACCGTGCATAAAAATAGGCTTCCAGTGGGTTGTGCAAGCATGTTTAGGCACCTATTATGTGGGAACTCTAGCCACACCTTCATGGTCGAGCAATATGCGAATTTGACCCCCATGTGCAAAAATTTCACATTCACTTACTCAAGAAAACCCTAGTTTCCAAAATTGACCAAAATAATAGTCTCTTCAGCATGGAACTAGATTAGAGGGCCACCCTAGCACTATATCGATGTCCTAAATCCAACGGAGCTGATGGTTCATCAATCCGAGCAACGGTCATGATTCTGTGGCACGTTGAATCCCACCTCCTACAGGCTTTCAGGAACACCTGTTGAATCCCTACCCAGGGCATAGAATGGAAATCGTGCATAACAAAGGGCTTTTGGTGGGTTGTGCAAGTGTGTTTAGGCACCTATTATGTGGGAACGCTAGCCACACCTTCATAGTCGAGCAATATGCGAATTTGACCCCCATGTGCAAAAATTTCACATTCACTTACTAAGCAAAACCCTAGTTTCCAAAATTGACCAAAATAATGGTCTCTTTTCCATGGAACCAGATTAGAGGGCCACCCTAGCACTATCCTGATGTCCTAAATCCAACAGAGCCAATGGTTTGTCAATCCGAGCAACAGTCATGATTCTGTGGCATGTTGAATCCCACCTCTTACACGCTTTCAGGGACACCTATTGAATCCCTACCCAGGACATAGAATGGAAATCGTGCATAAAAAAGGGCTTTCGGTGTGTCGTACAAGCGTGTTTAAGCACCTATTATGTGGTAATGCTAGCCACACCTTCACGGTCGAGCAATATGTGAATTTGAACCCCATGTGCAAAAATTTCACATTCACTTATTGACCAAAACCCTAGTTTCCAAAAATGACCAAAATAATGGTCTCTTCTCCATGGAACCATATTAGAGCACCACCCTAGCACTATCCCGATTTCCTAAATCCAACGGAGCCAATGGTTTGTCGATCCGAGCAATGGTCATGATTTTGTGGCACGTTGAATCCCACCTCCTATAGGCTTTCAGGGACACCTGTTGAATCCCTACCCGGGGCATAGAATGGAAACCGTGCATAAAAAAGGGCTTTTAGTGGGTTATGCAAGCATGTTTAGGCACCTGTTATGTGGGAACGCTAGCCACACCTTCACGATCGAGCAATATGCGAATTTGACCCCCATGTGCAAAAATTTCACATTCACTTACTAAGCAAAACCCTAGTTTCCAAAATTGACCAAAATAATGGTCTCTTCTTCATGGAACCAGATTAGAGGGCCACCCTAGCACTATCCCGATGTCTTAAGTCCAACAGAACTGATGGTTCATCAATCCGAGCAATGATCATGATTTTGTGGCACGTTGAATCCCACCTCCTACAGGCTTTCAGTGACACCTGTTGAATCCCTACCCGGGGCATAGAATGGAAATCGTGCATAAAAAGGGCTTCTGGTGGATTGTGCAAGTGTGTTTAGGCACCTGTTATGTGGGAATGCTAGCCACACCTTCACGGTCGAGTAGTATGCGAATTTGACCACCATGTGCAAAAATTTCACATTCACTTATTAAGCAAAACCCTAGTTTCCAAAATTGACCAAAATAATGATCTCTTCTCCATGGAACTATATTAGAGGGCCACCTTAGCACTATCCCGATGTTCTGAATCCAACGGAGCCAACGGTTCGTCGATCCAAGAAATGGTCATGATTCTGTGGCACGTTGAATCCCACCTCCTACAGGCTTTCAAGGACACCTATTGAATCCCTACCCGAGGCATAGAATAGAAACCGTGCATAAAAAAAGGCTTTTGGTGGGTCGTGCAAGGGTCTTTATATATGTGCTATGTGGGAACACTAGCCACACCTTCACGGTCGAGAAATATGCGAATTTGACCCCAATGTGCAAAAATTTCACATTCACTTACTGAGAAAAACCCTAGTTTCCAAAATTGACCAAAACAATGGTCTCTTCTCCATGGAACTAGATTAGAGGGCCACCCTAGCACTATCCTGATGTTTTGAATCCAACAGAGCCGATGGTTCGTCAATCCAAGCGATAGTCATGATTCTGTAGCATTTTGAATTCGACCTCTTACAGGCTTTCAGGGACACTTATTGAATCCCTACCCGGGGCATAGAATGGAAACCATACATAAAAAAGGGCTTTCGGTGGGTCGTGCAAGCGTGTTTAGGCACCTGTAATGTAGAAATGCTAGACACACCTTCACAATCGAGCAATATGAAAATTTGACCCCCATTTTCAAAAATTTCACATTCACTTACTCAACAAAACCCTAGTTTCCAAAATTGGCCAAAATAATGGTCTGTTCTCCATGGAACCAGATTAGAGGGCCACCCTAGCACTATCCCGATGTCCTGAATCCAATGGAGCTGATGGTTCATCGATCCAAGCAACGGTCATGATTCTATGGCACATTGAATTCCACCTCCTATAGGCTTTCAGGGACACCTGTTGAATCCCTATCTGGGGCATAGAATGGAAACCTTGCATGATAAAAGTATTATATTTAAAGGTCATGCACACTAAATTCAACTTCGTGAATCAACATGATTTGAAGCATAAGTCCACCGGATTTGAAAAAGTTGAGTTGGACATTAGATTAGTTATGAATTGAGTTGTGACAGTAAGATAAGATTAGGGTTTCCTAGGTAGGGTTATGGTTATGGGCCATGCATGTTAAACAATAAACCCTAGTTAGGGATAGGGTTTTCCAAGTTTGGCCTTCGTTGGCATGAAATGCATTGTCCATCTTTGGCCAAATATCTTATTATCTTTTATTATCTTTTAAGTAGAAACTAAACTTATAAATAATAAAAAATGAGATGAAATTCCAACACTACTAGGCACTACCCCTCTCGCAATGGACATGCAGGTATAAGAGGTGAGTTGTCAAGAAGGAAATTATACAAACCTTAAAACAGAAGTTTATCGTTTCGGCATCTTGTTTCCATCATCCTAGTTGTATATATCGGCTGAAAACATTGACAATATTACCTACTTGAAAAATTAGGGTTTTAGTCCTATAAGAGAGCCGAGAAAGAACTTTGATAGGTATGACCTACAGAGGTACATGTATATTTTCTAATGTTATGTATATCATGTGAATGAGATCTTGAAATGTTCATGTGATTGATATATATGGTTTATTGATCATACGTAAAATTTGGCATGTTCATTAACTTGACATACAAGAGAATTTTTGGCATATTTATAAACAACATTATGGAAAATTTCGCATATCAAGAACAAAAAATTGACATATTCATAAGAAACAGACATGGGAAAATTAAAATTATGATACATACCTCATCATGCTAGATCCCACCTAATATCATACAACCAAGTCCTCCGGATAATCTCTTATAATGATGGTCTCCATTAGTCTCTCGTGCTATGTATCCGGTAAGAAGTAGCGTACAAGAACACAAAATTGACAACTTCTTGTTGTCCTTAGCAACTTGTTGTCCTTCATTATCTTCCTAGTAGTTGGATGGTGGAAGTCCAACATCCTCATCGATGGTCCAGATAATATTTTCTTCTTCAACAGTAGGCTCCAGGTCCAACGCCTCTTCAACAGTAGGCTCCATGTACAACGCCTCTTCATGAGCTTCGTCTTGAGATGGTAACTTATCACTTTAACTTGATGTGGGATTTGAAACATCCCCTAATGAGCGCCTACGTTTTGATTCTTGAATACTTCCATGGGGTGCTTTTTCAACAACTATTGTGGAAATTGAAGGTCCTTCTAGTGAATGCTTCCTTTTTTCTTGTTCTGGATTAATAGGATGAACCGTCGTATCCTCTATAATTGGATTTGGATTAGTTTCCAAAGAAAGCCTATGATTCATCATGTTTATTCTTTTCTTTTCTTTCTCTTCTTCGATGACTTCTTGAGGTCTCTTCTTCCTTGTTGATTTTCTTCCTCAGTTACGTACATTCCCCATCACCACAATGATCAATGTCAATATAGTTTGTTTTTGTTGCTCCTCGATAACAAGCTTTGAAACCTTTAACTTGCTTTATAACTATTGATCCTTCAAGGTGCTTCAATCTTCCTTCTCAATTGTTCATATTTCCCATCAAAACAATAATGAATGGGAAAATTTACCTTTGATTCTCTTGAATAATAAGCAAATGAAAGTTAAATAATAAATTGTTCCTCAAGCTAATTTTCTTGTACAATTGTGTATATCCACCATCACCATGAAATGACATTGAAGCTTGATATCTTATCTTGTGTGCTCTTCAACCATGAAAGATATCTTCAATGTTGCACCTACATAACAAAAAGAATGATGGAGAATGTGTAAATTGTGAGAATTTTCACAGGCGGGATAGTGCTCCTGAAAAAAAACATGCGGTAATCGGATAAATTCATAAAAACAGAGTGAAGTTTCTCTCAGACAAAAACAATTCACTTTTTTTACAATCCCAAAACGCGCACGCGTTATATAGAGTAAAAACGCATACGCGATTTGTATAAGTATAATGCGCACACGATATGGTTAAGCACAATTAATAGAGTGGGTGCCCGACTAGGGCAACGAATAAGATCATAACTTCCCAAATGTTTTCTATGGCTAGCAACAAAACAAATGTTTTTAGTGTTCCCTTCTTTTCATGCATATAAATGTTTCTCTCTATAGCCCCAATAATCCCTACATATCCCTATCTCTTTCTAAATATACCTCCCTCATTCTCTCTGCATCCCTTGCTATATGTTCCTTTTTCTCCCTTACTCCATCCCTCCATACTGATGGTGATGAAGACGATGATGATTATCATGATGGTGATGATGATGATGATGATGATGATAATGATGACGACGATGGTGATGATGATGTTCATGATGCTAATGGTGATGATGATGATCATGTTGATGTTGATGATGATGAAGGTGATGATGATGATGATGAGGAAGGTGATGTTGATGTTCATGATGTTGATGGTGATGATGATGTTGATGTTGATGATGACGATGGTGATGAAGAGGATGATGAGGATGATGAGGGAGATGATGATGAACATGATGATCATGCCTCTTTTGATGATGATGATCGATGATCAATGATCATGGTGATGATGATGGTGATGATGAGGATGAGGATGGTGATGATGGTGATGATGATGATGATGATGATGATGATGAGGAGGAGGAGGATGAGGATGAGGATGATGAGGAGGAGGATGAGGATGGTGATGATGGTGATGATGATGATGATGATGATGATGAATATGTTTATGATGTTGAGGAGGAGGAGGATGAGGAGGATGAGGATGGTGATGATGGTGATGATGATGGCGATGATGATGATGATGATGACGATGATGTTGTTGATGATGATGATGAGGAGGAGGAGGATGATGTTGATGATGATCATGATGACGATGATGGTGGTGATGATGATGATGATGATGACGATGATGCTGGTGATGATGATGTTCATGATGTTGATGGTGATGATGATGATCATGTTGATGATGTTGATGATGATGATGATGACGATGATGATGACGACGATGGTGATGATGATCATGGTGATGTTGATTATGATGATAGATGATCAATGATGATGGTGATGATGATCGATGACCAATGATCATGGTGATTATGGTGATGATGATGAGGAAGATGATGGTGAGGATGTTGATGGTGATGATGATGATGAAGGTGATGATGATGATGATGATGATGATGATGATGATGGTGATGATGATGATGATGAAGATGTTTATGATGATGAGGAGGAGGAGGATGAGGATGAGGATGATGATGAGGATGAGGATGGTGATGATGGTGATGATGATGATGATGATGAAGAAGATGTTTATGATGATGATGAGGAGGAGGATGAGGATGGTGACGATGGTGATGATGATCGCGATGATGATGATGATGATGATGACGATGATGTTGATGATGAGGAGGAGGAGGAGGATGATGTTGATGATGATGATGATGACGACGACGGTGATGATGATGATGATGACGATGCTGGTGATGATGATGTTCATGATGTTGATGGTGATGATGATGATAATGTTGATGACGATGTTGATGTTGATGGTGATGATTATGATGATGATGATGATGATGACGACGATGGTGATGATGATCATGGCGATGTTAATGATGATGATAGATGATCAATGATCATGGTGATGATGAGGATAAGGATGAGGATGGTGATGATGATCGATGACCAATGATCATGGTGATGATGGTGGTGATGATGATGATGATGATGGTGGGGATGTTAATGGTGATGATGATGATGAAGGTGATGAGGAGGAGGAGGAGGAGGAGGAGGAGGATGATGATCATGACGACGATGGTGATGATGATCATGGTGATGTTAATGATGATGATAGATGATCAATGATCATGGTGATGATGAGGATAAGGATGAGGATGGTGATGATGATGATGATGACGACGATGGTGATGATGATCATGGTGATGTTAATGATGATGATAGATGATCAATGATCATGGTGATGATGAGGATAAGGATGAGGATGGTGATGATGATCGATGACCAATGATCATGGTGATGATGGTGGTGATGATGATGATGATGATGGTGGGGATGTTAATGGTGATGATGATGATGAAGGTGATGAGGAGGAGGAGGAGGAGGAGGAGGATGATGATGAAGAAGATGATGATGATGATGGTGATGATGATGATGATGAAAATGTTTATGATGATGATGAGGAGGAGGATGAGGATGATGATGAGGATGAGGATGGTGATGATGGTGATGATGGTGATGATGATGATGAAGATGTTTATGATGAGGAGGAGGAGGAAGATGAGGATGGTGATGATAGTGATGATGATGGCGATGATGATGATGATGATGATGATGACGATGCTAGTGATGATGATGTTCATGATGTTGATGGTGATGATGATGATCATGTTCATGATGATGATGAAGGTGATGATGATGATGATGAGGATGATGAGGATGATGAGGATGATGAGGATGACGACGCTGGTGATGATGATGTTGATGGTGATTTTGATGATGTTGATAATGATGTTGATGTTGATGATGATGATGATTATCATGGCAATGTTGATGATGATGATCGATGATTAATGATCATGGTGATGTTGATCGATGACCAATGACCATGGTGATGATGAGGATGAGGATGGTGATGGTGATCGATGACCAATGATCATGGTGATGGTGAGGACGAGGATGGTGATGATGATGATGATGAAGGTGATGATGATGATGAGGATGATGATGATGATGATGTTGACGACGATGGTGATGATGATGTTCATGATGTTGATGGTGATGATGATGATCATGTTGATGATGATGATGATGAGGAGGAGGAGGAGGAGGAGGATGAAGATGATGATGATGATGACAATGGTGATGATGATGATGATGACAATGGTGATGATGATGTTGATCATGATGACGAAGATGGTGACGATGATGTTCATGATGCTGATGATGAGGAGGAGGAAGGTGATGCTCATGATGACGATGAGGATGGTGATGATGATCGGTGATCAATGATCATGGTGATGATGAAGATGGTGATGATGATCGGTGATCAATGATCATGGTGATGATGAGGATGAGGATGGTGATGATGATCGATGACCAATGATCATGGTGATGATGAGGATGAGGATGGTGATGATGATCGATGACCAATGATCATGGTGATGATGAGGATGAGGATGGTGATGATGATGATGATGATAAGGATGATGATGATGATGATGATGATGTTGATGATGATGACGATGATGGTGATGATGATGTTCATGATGTTGATGGTGATGATGATGATTATGTTGATGATGATGAGAGGGAGGAGGAGGAGGAGGAAGAGGATGAAGAAGATGATGATGATGATGACGATGGTGATGATGATGATGATGGTGACAATGATGTTCATGATGATGATGATGATGATGATGAATGTGATACTGATGATGAGGATGAGTATGGTGATGATGATCGATTATCAATGATCATGGTGATGATGAGGATGAGGATGGTGATGATGATCGATGATCAATGATCATGGTGATGATGAGAATAAGGATGGTGATGATGATCGATGACCAATGATCATGGTGATGATGAGGATCAGGATGGTGATCATGATCGATGACCAATGATCATGGTGATCATGAGGATGAGGATGTTAATGATGATGATGATGAAGGTGATGATGACGATGAGGATGATGATGATGATGTTGATGTTGATGATGATGACGACGATGATGATGATAATGTTTAGGATGTTGATAGTGATGATGATGATCATGTTGATGATGATGATGAGGAGGAGGACGAGGAGGAGGAGGAGGATGATGATGAAGATGATGATGATGACGATGATGGTGATGATGACGTTAATCATGATGATGATGATGGTGACGATGATGTTCATGATGATGAGGAGGAGGAGGAGGAAGGTGATGCTGATGATGAGGATGAGGATGGTGATGATGATTGATGATCAATGATCATGGTGATGATGAGGATGAGGATGGTGATGATGATTGATGATCAATGATCATGGTGATGATGAGGATGAGGATGGTGATGATGATCGATGATCAATGATCATGGTGGTGATGAGGATGGGGATGGTGATGATGATCGATGACCAATGATCGTGGTGATGATGAGGATGATGATGGTGATGATGATGATGATGAAGGTGATGATGATGATGAGGATGATGAGGATGATGATGATGGTGTTGATGTTAATGATGACGATGGTGATGATGATGTTCATGATGTTGATGGTGATGATGATGATCATGTTGATGATGATGATGAGGAGGAGGAGGAGGAGGAGGATGATAAAGATGATGATGATGATGACGATGGTGATGATGATGTTGATCATGATGATGACGATGGTGACGATGATGTTCATGATGATGATGATGATGATGAGGAAGGTGATGCTCATGATGACGATGAGGATGGTGATGATGATTGGTGATCAATGATCATGGTTATGATGATCGGTGATCAATGATCATGGTGATGATGAGGATGAGGATGGTGATGATGATGATGAGGATGATGATGTTGATGATGATGACGATGATGGTGATGATGATGTTCATGATGTTGATGGTGATGATGATGATTATGTTGATGATGACGATGAGGAGGAGGAGGAGGAGGAGGATGAAGAAGATGATGATGATGATGACGATGGTGATGATGATGTTGATCATGATGACGATGATGGTGACAATGATGTTCATGATGATGATGAAGGCGATGCTGATGATGAGGATGAGTATGGTGATGATGATCGATTATCAATGATTATGGTGATGATGAGGATGAGGATGGTGATGATGATCGATGATCAATGATCATGGTGATGATGAGGATAAGGATGGTGATGATGATCGATGACCAATGATCATGGTGATGAAGAGGATGAGGATGGTGATGATGATCGATGACCAATCATCATGGTGATGATGAGGATGGGGATGGTAATGATGATGATGATGAAGGTGATGATGATGATGATGATGTTGATGTTGATGATGATGACGACAATGATGATGATGATGTTCATGATGTTGACGGTGATGATGATGATCATGTTGATGATGATGAGGAGGAGGAGGATGATGAGGAGAAGGAGGATGAGGAGGAGAAGGAGGATGATGATGAAGATGATGATGATGACGACGATGGTGATGATGATGATGGTGATGATGATGTTCATGATGATGAGGAGGAGGAGGAGGAAGGTGATGCTGATGATGAGGATGAGGATGGTGGCGATGATCGATGATCAATGATCATGGTGATGACGAGGATGAGGATGGTGATGATGATCGATGATCAATGATCATGGTGGTGATGAGGATGAGGATGGTGATGATGAGGATGAGGATGGTGATAATGATGATGATGAAGGTGATGATGATGATGAGGATGATGAGGATGATGATGATGATGTTGATGTTAATGACAATGATGGTGATGATGATGTTCATGATGTTGATGGTGATGATGATGATCATGTTGATGATGATGATGATGAGGAGGAGGAGGAGGAGGAGGAGGAGGAGGATGAAGATGATGATGATGATGACGATGGTAATGATGATGTTGATCATGATGGCGATGATGGTGATGTGATGTTCATGATGATGATGAGGAGGAGGAGGAGGAGGAAGGTGATGCTGATGATGAGGATGAGGATGGTGATGATGATCGATGGTCAATGATTATGGTGATGATGAGGATGAGGATGGTGATGATGATCAATGATCAATGATCATGGGGATGGTGAGGATGAGGATGGTGATGATGACCGATGACCAATGATCATGATGATGATGAGGATGAGGATGGTGATGATGATCGATGACCAATGATCATGGTGATGATGCAGATGAGGATGGTGATGATGATGATGATGAAGGTGATGGTGATGATGACGCTGATGATGATGATGATGATGATGATGATGATGATGATGATGACGACAATGGTGATGATTATGTTCATGATGTTGATGATGATGATGATCATCATGTTGATAATGATGATGATGAGGAGGAGGAGGAGGAGGAGGAGGAGGAGGATGAAGATGATGATGATGATGATGGCGATGATGATGTTGATCATGATGACGACGATGGTGACGATGATGTTCATGATGATGATGAGGAGGAGGAGGAGGAGGAAGTTTATGTTGCTGATGATGATGATGATGATGATGACGATGATGATGAGGATGATGACAACGACGATGATGATGTTGATGTTGACGATCGTGATGATGATGTTGATGTTGATGATGAAGATGATGATGATCATGAAGATGGAGATGATGATGAACATAATGATCATGGCGATGTTGATGATGGTGATCGATGATCAATGATCATGGTGATGATGATGGTGATGATGAGGATGAGGATGGTGATGTAGGTGATGATGATGATGATGACGATGATGATGAAGAAGATGTTTATGGTGATGATGATGAGGAGGATGAGGATGGTGATGATGGTGATGATGATGGTGATGATGATGATGATGATGATGGTGATGATGATGATGATGATGATGGTGATGATGATGATGATGTTGATGATGATGAGGATGATGTTGATGATGATGATGATGATGATGATGATGATGGTGATGATGATGTTCATGATGTTGATGGTGATGATGATGATGATGATGATGATGATGATGATGATGACACTGGTGATGATGATGTTCATGATGTTGATTATAATGATGATGATCATGTTGTTGATGATGATGATCATGTTGATGATGATGATGAAGGTGATGATGATGATGATGATGATGATGATGATGATGACGACGATGCTGGTGTTGATGATGTTCATGATGTTGATGGTGATGATGATGATAAAGATGATGAAGATGATGATGATGATGATGATGGTGATGATGATCATGGCGATGTTGATGATGATGGTCGATGATCAATGATCATGGTGATGATGAGGATGAGGATGGTGATGATGATTGATGATTAATGATCATGGTGGTGATGAGGATGAGGATGGTGATGATGATTGATGATCAATGATCATGGTGATGATGAGGATGAGGATGGTGATGATGATCGATGACCAATGATCATGGTGATGATGAGGATGAGGATGGTGATGATGATCGATGACCAATGATCATGGTGATGATGAGGATGAGCGATGACCAATGATCATGGTGATGATGAGGATGGTGATGATGATGATGATGAAGGTGATGGCAAAGGTGATGATGATGATGATGATGACGATGGTGTTGATGATAATGATGAAAATGATGTTAAATACAGCACACATGCGTTTGGATTTTATAAATCACGCGTGTGTTTTCCTTTAATATATCACGCACATGTTTGGATTTACTAAATTGCGCTTGCGTCATTGGTTAAATTCAAAAAACAATTCCCACCAAATGACAAGGCTGAGCCTCCACCCATGCTTTCATGGAATTCCTATATCTATGTGTCTACTTTGTACTTTGCTTTGGATTCAACATGCCTATGCCTTGGAGTATGATAAACAATGGCTAATTCGGCATTATATCCAAATTTCCAATATGCTCATGCTTAGTGATTCGTCTGATTATGCTGCACACCTCCATTTTTTATGAGATTTTAGAAACATATATGGTTTTTTTTTATAGATTCTAAATATGTAAATTTTAACAAGAATACATAATTTTTTCTATTTTTTTCTTATTTATCTTCTATCATCACTCCTCAACTCAAAAAATACACTGTTAGTGTTTTGTCCATATCTCTTTCATTTCTCAACCATTTAAAAAAAAATTGTATAGTGCACTAAAGAACACCAACCTCTACATGCTATAAAAAAATCACTTCCAAATAATGGCATTAAGATATTCAAACGCTGCACCCATAATTGAGGTACCATTTTCAAGTTTTGATCTCTTAGATAATTAAAAACAAATTTAAAAATATTATTTTTATTATTGGAAAAATAGTCGTGCACTAGTGCTATATGTTCTCTAT
This sequence comes from Pseudotsuga menziesii, assembly GCA_001517045.1. Taxonomy (NCBI): domain Eukaryota; kingdom Viridiplantae; phylum Streptophyta; class Pinopsida; order Pinales; family Pinaceae; genus Pseudotsuga; species Pseudotsuga menziesii. Next base: position 32,919 of record LPNX010299751.1, read on the forward strand.
ATGTATACCAGTTTTCGTAAGTTTATTCCATCATTTAGACACTCAGACGCTGCATCGACAAAAACATATATCTTATAATTTGTTTCAAAAATAAAAAGTCCCCGTTAAAAAATGTCTAATTTTATATAGTTAACAACATTTTCAATAGAAAAAAAATTATATATTTAGAAAATTCATTCAATTTCCTACATTTCTTGTTTTTTACTGATCACAAGATTCATTGTGTAAGTGTCTCAAAATATCCATGCAAGTTGATGGATGTCTGTTTTTCAGTTTTGTATTGCATCTAACGTGTCAAAAGAGACCCTCAACTTCTTGCACACACCTTTAATTGAATGAGATCTTTATCAGGGGTAGTTGCAGATACTTTCGTCCAATTTATAACTAAGGGTGAACCTCCAAATACCTACATCTCACTATTCTTGCTTAACAATCTTTGATATTTGAAAAGTCTTTTGAAGTAAATGAAAAAGAGCTTGCAATTGAGCCTATTTATTTGATCCTACTCCAAAAGCCCCTTTACCATAAAAATAGAATTTACAATTCATCCCAGTTATTTGATCCTGCTCCAAAAGTCCCTTTACCATAAAAATAGTGATCATCTGCCAAGAAAATTGCACATCAATATAGTTTAAATTGTTTATGATAATAATTAACAGCATCAACATTTAATAACACCATTCCTTTACTAGAAAAAAAAAACATAATTGCACATAATTATAGTTTAAATAGTATATAATGATAACTAAAAGTATCAACATTTAATAACACCATTCCATTATTAATAAGAAAACATAATTATAATTATATTGAATTTTTAAATACGACGTCCAAATGTCAATTCATCATCTTTGAATAATAGCATTTCATCATTTGAATAATCTGAAACAAAAAACAATAAATAATTTAAGAAAACAGACTTCAAATAATTTAAGAAACATGTACACCTTACAATTTCCGGATTTAGAATTGAGACTTCAAATAATTTGAGAAACATGTACAACTTACAATTTTCAATAGAATTTAGAATGGGATATATATATATAAAGGAGTTAGAATGGGGATGATATTTCAAGAGGATTTAGAATGGGATAAATATGTGTGTGTGTGTGTGTGTGTGTGTGTGTGTGTGTGTGTGTGTGTGTGTGAGTTAGAATGGGGATAACATAAAGGCTATGGAACAAGTAATGGAGAAAATTGTGGTAGAGTAAAGAGGATATTGGATCTCACTTTGGTAGATATCCCTCTCACTTTGATAAAGACCCCTATGAGAACCTGGGTGGAGGAAACACATAAGAGCACATTGCATTCTTGGGAGGACACAACAGAGCTTATACATAAACCCCCTTTCTACCATATATACGGAGATAAGCGAAAATGTATCATAAACTATTTTACAGAAAAAAAGTTGGACCTGTAAACCGCAAATACTGCTCCACGTCTTCATGTTCCACTCCATGCCTCTTGTTCTAGACCTATTATAATGGCCAGGCATCAAGTTCCAGACCTTACAAGGTATCCCGTAAAGACTCAACCATTGTAGCATCATGGGTTGTCTTGCATAAAATCCATATCTTTTTTATTCTCCCAAGCCATTTAATTTATTCTCTTTCCATTTGTTGTTTGCAATGGATGATACATCAATTGTTTTGTTGTCCCAAGCTAACTCAACTCTGCGGGATGAGGTATTTTCACATAAATAGATTAGTGGATCTGTACTTATTTACTGAAAATCATTCATTCATTCATTCATGGCTAAAATGTTTTTATTAAAATAACCTATCTGTTTGGCTAATCGAGTTATGAGTAAATCTCATCCAGTAGAGGTACACAGGCTGCAAGTTCTGTAACTAGACCGAATGGGATCTGTTCGTATCTGACTAATTACCCCATAACTCAGTCATCCTTTTAAATGACTACAATATCTAATGCACTTCACTAATAAACACATGGTAACTAAACATATGATGAAGAGATATTCATGAAGCATGATTTAGTAAAACATCGTCAGCACTTCACTAATAAACACATGGTAACTAAACATATGATTCAGAGATATTCATGAAGCATGCAAAACATTGTCATTTTATGTAGGAATATGGCATCTATATGTTAAATTCATAGCAGCATTTAGAGCCATTCTATGAGAGAATGGAGGCACCTAGTCAGTTGCCAGGAGTTTGAAGCTCAGCCTGGGGATAAGAGCCATTCTTTAAGAAAGGAGGAACTTTGTCAATTACTAAGATGTTTGCAACTGCAAGACCCGTTCTCAGGGGAATGATACCCTAGTGAATTAACTAGGACAGAGTAAGACCTTAGAAGGTACCCTACGGCCCCTAGTAGTCTCCTGGGGTTCTTGGTTTGGGACCAAGCAGGTTGATGCCATGGAAAATTATTTAAGATATGGTTAGGGCCCTATATGTCTCTAGGGTATTCTCATCTAGGACCAGGCAGTTTCTTGGACACGATGTCCAAGCAAATTCTGCAGGTTGAGATAGAGACTTCTTGGTCTGGGACCAAGTAGTTCCCACAAGAGCATTCCTGGTCAGTTAACCAGGTGGATCTCGGATCTTGACCAAGAGGATGATGTGTGATGTCCTCAGAGAATTCTTGGTCAGTTAACCAGGTGGATCTTAGATATTTACCAAGATGATGATGTGTGATTTCCTCTCGCTAGGTTGTTTCTCAAGGGTCTGACCACCCCTTGATGATGCTAATAGAAACTAACTTTTAGGAGTAGTATTGAGGACCAAAGGATCACATCATCCAGTTTGGATCTTCCCCTTATACTGTGATGATAAAAATATATGAAATAATGTAGAGAGAAACTTAAAGTCCTTGGTCTTGTTGGTCCTTTGGGTAAATTGGGTTGTTTATCCACCTTTATGATACACCTTGGTCTTGTGGGTTATGAGGGTTACCTTGTCTTCTTATTGTAGCCACCTTTGGTTGACTTAAGGTTCTTTATATTTTGCTTGGTCCTAGTGTCCTTATCGTGGGTACCTTTGGTATGTTAAATTTTATCTATGGTTTATATTTTTATTTTTTTGGACCGTTGCTACCCTATCCTAAGTCTACTTTATTTTATGTTTTTATTTTTTGGACCATTCGCCAAATTAATTTCATGGTTTTATTTTGTATTAAAACATTGGACCATTTTATTTATGGCTTTTATTTTACCATTGGAACTTTGGTACCTATTCTAAGTCAACCTTCATGGTTTTATTTTGTAATACCATTGGACCCTTTTATTTTATGGTTTTTATGGTTTTTATTTTACCATTGGACCTTTGGTGCCTAGTCTAAGTCAACCTATTTTTTATTTTATGTTTTTTTGATAATCACCTTAAAAGTTGGGTTGAAGAAGGACCCTTCTAGATTTCCTTCAAAGTTATAAAATCAAGTTTAATCCTTTATTGTGATGATCCATCAAGACATGTCTCAGCTCTACTTATGGTTGATGTCTAAGTCTTTTCACTATTGATAGGGTTTCACTGCCTTCTTTTTTGGGTTTCCATATATCTTCCTTTTGTTTTAAGCGTTGTTAATTGTTCTTGCATGAATCATGAGTCTCTTGTTCAACATGGACTGTGTCTTTCAGCGTGCCTGTGTGACTATCTGCGTGACATCGTCCACCTGCTTAATGCGATTGTTTGTCCACCCGCCAGCGTGACTGTGTGTCCACCCTCCCAGCATGACTATTTCCACCTGCTAAGCGTCAATCTGTCCACCCTTCAGCATGACTGTGTCCACCTGCTAGCGTGACTGTCTGTCCCTACAAAATCATTACTTTGTTCACCAGTGAACATGACTATGTCCACCTACCAGCATAATTGTCTGTCCTTGCAAAATCATTACTGTGTTCACCAGTCAGTGTGACTATGTCCACCTACTAGCGTGACTGTGTGCTCGTGCAAAATCGTGCCTGTGTCCAACCGCCAATGTGACTGTGTCCACCTGTTAGCATGACTGTGTACCTACTCAATGTAACTATATTCCTGTCAGCATGATTGCATGCTCCTACAGAATAGTGGCTGTGTCCACCTGCTAGCATGAATATGTCCACCTGCCAACATGATTGTGTCCCTATTCAACATGATTGTGTGCCCTTACTCTACGTGGCTGTATATCCCTAACAATGTGAGTGTGCCTCTTTCCCAATTGACTATGCGTTAGCATGACAGTGTCTTCTCTGCTATTGTGATTGTACTCAGCATCGTTGTGTCTCTCTACTGGTGTGCTGCTAAAGCATGAGTAAATGATTGAAGTTTCTCTTTCTTTTAACTGAGAATCTGAGGTTTGTATCCTTACTACTATAAGCCTCTTAAGCTCTCTCTCACAAGGTACTCCATTTATTCATCTAGGTGACTTTCCCTTTGGTGACAAGATCAGAACCTAAAAGTGTCCAAGTATAAGGTTGATCTAAAACAATCCTAGATTAGTATGTTGTTTTTCTTTACTATTGTTCTTTCCTGTACATTATTATTGTTTAATCGGTTATGATAATGTTATTGTACATGGCATTTGGTAAATCGTCTCAAGGACCAACTTTAATATGGTGACCAATGGAGTGTTAAAGTTGAAAGTGATGAAAATCATGTTTGAGGGTATTGCAACAGTAATGTTCTAGATCTACTTTTGTGTATGCATTAAAGTATAAAGGTTCAATTGCCTATATCAAACCCTAACCTAACCCTAAACTTTAACATGGTATAAGAGCAAGGTTTGTAGCTAACTCTGATCTTATAGGCTATCAAAATCTACAAATTTCCTAAGGGAAGGGTTTGAGTACTAACCAAACCTGATCTCAGAGATCCTTGGCAAAGAAGAGTTTAAGAGAAAAGATATTTATAATTAAAGTTGGATGGCCATACACAAGCATGAGTTGCCTAGAAATAAAGATGTATAGATCTGCTACTCCATGAAATCAGAATTATGAACTTGATCCCTTAAAGGTTAACTCAGGTATGTATTTCCGAGGTAAGTAAGGAGACAACTAACTCTCTATGTCACTTGATCATGGACTCACATAATCAAAATACCTTCTAGGTTGGTTATCCTGTAAAATGTTGTATGTTGCAATGATCAATGTAATCTGAGTTTACAAGTTTAAATTCATCCATGAATTTATCCTAGCCAGATATCTAAGGTTGTGGTCTAAGTTAGATTGTGCTAATACATTTTGTGATCCTCTATAAGGATGATATGATAGCATTTCACAATGCTTGTCTAAAATAATGATATGTGATCTCTGCATAAGGAGAGATATAAAGAGGGAGGACCTTCTATTCCAACTTGTTTTCATGTATGAGATTGATATGGTCTTGATGGCATCTAAATAGTTGCTCAATGACAAGACTATGCCTTTATGTGAAATGGACATTGATTATTGTTGAATATTCAACTAAATAGCAAGTGATCCTATTTTATGTGAAGGTACATAGGGATTAAGAAACTCCACAAAGTGCAGTATCAGTTATGCTAGATGTGCATCCTCCCAAGTGTCAACATTGAGACAAAAAGAGAGAACCTGCTAGGCATTTATTCCTTATTAGAGTGGAACAACTAGTAAGTTCACAGATCAAGATGGAGCCAAATGGGATTGCAAAGAAAAGTAGTGATCTCCCTTGAAGAAAGTTTTCAAAATCCTCCTTAGTGATATAGACATGGAAATTAACCCAGTCCATGAGTCATCTCTCTTGGATGAGCAAAGGAAGAAGGGGAGGGAGTATTCAGTTGATGTCTTAGTGAAACCTATTGAAAGGCTTCATGATTTGATATGTTAACTTTTTATCTTATGGTTTTTATTTTAGGACCATTGGTACTTTATGGTTTTTATTTTTAGACCATTGCTACCCTATCCTAAGTAAACTTAATTTTATGTTTTTATTTTTTGGACCATTGGTCAAATTATTTTTATGGTTTTATTTTGTAAAACCATTGGACCATTTTATTTTATAGTTTTTATTTAACCATTGGTCCGTTGGTACCTATTCTAAGTCAATCTTTTTTTATTTTATGTTTTATTGATATTCACCCTAAAAGCTAGGGTTGAAGAAGGACCCTTCTAGATTTCCTTCCAAGTTATAAAAGCAAGTTTTATCTCTTCCTTTTGTGTTAAGGGTTGTTAATTGTTGTTTCCTGAATCGTGAGTCTCTTGTTCAACGTGGATTGTTTGTCTCCTAGCGTGATCGTCAGTCTCTTATTCAGCGTGGACTGTCTCCCAGCGTGATCGTGAGTCTCTTGTTCATCTTGGACTATGTGTCTCTCAGTTTGATCATGAGTCTTTTGTTCATCCTGACTTTGTGACTGTGTCTGCATGAATGTGTCCACCGGCTTAGCATGTTGTGTGTCCACCCACCAACGTGAGTGTGTCCACCCACCCAGCATGACTATGTCCACTTTCTCAGCATGATTGTTTGTCCACTCACCAGCGTGACTGTGTCCACCTATTCAATGTGATTATGTGTCCACCTACCAATGTGACTGTGTCCACATGCCAACGTAACTATGTGTCCCTATGAAACTATGATTGTGTGTCTACCTGTCAATATGACTGTGTCCCTGCAAAACCGTGACTGTGTCCGCCTTCCAGCTTGACTAATTCCACCTGCCAGCATGATTGTGTCCTTATTCAACGTGATTGTGACTCCATGCTTAGTGTGACTGTGTGTCTCTTGCCCAATTGACTCTTTCTTCTCTACTATTGTGATTGTGCTAGGAATGACTGTGTCTCTCTACTAGTGTGTTGCTAAAGCCTGGGTAAATGATTGAAGTTTCTCTTTCTTTTGACTAAGAATCTGAGGTTCATATCCTTACTACTATAAAACTCTTAAGCTCTCTTTCTCAAGGTACGTCATTTATTCATCTAGGTGACTTGTCCCTTCGTGGACAAGATCAGAACCTAAAAGTGTCAGAGTATAAGGCTGGTCTAAAACAATCATAGATTAGTATTGTTGGTGTTCTTTACTGTTGTTATTTCCTATACATTATTATTATTTTATCAATTATAATATTGTTATAGTACATGGAATTTGGTAAATCGTCTCAAGGACCAACTTTAACGTAGTGACCAATGGAGTGTTAAAGTTGAAATACATGAAAATTATGTTTGAGGGTATTGAAGCAGTACTATTCTACATATAACCTTGTTTATGAATTAAAGTATAAAATTTCAACTACATGTATCAAACCCTAACCTAACCCTAAACTTTAACATGGTATCAGAGCAAGGTTTGTAGCTAACTCTAATCTTACAACCTATCAAAGTCTACAAAGTTAATAAGGTAAGCGTTTCAGTACTAACCAAATCTGATCTCAGAGATCCATGGCAAAGTTGGCAAAGAAGAGTTTAAGAGAGAAGAGATTTGTAATTAAAGTTGGATGGCCACATACAAGCATGAGTTGGCTAGAAATAAAGATGTATGGATCTGCTACTCTGTGACATCAAAATTACGAACTTGATCCCTTAAATTTTATGTCAAGTAAAGAAGGTTAACTCAGTTATGTATTTCGTAAGGAGCCAACTAACTCTCTATGTGACTTGATAATGGGATTGCATGATTAAAATACCTTCTAGGTTGATTATCCTATAAAAGGTTGTATGTTGCATTGATCAATGTAATCTGAGTTCACAAGTTTAAATTCATCCATGAATTTATCTTGACCACATATCTAAGGCTGTGGTTAAGCTATATTGTGCTAATATGTTTGTGATCCTGTATAAGGATGATTTGATAACATTGTACAATGATTCTCTAAAATAATGATCTATGATCTTTGCATTAGGACAGATATAAAGAGGGAGGACCTTCTATCCCAACTTGTTTTCATGTATGATATTGATGTGCTCTTGATGGCATCTAAATAGTTGTTGAGTGACAAGACTATGCATTAATGTGAAATGGACATTAATTATTGTTGAATATCGGAATGAATAACAAGTGATATTGTTTTATGCAAAGGTACAGACAGATTAAGAAACTCCACAAGGTGTAGTATCAGTTATGCATCATCCCAAGTGTCAGCACTGAGACAATAAACGAGAATCTGCTAGGAATTTATTCCTTACTAGAGTGGAACAACTAGTAAGTTCAGAGATCAAGAGGGAGCCAAATGGGATTACAAAGAAGAGTTGTGATCTTCCTTGAAGAAAGTTTTCAAAATCCTCCTCAGTGATAGAGATGTGGAAAGTAGCCCATTCCATGAGTCATCTCTCTTAGATGAGCAAAGGAAGGAGTTCAAGGAGTCTTCAATTGATATCTTTGAGAAACCTATTGAAAGGTTTCATGATTTGATATCTCATATAAGCCACGTCATTGTTTTAGAAACCTCCATTTATGAGGAAGCAACAAAACATCAGGTTTGGAAGATGTTAAATGACGTGTAGAAAGTGGTTCTCAGCTTTCAAGTGAAGTCAATTATAACTCCCAATTGGATCTATAAAATATCAAGCTTCTTGCTAACATTTAGAGCTATTTGGAGCTGTCAAAAAGTCATGTGCTTCATGACAGGTCGAAATACATCAAGAGGAATTATCACATGGAGCAATATGCTCTATCAAGTAAACAGTCTATTGATGTGTTGAGTAAAACTTTATCAAAGTCTAAGTACTTCTAAGACAAGCTTAGAGTTGCTGAGGAGGCACCTGATCAGTTACCAGGAGTTGCTCAACATAATTCAGTCTCAAACTACAAGCCCAAACTGGGGCTGAGAACCATTCTTTAAGAATGCAGGCACTTGGTTAGTTACCAAGATGTTTGCAGCTGCGAGACCCATTCTTAGGGAGGATGGTATCCTAGTCATTTAACAACCTTAGAAGGTACCCTAGGGACCCCAATAGTCTCTTAGCGTTCTTGTTCTGGGACCAAGCAGGTTGATGCCATGGCAAAGTCCCTAACATATGGTTAGGGGCCTTATATGTCTCTAGGGTATTCTAGTATGAGACCAGATAGTTTCTTGGACACATTGTCCAAGCATATTCTACAGGTTGAGACAGATATTTCTTAGTCTAGGACAAGGTTGATTCTTGGTCTGGAAGCAAGCAATTCCTACAGGAGCATTACTAGTCAATTAACCAGGTGGATCTTGGTCAAGTTAACCAAGATGATGTGTGATGTCCTCTCTCCTAATCAGTTATTGCTATATTGTTTCTCAATGGAAAAAACACCCCTTAATGATGTCACTAGCAACTACCCCTTAGGAGCAGTATTGAGGACCAAAGGATCACATGATACATCATCCAGTTTGGATCTTCTCCTTATGTTGTGATGATAAAAATATATGAAACAATGTACCTTGAGAGAGAAAAGATTAAATTCATTGGTCTTATTGGTCCTTTTGGTGAATTGGGTTGTTTGTCCACATTTATGGTACACCTTGGTCTTCTGGGTATGACAGTTACCTTGTCTTCTTATTGTAACCACCTTTGGTTGACTTATGATCCTCTATATTTTACTTGGTCCTAGTGTCCTTATGGTGGGTACCTTTGGTATGTTAACTTTTATCTTATGGTTAAAATTTTTGGACCATTGGTACTTTATGATTTTTATTATTGGACCATTGCTACCCTATCCTAAGTAAACTTAATTTTATGCTTTTTTATTTTTTGGACCATTGGTCAAATTAATTTTATGGTTTTATTTTGTAAAACCATTTGACCATTTTACTTTATGGTTTTTATTTTACCATTGGTCCTTTGGTACATATTCTCAGTCAAACTATTTTTTATTTTATGTTTTATTGATATTCACCCTAAAAGCTAGGGTTGAAGAAGGAAACTTCTAGATTTCCTTCCAAGTTATAAAAGAAAGTTTTATCCATATATACTTGTGGTTGACGTCTAAGTATTTTCTGTTGTTGCTAAGGTTTCACTACCTTATTTTTTGGGTTTCCATATCTCTTCCTTTTGTGTTAAGGGTTGTTAATTATTGTTGCCTGAATCGTGACTCACTTGTTCTCTATGGATTTCCTGTCTCGAAGCTTGATCGTGTCTCTTGTTCAACATGGACTTGTGTCTCCCAGTGTGATCATGAGTCTCTTATTTAGCGTGGACTATATGTCTCCTGATTCCCAGCTTGATCGTGAGTCTTTTGTTCAGCATGGACTGTGTGTCTTTCATTGTGACTGTGTGACTGTGTCCACCTTCCCAGCGTTATTGTTTGTACACATGCCAACGTGACTGTGTCCACCTACCAGCATGACTGTGTGTCCACCCGCCCAGTGTGACTGTGTCCACCTACTCAACGTGAGTGTTTGTCCACCCGCCAACATGACTGTGTCCACTTGCCAGTATCATTGTGTGTCCCTGCTCAGTGTGACTTTGTTTCCCTGCAGAACCGTGACTATGTGTCCACCTTCCACCGTGAGTGTGTCCACCTAACGGTGTAACTATGTCCCTATTCAATGTGACTGTATGTCCCTCCTCAGCGTGACCTTGTATCCCTGTCAACATGACTGTGTGTCTCTTGTCCAGTAGACTGTGTGCCAACATGATTGTGTCTTCTCTGCTATTGTGATTGTACCAGGCATGACTATGTCTCTTTGCAGGTGCGTTGCTAAATCCCGAGTAAATGATTGAAGTTTCCCTTTATTTTGACTAAGAATCTGAGGTCCATATCCTTATTTCTATAAACCTCTTAATCTCTCTCTCCTCAAAAGGTACGTCATTTGTTCGTCTAGGTGACTTGTCCCTTAGGTGACAAGATCATAACCTAAAAGTGTTCGAGTATAATACTGGTCTAAAACAATCCTAGATTAGTATTGTTGTTGTTCTTTACTATTGTTATTTCCTGTGTATTATTATTGTTTTATCAATTATAATATTGCTATTGTACATGGCATTTGGTAAATCGTCCCAAGGACCAACTTTAATGCAATGACTAGTGGAGAGTTTAAAGTTGAAAGAGATGAAAATTATGTTTGAGGGTATTGCAGCAGTATTGTTCTAGATCTAACCTTGTTTATGCACTAAAGTATAAAAGTTCAATTGCATATATCAAACCCTAACCTAACCCTAAACTTTAACACTATATGTTAACCTTTTACCCATTGCATCGATCATTGATTTCCCCCACAAATTTCTCGTGTATTCATGATGAAAATGCAATAGAGTAGAATGAGGGCGCAACATTCTCCCTCACTTGCATAATATTGTCTCTTAGGTTAGTGATACATAGGAAGTTATGTCCCATGATTTTAGGGTGAGCTTAGTTGTTCTCAACTTTTTCTCCCAAACAAGGGATGGAAATCTAGGGATTGGTTTGCTCCATTCTTTTGTAATAATTTGTATTACTCTTGGATTGTGGAGCTAAAGAGGGCAAAATCTAAAGGGTAAAAGCCAAAAATAGTGGCATTTGCAAAAAATATATGTGAAATAGACTTGTGATCTAGGACACCAAACGGTATGATCTTGGAGGTTACAATCTAGGTATTCAAAAAAATATCTCTGGATGAGAAATCAATCTAGCTTAGCAGCTATATGATCCAACCCAAATATTCTATTTGACCATGTATAATTTCCTTTCAATGATTTGATATCCACTATATCTTGATGTGGCATGATATCTTCCATGCATCCTGAGAACATGTCCCTTATTATAATGACTCATCTTTTCTATATGTTTAATAGAACCACATTGAGATCCCAACCATAATGCTATTCCTTGTGAAACCGATATCCATTAATGCTTCTAAAGATTGCCAACATTCTACCTTTTCTTTATAAAGAATGGACATATAAACATTGGAAATATATATTTTGTTACCCATGGTTTTGTGTATGAGAATGGTAAAACAATGCTAAGTTTAGTAGGAGATACCCAACTTAAACATGGAGTTGTCCCATAAAGAGAAAATTCCTCTTGAAAGATCCCCTAGCACTAACTATATCATCTTTTCTAACTTTCCATTGCTTGTTGTTGATCTTTTTAGTGTATCTGCTTCCCCTAGCTTTGTCTCCTTGGAGAGTAGAGACTCTAGCTTGAAAATGCGTAGATGATATAGATATTCCGAAGATTATGTTAATACCAAAATGGTTAATCAAGGCCACCAACAACAATACACCTTGGCAACTACTTGTTCAACACCACATACAAATTATTATATATAAAAGGCATACCCAACAATAATGGTCTTTGTCATAGTTGGTATGGTTTAACCTTTTAAGATTCCCAATTCATGTGTTATTGAGAGGATATTCCGAACATGTTAGTTGGTATCCAAAGAGTTGCACTAGAAAGATGACGATTATTATAAAGATGGATTTGTTTGCATCTTAAATTTGGAGTTTCTCAATTAAAATAGGACGTGGGTCAATACCTTCCTTTGCAAAAAAATAAAAGGTGAAGAAAGGTTTTCATGTGGGGGCATTTGTAGGACAATAATGAAGTAAGTAGTTATCCTAGAAAACCCTTAATCTATCTCAAACATTGAATCTTATCGGACATCCTACTTTAGGTACAATTTGTCATATGTTTCTGGATGATTGTTTGTTTAAGCTAAATTCAAATGAATATAGACCTGCTTAGAAGGATTGGAAATGAGTTCATGACAAGCTACTCATGGACCAATAATTTAACATGGATTATTGCTAAATACAATGTTCTCCTTGTTTCTCTTTTTCATTGGAAAGTAGTTTTGTTTGGGACAAATAGATGATTTGAAAAGCAAGCAAGGGTTTCTAGAATGTGATCAAACTAACAAGTACCTATTTCCAATGCAAAAGACGTCATCAACTTGTTGAGATTCACAAGTGCTTGCAAGAGATTCGAATGAAACCAAAACCAACAATTTTCATTGAAAAAAGGAAACAAGACTAGGGAAGCCAAGAGAGGTGCATCCCTATAGATAGAAATCAACCCTAGCACAAGTGCACTAGAGAGAGAAATATTTGAAGCATAAGCTCCATCAAACCAAGAACAAGAGAGAGCAATGCTTTACGATACCCTTGGGCTAAATCACTTGTATAGGAATGAAGGAATGAGTAGAATATGTGAAAATATGAATATGAGTTGTTTATTCATTTTCAACGAAAGTAGCAGGGTGCTTTTCCCTTGGGAAGGGTTATGAAATTACATGGAGTTAACTAACGACCTTAGCAAAACCTAGAAACATAATATAAAACCACAAATAATGTCAACAATGCCCAAATGTGAAGACTACACTCTTAATTTCAACATCCCCAAGTGGACATTACATCATACATATTTACATCCTCCCTAATGATAAAGAAGGGAAACATAAAGAATTCATGACATAAGAACCCCCAGAGAAAGCACCCTACCACTCCCTAGGGTACCTATTATTAAAGATAATGCAGCCATGAGACCCATCCTCAAGGAGGATGGTACCCTAGTTAGCTAATTAGGCGTCCTGGTCAGTAAATCAAGCAGAGTAAGTCCCTAGAAGGTACCCTAGGGCCCCCAGCAGTCTCATGGGTTCTTGGTTTTGGACCAAGCAAGTTGATGCCATGGTAAAGTCATTAGCCCCCTAGAAGGTACCTTAGGGCCCCCAACAATCTCCTAGTTTCTTGGTTTGGGACCAAGCAAGTTGATGCCATGGCAAAGTCCCTAGCATGTGGCTAGGGCCCCTATATGTATCTAGGTTATCCTAGTTTGGGACCAAGCAGATTCTTGGTATGGGACCAAGAAGAACCTGCAGGTTGAGACAAAGACTTCTCGATCTGGGACCAGGCATATTATTGGTCTGGGACCAAGCAATTCCTACAAGTACATACCTGGTCAGTTAACCAGGTGGATCTTGGTCAGTAGACCAAGATGATGATGTGTGATGTCCTCTTCTCCTAAAAGGTTATTGCTAGGCTATTTCTTAAGGGACTGGCCACCCCTTAATGATGTCACTAGCACTTGACAATTAGGAGCAGTGTAGAAGACTAGAGGATCACATCATCAATTTTGGACCTTCCTTATACAGTGATGATAAAACTCACATTTATTGTTTGGAACACATGTGGACAATACACCTTGAGAGGGAAATATTAAAGTCCTTGGTCTTGTGGGTAAAAGTGTTGTTTCCCCACCTTGATAGTACACCTTGGTCTTGTGGGTAAAAGGGTAATTTCCTCACCTTGATGGTACACCTTGGTCTTGTGGGTAACAAGGGTTTTTTCCCCACCTTGATGATACAACTTGGTCTTGTGGGTGAAAGGGTTGTCTTCCCACCTTGACGTGACCCCTCTATTGACTTGTGATCTTATGTTCCCATATTGGTCCTAGCACCCATCTTGCTTTTTGTGGCTTGACCATTTAGCTATGATGACTTAACTTTATTATTGTTTTTATTTTTGTATGACCACTTGACCATTGATACCCTACCCTAAGTCAACATAAGATTATTTTATTTTTATCTCATATAAGGTAGGGTTATATAAATGAACTTTCTAAAATACCTTCCAAGTTTATAAATTAAAGTCCTAAACTTCATTTGAGTGGTGTGTCTTGACAAGAGAGAATTGAAGATCTAATTCTTTGACTGTCCTTGGATATGTTGTTGCTCCTTACCTTGACATCTTGGGTTAATGTTTCTATTTGGTTTATCTTGTTGCTACTAAAAGTCTCTTTTGTTACTACTACTGCTTATGAGTAGGTCATAGCCTCCTCTCAGCCTACTAGGGATGCCTACACTAAGTTGTGAATTCTGCTAGAATAAAATTGTGACCTCTGGGGCTATTTAAACAAATTTGTGACCTCTACTAGCATAGGGCCCTAAATTCTATGGGTTGATTGACAATGTAGGAATATTTGTAGTGTTTCCTGAGCTCAGTCATGACCTTATTGAAGCTGATAGAACTTAGTCGTGACCTTGTGGACTGCTATATCTAGGTCTTGACCTCTATTCTGCCTACTATGGTAGTATTGTGATGCCTCTTGTGCTACTAGGGTTAAACTATGACCTGCTAAGGCTTCCTTAGGTTGGGTGGTGACCCTTGTTGGTTTCTCAAACTTAACTCAAAACCTCCTTAGCCTAGGTCGTGGCCTATTTGGTTGTCCTAGGTTGGGTCGTGACCCTTGTTGGCTACTCAGACTTGAGTCATGATCTCCTTATCCTGGGTCATGACCCTTGTTGATTGCTCAGACTTGAGTCATGATCTCCTTAGCCGTGATCTTTGTTTGGGTGCCCTAGGCTAGGTCGTGACCTGTTTGGGTTCCTTAGGCTAGGTTGTGACTTGTTTGGGTGCCACATACCTAGGTCGTGACTTGTTTGAATGCCTCAGACTTGGATCGTGACCTATTGGGTGCCTCAAACTTAGACCATGACCCTGTTTGAGAGCGAAAAAGATCTCTAGTGTATTATTAGACCATATTGGGTTGTGTTTGAGGTCTAAGAAATCCATATTGGGTTGTTCCACGTACACTTCCTCCTCGACTACACTATTCAAGAAAGTTGTCTTGACATCCATCTGGTGTATTTTCAATTTCATAACTACTTCCCAAGCAAGTATGGTCCTAAAGGAAGTGTACCTTGCCATAATTGCAAATGTATTTTCGTAGTCTGTGCCTTCTTTCTTTAAGAAGCCTCATGCTACGAATCTCACCTTATATTTCTCGATGTTGCCATCTGCAACATGATTAATCTTGTGGATCCATTTTCAAGTCACGATAGACTTCTTCTCTGGTCTCGAAACTATCTCCAGACATCATTCTTCATGATCGACTGATATTCCTCGATCATCACATCCTTCCATTCTTTCTTTTATGTAGCCTCTTCATAGGTGGAAGATTTTATGTCAATGATGTCACATAGCAGGGCCACATAGCTATCATAGGGCTTTTCCCTTTTTTCCTCTCTATGTATTTGTTAACACCCAAAAAGTGTTCACTACCTCATCTACCCCACTACATGGCTCATTTGTCCATTTTTCTACCATATTTCCCTTAAAAACCCCTTTTTTCCTCCAAAAATATCCAAAATTCCTCTAAAATAGCAAAAATCCCACTAAAAAGCCTCCAAAAGGCCTAAAATGCCCCCAAAAGGCCATAAAACCATCAAAAAAGCCTAAAAAGGGAAGAAAAAATATAAAATAATGAGGAAAAGGAGGAAAAAACCCTATACAGCTACCCTAAACCATATGGTTTCCAAAACCATGGGCCAGTACTCCACCACTGAAAAACTATAAATAGGTGATGGAGACCCCTTATTTCACATCCACAATCATAAGCACCCTTACTCTGCCAAAGTAGCTCTTGAAACCCTAGCTCACCCTTGAGCTACTTTCACCTTGAGAGCCACTTTTGGCCCATTTCCACCATCGGAGAAAGAGAAGGAGCAATTTATAGCTTGGAGCAACCCTCTTGGATCACTGCAAAGAGCTTCACCAACCTTCACATTGGAGGTAACATTAATACAAAAGCCATTTTTTACATCTTGTTTTTCTGTTTCATGCACATGTTTAGAGTAATTTACATTTCTGTTTTAGCATTTTAGTTTACACTTACTGAACTGCTACTAAGGAGTCCCTTCTCCTTAGTAGGTGCTCATTCACACAAGCTAGGGGTAAAACCCTAGCCACAATTTTGGCGACTCCACTAGGTTTGAATTTCTGGTTTTAGTTTAAAAAATTGTTTAGTTTTCTACAATAATTTCCCATTTTTTCCTTTCGGTTGTCCCTTTCGGCCGTCGTAAACCGCATATTTTCCCTCTGCAGTTGCGTCCCGATCGTGTCTTTCCAGCCTTTACTTGCGATCCGACCATGGCTCTCAGATTGTTTCTGGTGCCCTGCCTACGGATTCAAGTCTGTTACCTGCGATCTGACCACGGCTAATAAGCTTGTTTGCTATGATCTGACTGCGCCTGTCGGCCATTTTCCTGCGTCCCGATCGTGACTTTCAGCCCCTTAGCTGCGACCCAACTGCGTCTATCTTCCTTTTTCCCGTGATTCGACTGCGCTTCTTTCCATTTTTCCTGTGGTCTGACTGCTTCTGTCGGCCAGAAAGCCGCGACCTGTCCGTGCCTGTTTCCCTCAAACCCGCGGTCCGACCGCACAATTTCTCCATAGACCCGCAGTCTGATTTCTGCATTTTTTGTACTGTTTTTGAACCCAGCCCCTTTGCTGCAATATTTTCTGCATCTGCACAGCCATCTGTTCTACCTGCAGCCCTACTTCCCTACAGCCTTTTCTGCAACATCATTTCTGTTCCCTTTTACAGAATCTGTTTAAAATTTCAGCATTTTAATTCAGAAAATTTTGCATGTTAAAGTTGTGAATTCAGTATTATTGTTAGTTTGAAAGTTGCCCCTTTGTGTGGCACTTCTATTTTGGGTTCATCACCTCACGAGCACACACTCTGTCACATAATTCAAGTGAGCCTTAAAAAACTACTTAACTCAACCAATATTCTAACCCCACTTGGGGAACACAAAAGAATCTTTGTAGTTAGGTAGGATTGGGGGGATAGGCTTCCAATAACACCCCTCGGTTACTTACACTTGAGACATACCTATTGTCCAATTAGGGAACCAAAATCCCGTAGTACTTTTTGGCATGGTCACAACCAGTTTACCAGAGGGCCTCTCCCTTAGGAGGGTTGAAGTCACGAGACTGGTTCCGGAGGCCTGAGTGGAATACCACACTCCATTCAGTAACCGAAGGGATACCTTTCGCAGTTCTCGAGATATCCTTGTATAGGGGTATTGCGGTACAAGGACCAAATGGCAGATTCACCTTTCTGGACGTGTCATGAACGAGGTATCTTAGTTGCCATTCTTCTAGGATTGACTACCCGGTGTCCCTCCCGGTAGGGGGATATCTTAGCCACTTGGATTTCCTATTCATATTGTCTGACTTGGATTTGATCACCTTGCAGAGGATATGTATAGTTGAGTTAGAATACTTTTAGTTAGGTGTTTGCATGCTCCCTTACCTCCTTTTGGTCTAGTGAGTCCACCATTTTTTTTATTTTTAGGAAACCTGCTGCTTGTTGGTATTCTGACCATTTCTATTGACACTCCACCTATTGTAGCACAGTTGTGACTGGTCTCCTGACTTCCGCCCTCCACATGGGCATATTTCACCTTCATGTGTTCCTGGACTCCCAGCTACTTGTCTCCCAGCTCAAGAACTGCTACCAGGTGCGTGATCCCTACCTATTCATAAAATTCCTGCATACAAAACAACTCAGCCGACAGTTTGAATCCATCACATTCACACATGTCCCAAGAGCTCATAATAGTGTCGCAGATCAAATGGAAAATAACATCCTATATTGGCATATCAATCACCCCATGTAACACCTCCATCATGCATCATTATCCCATAACATCTCATCCAAATATATAAAAACCCAAAAAGACTGCATTGCACCAACATTTGCATCCATGTACATAAACCATAAAATCACATAAAATACATAAGGGGCATCCACGTGCCCAACATCCTAGACTACTTGCATCCATGTGCAATACAAACATATCATGCATCAAAAAGCGCATCCACGTGCGTATAACTAAGACAAAAATGTGCATCCATGTGCATATATATATATATATATCAAAAAATACATGTCACAGTGCTATACATGTCCTAAGTACCCCTATACTCAGCTATACAAAAAATGTCTGTACATCCATAACGCCTCATAAAATACATGCCGTAGCTACAAAACTGGGGGGGAGTCCCCTGTACTCCCTAATGAGAGTCATACCCTGCATCACTGCCGGCATCTGCTGCCTCTGAATCCTCCCCTTGCTCCTCCTCTGGCAAATCCTCATCCCCTACAGGCTCCTGTGCCCATGCCCTATCCACCAAGATAGCCACCCGGATCGCAATAGATCTGAACTCTCGGGGTGGGACCGTGAAAATAGTACCCTAGGGCCCACTACCCACCTCCCGAACCCAATGACAAAGCAGGTATGAGTTTGACGGAATACCTGTATCTCCCGGATCTGAAATCGACCGGTCAGATCGTCCAGAAATGCCACCTCAACTCTGGTCCACTCTGATCACTAGTCAAAGTCAAATAGTACAAATGACACTTGTCATGTTGGGCCCACTTACCATTTATAGTCCATTGACTTTTTTTTGTTTTGGCCATTCTGAACCGATACGGAGTCCGTTTTCCAAACCGTTTCCACCATTGGAATCAGCACGACGAGACCGTCACGATGGTCCCCTCATTGCATTATTTTTTCTACGTCATTTTTTGCCCATTTTTTAGACACCACTAGTTGCCTCGATTTGCGCGCCACTTCGGCCATTCTCCGTTTTTCACACTTTTTATATCGCCGGATTCATTTTTCCAAGCTCATGATGATGCTTGAGATAATTTCTTTCTCTCACTTGGTACAATTTCAACATTGTGTCCCGACACCTTGCTGCCTCGATTTGTGTGCCACATCGGCTGCCACCAGATTGTTCCGTGCTCTTTACATGAGCCATCCACTCCTGTCATACTACAAATATTTCATTATTTTGCCACCATTCATTCACCCCGCAAGGAGGCCCACCAGTGTTTTCCCCCACCCTCGTTCCTGGTCATCATAAATGTTCCTTGATTGAACACTCCCTCCTTGCCTGGCCATCCCTTTTGTTCGGTATAATTTTATCCCTTTTTCGGGCCGGACAAGTCCTATACAAAAAAGGCACTTAGGGAGTTTCTGTTAAGCTCTTTTCTGACTCCTAAAACAATGAAAAGATCATCGAGCAATCTTGCTTCCTTTCATGCTCGTTAAAGTATCTGAATGGGCGTCTATCTGGTATAAGTTTAACCCTTTTCTGGACCTGGTAGACTAATTACGAAAAAGGAATACTCTAGTCACACCGGCTAGAAGAGTTCTTCATTGCATCCTTTTATGCTTCTTCGGGCCTTGGAGACTAACACATGAAAAAGCAATCCCCGTGGAGTCTTCTTATCGCTTTCAGACTCTCTAAAATTGAAAGCAACCACGAGCATGAACTGTCCTGGGCTCATAAAATCCACACGATAGTACCATTCCATTCCTTCATAGTCTTCTTATTGCTTTCAGACTCCTTAAAATTGAAAGAAACCATGAGCATGAACTGTCCTGGGCTCGTCAAAACCACACGATAGTACCATTCCACTTCTTCAGAGTCTTCTTATTGCTTTCAGACTCCTCAAAATTGAAAGCAACCACGAGCATGAACTGTCCTGGGCTCGTAAAATCCACACGACAAAACCATTCTATATACACGCTTCTTCTCATTCCCTAACCCATGAAGAATTCCCCCTGTGCCTCTTGGAGCTATGATCGATCCTCTCGGCAGCACCCCCAATTAGGTCGCCTTTGTTCAGAGTATTCTGCAGTCTCCTGCCATTTTACCATAGCTTGAGTCTCCCTCAGCCCAGTCACCCTCCCAGATCCAATACAGCTATGATCCCCTTACCACCAGTCAGTTTCATATGCTTCCTGATCATCTCCGCCATCATACTCTGAACAAAGGAAGTTTGAGTCCACCCACTCTACTTGCCGAGTTATTCCCCCCAGTTTATCAATCCTTCCATCAGTACTATCACATTTCAGTTTTCCACCTCATGCTCCTGTCAAGGAAACATCATTTCCTTGATAGTTGCAGGTCTCCCTCTGTCGACGACAGCCCCTCTATTCCAGAGGATAGACCCAGAGGCCCCTGTGCCTTGGACCCATCACCATCTGTGGTGAGTTCCTACGGACCATTTTGGGAGGAGTCATCATTGCCTCTCCGAATGGTTGTTTCTCACATGCTCGACTTCAGCACCTTGATCGCATCGTTGCGAATCGCGTAGGATTTATATCCCTTCCATTATTTGTCGAAGACCCCAGATTTCCCCTGACTCTAGCACATTGGTGAGTCACTTCGGAACGCCCAGTGATTTGTTCCCATGGATGTCCGGACTGCGTTGGTGATTGTATTCGGAATCCATCTAGTTACATGCTTCCTTGAGTACCCAGTTCAGTTCCAGTTCAGTGTACCATTGCGAGTATGACCCTTGTCACTCTGATCCAGCAGCTCATCAGTTCCTTTGGTACCACATTCAGTAGCACTGCTGTCATTCCAGTGCATCATTTTTTCAGCTCAAACATGGTCAGCCTAGCAGTATGTCCCAGATTTGTGTCCCTTCTGGACCCTTATGATATACATAGTGGTTTTTTATGTATCCTACAGGTCCTTCTTTTTTGGCCTCACAGTTATGTTTATGTATCTTGATACAAGCATGGGTATGCCCGCCTCGTCCATATATTGAGATTCTTCCTCATTCAGTATTTGAGGCCATGTATATGTCAGGTCCCCATATTTTGGACCCCATTGTTATTGTTATATCCTGATACGAGCATGGGAATGCCCGCCTCGTCCATATGATCAGATAATTCCTCATCCATTATTGAGGTTATGTACTTTTAGTTCTTGCAATTGGTTCGGGATCGTTGTTGCGGGCTTCTGTTTGTTTCTTCTCTTCTCCACACCCCAGGAACACCATTTATGACTTATGATGTCCATCAGCCATACAATGAGCTCCTGCCCTCGCACATCAGGGGGTAATCTGTTAACACCCAAAAAGTGTTCACTACCTCATCTACCCCACTACATGGCTCATTTGTCCATTTTTCTACCATATTTCCCTTAAAAACCCCTTTTTTCCTCCAAAAATATCCAAAATTCCTCTAAAATAGCAAAAATCCCACTAAAAAGCCTCCAAAAGGCCTAAAATGCCCCCAAAAGGCCATAAAACCATCAAAAAAGCCTAAAAAGGGAAGAAAAAATATAAAATAATGAGGAAAAGGAGGGAAAAACCCTATATAGCTGCCCTAAACCATATGGTTTCCAAAACCATGGGCCAGCACTCCACCACTGAAAAACTATAAATACGTGATGGAGACCCCTTATTTCACATCCACAATCATAAGCACCCTTACTCTGCCAAAGTAGCTCTTGAAACCCTAGCTCACCCTTGAGCTACTTTCACCTTGAGAGCCCCTTTTGGCCCATTTCCACCATCGGAGAAAGAGAAGGAGCAAGTTGGAGCTTGGAGCAACCCTCTTGGATCACTGCAAAGAGCTTCACCAACCTTCACATTGGAGGTAACATTAATACAAAAGCCATTTTTTACATCTTGTTTTTCTGTTTCATGCACATGTTTAGAGTAATTTACATTTCTGTTTTAGCATTTTAGTTTACACTTACTGAACTGATACTAAGGAGTCCCTTATCCTTAGTAGGTGCTCATTCGCACAAGCTAGGGGTAAAACCCTAGCCATAGTATTCCTTCTAGAATGACATACCTTTTAGCTTCTCATATGAGCTCATGTTCCCAAGCAGGTTTCCTCTTGTGGGAGTCCTTCTCAAGGAATGTCTCTACCAACTATTGTGGTTCTATCATGTCATGATTTTCACGGTCCTCTGGAATTGTTTCTTTAATTTCCATATCTCAGACTCTTGTCTCTTGTAATGTGCTCATCTGATTAGGCATTGAGGACCAAAACCGCTAACCTATGTGATTCCTATGGGTTCGAGAGGTTACTGACAGTTAGGGAATCAACTAAAGACTAATGCCATCTACAAAAAATCTAGGGCATCAATATGATATCACCATTAGGTCAAAGAGGGCCACCGGAGCCAAAGGCCACCGGCATGCATGACATCTAAGCATTATTTAATGATGCATGCACCCATTTAAGTCTCCATGCGCATGCATGAAAGTCAACTGAAAATTAGAAGTTAAAGTGACCTAATTAGGTCAAAGTTAGGGTTTTCACAGTTGAAAGTTATAAAAGAAAGATAAAGTGAATGGATAATTCACTTTTGGATTATTATTATTTTGGAGCTCTTGAGAAGCAGCACAGTGTGTGGCCACAGTAGTTGGGGTTGGAGATGGCATCTTTAGCTAACGGGATTTCGGCAGTGAGACATCTGCCCTAGTCTCCTTCAAGATAAACCATCCAGGTTTGTCACCATATTTATTTCTTGCATTATTCAGTATTCCAATATAAGTCCAAAGGTTATTGCAGATTCATCCATACAGGTGGGGGCATTTAGCTGGGAAATCCCTAGTCATTCATCAGGACTCTGGATCACTATATTTATTCTGCATGCAGGCTACATCCTCACTGATAGGCTCACTCTACTACATTGGGTGATTATCAACTATCAGATTGTCCATCCAGGGTAACTAACAACAATTTACAGGGTTGTGGGGGCGTGAGCAGTAGACTGGGAGATCAATTCACTAGGGAAACTGGGAGGCCAAAACCCTTTCATGCTCTGGCCATCCTCTCCGACAATGGAATACCTTCCTTCCAACATACTTCCAGCCGAAACTGACCATCCCTTCAGCAAAAATTTCACACTTGTTTGATTCACCCATCCAGGGGTACAAGCAGCAGAAACAAGATTATTTCTTCACCAAAGCAACTCATCTTGCATGCGTATTCTCTCAGGAGCACATTCAGTCGGCTTATTAGTGGTAAGTGTTCATTCTATCCTGCAAACCCTAACCCTATTTTCAACTATAAAATAGGGAAATTTTTCATGGAAGTTTGCATGCCTGGCTATTTTAGAAAAATTGCATAGAAATAGAAAATATCAGGATTTGGGATATTACATCTCTTCAGGTTCCTCGACCTCCTAAATAGGTGTCCTCCTAGATCTGAAGTATGTCGAGTCTTCATCAAAGGTTACATCTCTAGTGATGTTGATCTTCTTGAATCCTGGGAAGTATATTTGATAGGCCTTTGATGTATCACTATATTCTATGAATATACCCTTCTTCCAAAAAGGATCGAGCTTGGACCTTTCTCCTTTGGGATATGTATGTACACCAGGAAGCCAAATATTCTCAAGTGGTTGACTTTTGGTTTCTCTCCTGAGAAAGCCTCTTCGGGAGTCTTGTTGTCAAGTACTTGATGAGGAGTATGGTTCTGTACATACATAGTTGTTCTAGTTGCCTCTACCCAAAGGTGCATAGGAAGATCCTGGTCATGCAGCATAGCCTTTGTTGCCTCCATAATGGTACGGTTATTTCATTCCACAACCCCATTCTGCTGAGTATTGTATGGAGTGCTCAACTCCATCTTAATCCCAGACTCTCTGAAGAGTTCCTTGAATTCTTCTAAAGTGAACTCTCCGCCATTATTTGACAGTAAATACTTGATCTTCCTATCAGTTTGGATATCGACCAAGGATTTATATTCCTTGAACTTACTGAAAACTTCACTTTTCCCTTTCAAGAAATATTTTCGAGTCTTACATGAGAAATCATCTATAAAGGAAACATAGTACACATACCCACTTGATGAGCAAGAATACATGGGACCACACACATCTGAGTGTATTATCTCTATTATTCCTTTAGCCTTGCTCTCACTACTGGGAAATGTCTTCTTTGTAGTCTTTCCTTGTTCACATCCTTTGCAAATGCATTAATGCTTTGCCTGGATCTCTGGAAGCCCTGAGACTGCTTTGCTTTCCATCGATAGTGCTTTGTAGTACACATGTGCAAGCCTTATATGCCATAAGTTCACTTGGTTCAATCGACTCATGGATCAGTGCTTTTTCAGGTTGTCCCTTCAGCTTGTACAAGCCTTCGTCTTCTTCTCCAATCACTATTGCATCCTATATTGTCTTTCCTCTAGGCCACATCAGAACTTGGCCATCGACAAAAGCAACCCTAATCCCTTTTGCATCTAGTGTAGAAATGGAGAGAAGATTCTTCTTCAATCCTGGAACATATAGCACATCCTTCATCTTTAAAGATTTCCCGAAGTCAAGCTTTTATGAAGCTTCTCCACTCCCTTTAATGGGGTATTGATAATCATCCCCAAGTTTCACCTTGTGAGGTGAATCATGTTCAGACATATTAGCGAATGATTCCTTGTATCCTGTCATATGTTTAGAATCTCCACTATCCACAAGCCAATCATTGCTTCCGTGTGAGATAGTGCCAGTAAGTGCTGAGAAAAGTACATACTCTTCATCTGAATCATCCTTCTCTCATCTGAATCTATTGTCTATTGGTTCATCATCTTCGGCAATATGAGAATGGTGTCTCCTTTTCCTGATTGCAAAGTGCCCCTTTTCATCACAAGTATAGCATCAAAAATTTTAAGTATCTCTTTTGGCCTTCTTTTGTTTCTTGTCCTTCTTCTTGTTGTAATGAAATTTCTCCTTCTTCTCCTTCTTCTTGAAGTTCTTCTTGGTGTGAACTATGAGAGCTTGATCGTCAATTGCTCCCATATTCTCTTCTCTTGTCACGAGTCTAGCTTCTTCTTGTGCACATTCTTCAAGAAGTCTGCTAAAAGAGATCAACTTCCTTCTTACACAAATTCCTTGAATGAATGAGTCCCATGATCTAGGGAGACCATTCAAGGTAGTCATTACAATTTCTCCTTCTTCGACATTCTCTTCAGCCGCTTCAAGTTGTTCTTTGATTTGAGCAACCCTTGTGAAGTAAAACTGTATAGTCTCAGAGTTTTGTATCTTCACATTCTTCAACTGGTTCCTCAAATTCATCTTCCGGTTGATGTTCTTTCCTTCGAACATCTTTGTCAAAGCATCATACACTTCCTTCGATGTCTTGAATGAAGACACATGGGGGATGAGGTGATCCTTAATAGAATCTGCAATGATTCTCTTAGCCTTAGCCATTCTTCTCTTATGAGAAGCCTTAGCCTCATCTCCCTCTAGTTTTGGAACTTCTCTAGTGATAAACTAATCGAAGTCATTCTCTTCAAAAATCAGAGATATTATGTTCTTCCATGCTTGAAAGTTATCTACCCCTCCAAGCTTGTCCTCAAGTTGAGTATGGTGAGTCATCTTTTCAAATGAGAACCTCAAATGGAAATAGAAAAGATTTAGATCTTACCGATTTGAGGTGTCTGACCTGGTTCTAAAGCTGGATGACCTAGGGTTTGTCAAAGAAACCCTAATTTTTGAAACTTGGAGTTTGGGAATTCTGTCTGGACAGAAAGATGTGAGTCCTTGAGGCAAGTTGCTCAGCAAGGTCACTTTCTGAAGACTGAGGTGGGAAGCCACCAAAACCTGATGCCCTAGTTCATGTTGACACCAGTGATAGGGTAAAAAATGAAACTTCTCCAATTCTGAAACTGCTTCCACTAAAAGATGCACCCTACTGAGGCGAGTTAGCCTAGCCCTCTTTTCTTGATGATCTGTGGAGAGAACACCTTGAACTAGGAAGCCCTTGTTTTTGTAGCTGCACGGTGCCTTCTTTCAGAGAGGCTCTGATACCATGTTAGTTTTTATAGATATTATTATTTCTTCATTAGGATCTTTGTCTGAAATAATAATAGGTACAGCTAGATGCATAAGATATAAGAGATACACAAGACACAAATATTTTCACCAAGGAAACCATAAAGGAGAAAACCCCACAAAATTGCTCATAATAGTAATATGATCAAAAGCAGTAATAAGAAGTATTCAGCAGCTATCTATCTCTCCTCCCTTTTCTCTCTCTCTCTCTCATACGAACTTGAGAGTGTGAGGTGTGTATAAATGAGGGAGAGCACCTCCCTATTTATACCTTTTAAGTCACTAACCAAACATAAGACTGGTGCCCACTTGTCTTCCCTAACAGGGCCGACTTCTCCCAAAGAGACTCCAAATACACATTACATGATGTTACATTGGGTACTATTGCCCCGACTTACAACAAAGGTTGTACCTCAAAGTCTAGACACAATTAAGACATCCCACAGAGGGTAAGCACATCCCCAATGGGGGTACAACATCATACAATGATTTTATACATTAGAATATCTTCCAAAGTTACAAATACATCAACAAGACTGTGGAGTCAACCTTTTAGAAAGGGAAGGACTTGAGTAAAAAGCAAGTATTTCATATGTCATAAGCACGGCCATTATGCATCATAGTGTCCAAACTCCAGAGAAGAAAAAGGGTAAAGTGAAGCAACAATAGAAATAGGTAGCAGACTTAGCTAAAGCTCAAATGAATGTGTTTGCATCCAAGTTCAAGAAATATTTCTTGCAGCATGGTTCTGAAGAATGCTTGGTATATGGACAATGGAGCATTTAGGAATATGACATCATCCTGGAAGTTATTTTCAAGTCTTAAAGAGCATTTCTCAAGAGTTTAAGTTGATATTGGTGATGATGCCAAGTATCAAGTAGCAAGAGTTGGTACGACTCCTTTCCAATTTCAGTCGAATAGCCCTTTATAATTTGATCATGTGTAGTTTATTTCAAGTCTCCAGAAGAATTTGTTTTCACTTCTAATCATGGAAGATAAGGGCTTTCTGATAGACTTCAAGAACTAACAAGTCCTTAGGTGATCGGGGTTAGGGAAGGCAATTTATATAGGTTACAATGTGATATTGTTTGATCCGTAGTGCATAACACAAATAGCTTGTGTGAGCTATGGCATAAGAGGATGGGGCACTTGTATCACAGTTCTCAACCTATTTTGAGAAATATTTTCATGGGTCTTCCAGAGTTCAACATTGAGAAATAAGTTGTATGCAAAGGATGCTTGTTTGGCAATATTGCTTTCCCAAGCAGCAAGAACAAGTCTAAAGTGATTCTAGACCTAGTGCATTCAAATGTGTGTAGATCAATGTCAATAGAATCAATCATAGGAAGCATGTATTGTGTTTCCTTCATTTATGATCTCTCGCAAAACCTAGATCAACTTTATAAGGACCAAGGATGGAGTCTTAGCAAGCTTCAAAAGTTCAACTCTAGTGGAGAAATAAACAACGAAGAAGATCAAAGTTTTGAGATCAAACAATGGGTGTGAGTATACCTCAAAGGATTTCAAGGATTTTTGCAAGCATGCAGGAATCAATAAGGAGTTCACTGTTCTACACAACCCATAGCATAACGGGGTTGCAGAGTGGAAGAATCAATCCATTATGGCGGTTGCTATAGCCATGATACATGACCAGTGTTTTCCAATGTTTCTCTGGTCATAAACATGCAACACAATAGTCTACATTCAAAACAAGTGTCCTCATAGGATTTTGGAGGACAAGACACCAAAGGAAGCATTAATTGGTGTGAAGGAAGAGGTGATCCATTTCTGCATCTTTGGTTTTCCAATTTATATCTATATATAAGTTGAGAAGAGGACCAAGTTGGATCCCTCCAACAAGAAGTATTTGTTTTTTGGTTACAATGAGTGTTTAAAGTCCTACAAGATCTATATTTCAAGGGAGAGAAAGACAAATGTAGGCAATGATGTAAAGTCATAGAAAAGATTTGCATCCATAAAGTCTCATGACCCTATTCCAGTGACAAAGGATGATGAGCAATGAACTCTGAAGGTTGAGCCAGTGCCACCAATGACTTCAAGTTTAGGGTATAACAACGTTGAAGCATAGAGGAGGAGCAACCACCTCTTACCAGTTCTATCAAGAGATCTATATGATTCACTCAAACATTGAGGGATTCTCAAGAGCATGTTGAGATTCCTAGAAGCACACTCAAGGGGAGAAAACCTATAAAGAAGTTCCAAACTACATGGCATCGATTAGCAGCATCATAGATTCTGAGCCTTCCAATTTTCAAGAAGCAGAAAACCAACAAATTTGGAGGAATGCCTTGGTTGAGGAGTACACCTCCATAATGAAGAATGATGTATGGAACATTGTGCCTAGACTAGAGGGGAAATTAGTAGTTACTTCCACGTGGCTCTACAAGATCAACCATGCGGTAGATGGAAGCATAGAGAAGTGCAAAGCCGGGCTTGTGACAAAGTGGACTACGAGGAGACCAATGTTTTAAAACTCGAAGTCGAACTTCAAATAAATCAAGGGGTAGCGAATCAACATGATCAATCATCAAACTTATCACCACAATTGGAAATGGGATCCTTGGCATGACCTACAATACCATCCTCTAGCATGTCTATTTCTAGCAAGTCTATATTTTGTAGGTGGCATTTATCCAAAGAAGAGTAGGATGACTTTTGGTGTCTTTTGATGGTTTATTGGACTTGTGTTCAATTCAATGCAGATTGGTTAACCGAAATTCTAAAAACTGCTAACTTTGTTGAATTTTGGATGGGATGTGAAATTCTATTTTCATCATAAGAGGTCCAATGAGGTTGGAATCCATTTGAAACATATTGAAACAATTAGTGATAATATGAAAATTTTAATTAAAATGGGTGTAAAGGAAAAATTAAGAAAATGAAAACTTTTAATTTTAGAAATTTATATTATCATACCAAGTAAGCTTCTTTCATTGTAGAACAAGTTGTTTTCAACCCCAAATAGTGCAACTGTAAAAATATTACAAAGCAAGTTTAGATCAAGTTTAGATGAAGCAAGTAGTCTTAGTGCTTGGGATTTTAGGTCAAATTTTACAACAAAAAAATGAATTTAAGTGTCACATGTGCACACTGTTTAATCCTTGATCTATTAGGAGTCCTACAGAATAGTACAGAAGGGTACTATTTGTTATGGAACTGTCCTCTATAACCTGCCACGAGTTGGTCTACTTTCCTTTTCTCTATCCACAACAAAAAGTGATGATATTCTTCTCAAAATAGCATGAAATCTATATTAACAATAATCGATAAGGAAGATGATTCACCCAGCTATGAAATAAATTGATTCGTTTCCCTAACACTCCACAAACTTCTTCTTGTTGAAGCATAAATAATAGATTCAGGTAATCTATCATTGAACTTAGCTAGGATGGATAGATTTCACTATCGAAACCAAGATTTGTCAAGGTTTTCCGTCCTCAACACCAATAAGCTCACCGAGCTCTCAAATTCCAATCTCAATAATGAATAATAAAAATGATCCCCAGTGAATTGCTTTTTCCTTCTTTTATAACTCTTTTGACCTTTGCATACCACATGCAACTAAACTTACACATGCAAGCAACATTAATGATGCATGTCGCATGCATTTTGAATTAGACCTCGCATGTCATGCATGTCGTCATATACTACTTAAGTGGTCCTTTTTCCCACTAATGACTGCATATCCCTGCTAATAATGTACTTTCATCCCTATGTGGAATCATTTATCAATTGATTCCATAGCTTGCCAAAAACGGGACATTACAGATTACAGTCCTCCCTCACCAAAGATTGCTTGTCCTCAAGCAATGCCAACACAACCCCATAATCAATCTGGCTGAACCAACTGAATTTATGATGATCCTAGGGTCCCAAATCATCCTAGAAGATCTATAGCACCGACTACTCAAAGTATTTCCCTATGAGGTACCATCACAAGATATCCCATGGAAGACTCCTATATCAACCATCGGCACCACTGCACTACTAATCACTGTAATTCTGGGATCCCAAATCAATCTCATAATTGTAGAGTACCTACAACATCTATCGCTATTTTGTGTAGTATTCATACCAAGAGCATCCTGAAGAATCCCAAGCAACCAACCCAGTAAACATTGTATCCATCCCTCATAAAGTCTCCCACTTAGAAAACTAATCCATTGCTCCATGTACTGCCATAAAGAAGTCTAAACCTCTCCTCCATGGTCATCATTACATTATCGGTCACCCATCACCAAAGCCATATCGATCATAGCTAGAATCTGAAGCAATCCATCAATCGGATGAATACCTGGATCCAACCACCAAATGGGGAGTCCACCAAACCCAAATCCTACGGGTTGTTGTCGTGCCATGTTGCTAATCATCGGAGTCTCAATAAACCAATCCCTAGAGATGCAATCCTCTGGTGGAAACCAAATACCCAAAGTCATCTCAGAGCCTGCCAATCTATTCAACTCCTACCAAACTTCGTTGTGAGGTCTGCTTTCCCACTCACTGTCTATGTGCTCCTGAATACAACTGCTCAAAAATGCATGGGTATGCTCGTGAACTCTGTCAGGTGGTCTTCCTGGAGGAAACACTCCAAAACTCCACAGGACCTCTTTATGTGGCATTGTGTACCATGACATATTGTCGCATACTCTTGTATCCTCTTGCACCATCGAGTGCCCTGTATGCACTAACGTCCCCAATACTCTATTGATGTCAGTTGAGCTTGTAACCCAGTGTGTCTCTATATTTGTCGTATATTTGTCCACCCAATCTCTGTGTGCATATACTTCATTGTTGGTTGGTCCACAAGGAATGTGCTCAACTACCTCCTCCACGGCTAAACCTCTCTCCAACAAAGGTGGCTCATGATCCCATGCCTGATCCAAACCCTCTATGTCAGAAGGTGGGAGAAAATACCAATTCAACCTTTCTCGCTCTTATACCTAGAGAATCCAAACCCACCTCCTTAAGGTTTCACCCTGTTTCACTATACAACACCTCCTATAATAATATACTCATAAAGATCATAGAAAATATACTGAAGAGGATTCTACCCAATATAATCTCTAACAACCAAGGTTGATTTATCCACAATCATCAAATTACAAGCAACATAATAATGGTGCAAGAAGAAATCCACATAAGTACAAAAAACATGGACAAAGGCATGATTATAAAGGTAGAGATGACAAACACCTTCAACCAAGTAAGACTCTCCTTTTTATTTGACGTGATGACTTAATTCGGTTTTGATGATTATTTTAGTTCTTAGGTGAAAGCATGTACCACTAGGGGTTGGATTTCCCCATTAATAAACGACGATCCCACCAGTTTTTTCAAAAGCAGTCGAGGCAGCCTCAAGGATATCCCCTCTCCCCATCATTGTTGATCATTGCAGCTAAAGCTTTGAGAAAAAAATTAGAGGTTGAGCAAGAACTGGGAATCTCTTCGGCATCACAATCACAAGGAATGTGAAAGCTTTGAATTACTAGGAGGTGCACCCACAACCATTGCAAAATATTTAAAAATGTCCTACATATTTTCCTTGAAGCATAAAGAGGAGAAATAAATCAAGACAAAATTATGATTTATGGATAAAATACACAATCCACATCTCTTGATTAGATAGCAATGTAATATCCCCATTTTGGTATCATTCTAACAACCCATTCAGTTTCCATCGGCAGGAGGAAATTAAATAAATTAGTTAGGAAAAATAAAACTGTCCATGGTAAATTTAATTTAATTAAATCTTTGAGAAGGGATGTAGTCCATGTTATCCCCTAATTTTGCACTTAATGGATTTCCACTGTCCAGTGAGCCATTGAAGTCATGAACAAGTCAGTTGTTCATTGTCAATGCTCAAAAACTTTCATTGTTCATCGAGGCCACTTTCTGGCCTCTTTTTTTAATAAATGGATGTTCATACCTTGCAGGGATTTTTGTAATAAATGTGCTAGCTTGGCAAACTTTTCGTAAATGACTTGGATTTCTAGGACTTAGACGTCAATCCGATCATTCTAAGGTGTTTTTTCCCTTGTCAATTATGCAATGTTGAATAAGTGATGTATAATTATCGCATTTTTCACCGCTCCTCCAAAGCTAAAGCTGGAATTTTCGTCTTGGTGGTTAAACCCTAGGAGGCTATTAAAGTTCACTTGTCGATGTATATAAGCATGCTAGTCATGGTTTTGAGTCATTATGAACATGCACTAGGTCCCCCTAGAGTTTTTTTAAATTTTGGAAGATTAAAAAATAAAATCCCGCAAAATCATGCCATTTTTTAATGGTTTAAGTGGAAATTTTCAAAATGGAATAAAGTTGTGATTCGAAGTCCCATTTTGTCGTGGGGATGCCTGTTTTCACACTCAGAGCATCCTCTTTACCACAAGACCCAATTTTCCCATGCTTTGGGTGACTAAATTATCCCATATGGCATTATTTCTCTAATGATGCAACAAAATGCCGAAAAATGCTAAAACGTGACAAAATGACACTAAAAAATCAAAAGTAAAAATGATGACTTGGAAAGGGTGGCAAATTGTTTTATGTGGTAGGTGACTCACACAAATGATAAAAGCGTCACTTTGGAGTATGAATCACACTTAGTATGTTGAAGTAAATCTTTTAAATACTGCAATATCTTGTTCGATGTAATATCATCTTCTTAAAAAAACACCTAAAAACATCACACCTATCATTAATACTTAATAAAAACTTAAGAGCCTTAGTAACTCTTTGTAGGGACCACCGCCCTTGGCTTCATTAGGATTTTTCCTAAACGACGAAGTCAGGATCAAGTGACATCACCTCACTCAAGACTTTCCCCCAAGGACACACCTAGCAACTTGAATATTTCTCCTACGCTAACCCCCCCAGTGTGAGTAAGGCGACAACATCTTTTGGCGTTGTTGCTGGGGATAACTCTTTTTATTCCCGGGTTAAGACTTTTTTCTTTATTTTTTTGTTTTTTCTTTGTTTGATGAATGATTAGAGTAGATATTTGATTCTTTGTCTCGCGACTCCACTAACCTTTTTTATGTTTAACAAAGAAAAGCAAAAAAAAAATAGATGTTTTTGTGAAAAAAATTATGATGCATATTCTTCTTTTCACATCGCGACTCCAGTAAAGGAATAAAACCATTTTTTCTCATAGAAATTGTTGAGATTGATTCTGTGTAGATGAGCCTATCCAACATAGCAAAATATTCAAAGCTCATTATTTTTATAACTTCATGGTTATATCAAATGCTTGCTATTGAGTAAACAATATGGATGAGGAAAGAGCTCGGATTCCAATCCTTCCATTAACTTCTCAAACATCCCAAGATTTCCTAATTATCATAATGATGAAGAAATATCTGATCATCTACTTATATTTTTGGGAAATAAGCATGTAGAGGTCCAACATGTCATATCTTTCCTTAAAATTCTGATTCACTTCAATGTTTCGTATGAAGATAATATGATGGAGATGTTTGTTAGTACTCTACGAGGAAATGCTTGTGAATGGTATCTCAATGGTCTTCCAAATAAAGGTATTACTTCCCTTTCAAGCTTCCTAGAATATTCTTGAGGCAGTGGCATACAGGAGAGACTGACATGGAAGATTCAGACAAGTTCTTGGAAAGGTTCCTTTCTACTTCCTTGCCCTAGATAGAGTATCATGAAGAAGAACCTAAATTACCTCATCTCATCAGGATAAAATGATAGGTATTGGATGCTACCTCCAAGCGATCACAATGAAGAAGAAAACCATGATGATCCCATTGAGTTTGTGCATGAAGAGCCATTAATTGAAAATATTGTTGAAGACCCTCATGTCACATCAATAGAGAATATTGAAGATTGGGGACTCTCCTATGATTATTTCAGTGATGAGGATCACATTTGTACTCCAGATCGATCTCAATATGAAACCATTACAAAAGCTTTATGAAACTTATGATGAAATCTGTAATGGGCATAATGATAATGGTTTACAAGGTTTATTACCTTGTGCCTTTTTTTCTGAACAAGATGATTATGATCCGGAGGAGAACAAGTATAGTTAAAAGCATGATACAAGCAATGAGGAGTGCCTTATATCTGACATGGATGATGACTATGAGACTTTATTTGAAAATCCAATCTTTGAAGTTTTGTGTGATGACAATCCTCCATGCTCTCCACCTGATGATGAATATTTGGAAAGTTGGGTACCTTGTGATATCTTTGAAACCCATATTTTTGGAGAGGATTGTTATGATCATGAGGAGGATGGAGAGAGCCAAGGAATTGGTACCAGTGATTAAAACTCTTTCATATCTGACATAAATGGGGATGATGACTATTGGAATTTTATTGAAAATCCAACCTATGATATGTCCGGCAAGGGGAGTGTTTATTCTAATACTTATGAAAGTTGTAAGGAAGAACGGTCCGAGTATCAGTATGATCTCTCAAAGTTGTATTTGAGTATCTGTAATGAGGACTTGGAGAAGCAGTGCAGTAAAGAATCAGATTGGGTGCCACTAGTTGAATATTTTTCTCAGCCATCATCTTTGCATACAGAGGTTCCTTATGATTTGGAGCAGTTTGGGGCTTACACATGAAGTTATTAGAGGATAATCTCTTTCAATGAGTATGATCTGCCTCATCATGTGAATTTGTACATTAGTCCTATCCAATCTTGGATAGAAGAAACTTGCAAGAGGATTTTCCAGTTGTGGAAGCAGTTCAGTGGGGTTTTCCACACCTGTGATTTCCTATCTAGCCCTCCCATCTTGAATATTCACGCAGGTTTTCATTTTATGAAAAATGTGTCCTTAATTTGGCTGGTAACCAAAGACAAGGAAAAAAAAATTTATATTTATAAAATGCTTAGGTGGCTACATTGGATTTTCTATTACACCTAACTTTTTATGTTATGCTTAGAGTAGGAAATAAGCTCCCTAAAGTGAGCATTTACTTTTCGCATTTTCCTTTTGTACTTGGGAATAAATAAATTTTTAGTTAAGTTCTATCACTGCTTTGAATAAAGCAACTTATGGTTCATTTGGTTTTATATAAAGCTTGTGCTACTAAAGGTTTCTTTTTTCAAGTTGAGATGTTTTTACAGGTTATAGAAACTAGATATTCAGGTGTTCTCATATGCTCTCCTTGCTTAAGAGAATAGATCGAACACATGTCCCGCAGTTAGAGTCAGATGTTATCCACTAATTTTGCACTTAGTGGATTTCCACTGAGCCGCCGAAGTCATGAACAAGCTAGTTGTCCACTGTTAGTGCTCAAAAGTTCCATGATTCATCAGGGCCATTTTTGGGCCTCTTTTTTTAATAAATGCATGTTCATACCCTGCGGGGATTTTTGTAATAAATGTGCTAGAATGGCAAACTTTTTCTAAAGGAATTGGCTTCCTAGGACTTAGACGTCAATCCGATCATTCCAAGGTGTTTTTTCCCTTGTCAGTTATGCAATGTTGAATAAGAGATGTATAATTTTTGAGTTTTTCATTGCTCCTCCAAAGCTGGAATTTTCGTCTTGGTGGTTAAACCCTGGGAGGCTATTAAAGTTCACGTGTCGATGTATATAAGCATGCTAGAAATGGTTTCGACTCTTGATACATTATGTACATGTACTAGGTCCCACTAGGTTTTTTTTAATTCCAGAATAATCGAATAAAATAAAATAAAATAAAAATTCTCACAAAATCAAGCCATTTTTAACGGTTTAAGTGGAAATTTTCATAATGTAATAAAAGTGTGATATAGAGTCCTATTTTGGTGTCGAGATGCTCATTTTCACACTCAGAGCATCCTCTTTACCCCGTGGCCCACTTTTCCTATGCTTTGAGTGACTAAATTATCCTATATGGCATTTTTTTCTCTAACGATGCGACAAAATGCCCAAAAATGCTAAGCAGCAACAAAATGACACTAAAAAATCAAAAGTAAAAAGTAAAAAATGATGGCTTGGAAAGGGTGGAAAATTGTTTTATGTGGTAGACAATTTACACTTAAGATAAAAGCGTCACTTTGGAGTATGATTTTCATGGTAATAAATCAAGCTAAAGAAGGATGGCGTCACCCTTCATGACTCGCGACTTGGTTGAGTTGGTGTTTAAAGGAGTGGTTGGAGTGTGATAAGTGGCGCATCCCATTGGATGCACATCCAATCAAATATTTACATGCCAATCAAATCAAAGCTCATCCCAATCAGATCAACGAGCTAATCAATTAAGGTTGCGCCTCCCTCATGGTGATCACGAACTTGGCATGGTGGCGTCTTATGAATGGATGGTCGACAATCGAAAGAGGGCGCATCTCTCTAATGAGAAATGGCTCATCCTCCTTCAACTACATCTCATCTAATCCCTTCAATATCTCACCCAAATGTGATCTCTTCTGGCAGTGTTGATTGCCCCCTTTGGGACTAGGTTTATCTTTTTAAGCGAGGCTTTCTTCCTCATTCTGGACAGATAGAAGGAACATCTACTCCTGTTATGTACTATTGTTATTTTATTGAATAAAAGTGAGGCTTTGGAGGTCCAAACTATGCAAGAAATTTTCGTGGATGTGATTGTTGTGCATGTAAATCAAGGTGATATTTAGCTAGTCGCAATTTTCTTTTCTTCAAAGTTGTAGATCTATCTAGCATAAGAAGGTTATTTCTAATCCATTGGGAAAGCATTTGAAGATCCAAGTTGCTTTTTTATGTTTTTTTATTCTAGAATAGGAGTTGTAGACTATAGTCGACAATACTTATACTCTCCTTATTTCGTTTAATGAAATGTACTAGACTAATCTCACTTGTTGAAAGTTGTTGTAGCTTTGTAGTTCATCGAGTTTGAAGGGGATCCTGAGCTTGATTGCATCTTGTTTTCCTTCAAAACAATTATTCAGATCTAACTTTTCTTGTATTTCAAGCACTTCCATTTCTCACAAAGATTCAAGCTGGGGCTTGAGAACTTGTCTTTGTCACCTTAAATCTAAACTTTCTCTCTGGTTACCTACAAGATTAGATTTATTTTAAAATTTTATTATACATGTTTAAGCTTCTTTATTACTAGATCTAAAAAGGCACTTTTGTTTCATATTTATAAGCTTAAATCTAGTTCTTGTTGTAGTACTTGAAATGGCATAAAAGTTCTAATTTTTTGAGCAAGTGCTAAGTTCTTTTTTTTAAAGCATTAATCCACTAACTTTACCTTATTAGCTTGTTGGTTTTTAGCAGGTCGGAGAAAGAAGAGAGGGAGGTGCTGCCGAAAACTCAATCTTTTGGTCATCCAAAGCACCCATGATCCTTCTACTGCCCCCCTCCTTCATTCATTTTCTTCCCTAAGCAAGTTTGTAAGTCTTTTTTGACCCATTTTGAAGGGTTAAAAGGCATTTCTTTTTCTTTTAAGAACTGTAGGTAATCATAAATAAAAAGCAAGTGGGATTACGGCTCCCACAGCGCCTTCACCCCATTTGGGGGAATCCTATATCTGCCCTTGTTTGGTTTGTACATTTTTTTTATTTGAAAGTTTAGAATAGTTTCTTTTTTTTGTTGAATAAAGATAGATCAATCATATTAGTTTGCTTTAAGTTTTTTTTTTTTTTGCTTTAAGTCTTT
Source organism: Pseudotsuga menziesii (assembly GCA_001517045.1). Classification (NCBI taxonomy): domain Eukaryota; kingdom Viridiplantae; phylum Streptophyta; class Pinopsida; order Pinales; family Pinaceae; genus Pseudotsuga; species Pseudotsuga menziesii. The sequence goes on from LPNX010299751.1 coordinate 70,750, forward strand.
ATTTTTTGCAAAAAATGGAATATTAACCCAGACTCACTTTCCTGAGTACGGCCTTTGGGCCTAAAAGAGATTCTTGGTTGTAGTAATTAGGTAACTCATCTTTGTTTTGTTTACTTTATGTTTGGAATTACATTCCTTTGACTATCTTGCAACACAAGCACACAATCAGTCCTTGAAGGGCTGTACCTTTTTATTTGCTTTCATTAATTGGAACAAATGTTTGCCTCTACCATGTATGCTCTACCCCTAGCAACTTAGTCTGAGACTTGGGTATATCAAAATCGGTAGTGTGCGTTCATCAATCCCTCACACCTAATTAATCAAACTCATCTTAATAAAAGTAACTTCCACAAAACATTACGAAAATCCGGCGTAACAAGCCTGAGAAATAGTGAGAAAATTATTCAGGGAATGCAGGAACAACTAGAAAGAAATCATGGGTTCCTGTTAGGATACATCCTTGTTGGTGTAGTGCTGAACACCCCCCACGACTCCATCTAGCCCACATTTTCCTGTGCAAATCCACTCTTCTCAGAATCCGGAAACACTCCTCGTACCGTGAGGTATATGTAGAGTTCCCTTTCCATTTTAACTTATCTAATTCACCTCTAATTTAAAACGAACCAATATACATAGAAAAACTTCTCCACTCTTTCAACAACACTTAATCTTGTGTAACCCCATTGGCACTGATCATTTTGCATCAATATTATATATTTAAGTATCTTCTGTATTGTGAATTTCATTGTTAAATGTTATGTTGTTGAATTAAATATTTTAAATGTTGCACTATCTTGTTCGATGTAATTTCTTCTTCTTAAAAAAAATTCCTAAAAACAATCACATCTATCATTAATACTTAATAAAAACTTAAGAGCCTTAGTAACTCTTTGTAGGGACCACCCCCCTTTGCTCTGTCAGGAGTTTTCCTAAACGGAGGAGTCAGGATCAGGTGACAGCACCTAACATGAGACTTGCCCCCAAGGACACACCTAGCAGCTTGAATATTTTGTTGTGCTAACCCCCTAGGTGCATGTAAGGTGGCGACAGTCCTTGGTGTAAAATTTTTATTATTAATAATAATTAATTGTCTGGATGAGTTGTAAATTCTTAGGTGGGAGCATAAGAGATAAGGTACCTATTGAGTTGCTTTACGAAAAGAAGGAAACTTGAAGAAAGCAACACAAAGCAAGAAAGTCGATGAAAAGCAGGAAACTAGAAGAAAGGAAAGAAAAGCAAAGAAAATCAAGAAAGCAGCATAAATCAAGGAATAGCAAACTAAAATATGAAAAGCAGCATAAAAGGAAAGAGGACAAAAGTTTCCTGATTTTTGAAGATAAGGCTCAAGAAAGATTAGTAAAAGCAGGAAAGCAAGCAAAAGGCTTTAGGAAAACTACAAACGCTAATTTTAGCCAATGAGGGCAAATTCATGGATACAAGTAGGTCCAATGCAAGAGAGACTTGCCAAAGAAGCATCCAACTCTCCAAATATACACTCCTAAAAATTATTAATTATTATTTTATAATTTTCGCGAGATTAGTCTAGAAAGAAGGAAAAATCTATCAAAAAATTATAAAAAGAGGTTGAGCACTCCATTTCACATCTCTTGGTCATTTTTTCATTGGTTTTGAAAGCTCTAAACTTTCAAGAGACCTGGGATATTTTCCCATTGTCACGAGCTGGGAAATGTGCCACTACTGCCACTGTGTTAGGTGAATCTTCAGTTAGATATTTAGGAGATGGTATCCAACCATTCTCAATGAGTTTATTTGCAATTCCACATGTTGTTTCAGGTCATTCAAATTTCTAAAGAAGTGTTGATGATCTAGTGGGTTCAAAATCCATAGACTGTTGTTCATTTCGAGTTAGATCTTTGATGTACTAGATAGTGATATGCATGAAGATTGTTATAATTATCATCTTTGCTAATATTTTATGTAATCCATGTCCTCTGGATTGTTTGACGTTGGTTATGGAATTTGTTTATACAGAAATTTAATATTCAACTAAATCTTTCTTTACATGCTCTAGATTTCAATGAAATTTGACTAGTTTCCAAAAATCAATCAGTTAACTATTTTCTACTCCATGAATTTAAGAACTTTGTTGATGTTAACTGAGGTCAAGTTGAACCCATTCCAAGTCTTAACCTGAAGATTCGTGACCCTTAGGACACATAAATTCAAGTTGGAAATGTCCCTAGTGTAAAATCCTCTCTCTGTGTGTCCCCAAACCTAATCTAATTGAGTCAATTCGGTTATTTTAGAGTGTGATCAGCAGATTGGGACTTAGATACAGGCCAACCACTTCCAACCTGCACCAAAATCCATTGGGTTCCACATAATTCTAGGGGTTATTGCCTCAAAGTCTTTGGCTTTTCCAAAGGGTTGACAAAGGTGTGATTGTAGGCTAGTAAAAGTGCAATTGTCGAAGTTTGGAGTTTGTTTAGACTATTATAATCTGACCTAGACCTGCAAGTTAGCCTCTCCACCAAGTTTGGGGTAGTTTTGGTAAAGTCCGATATTGTTTGTTGCAAGACTAGTTAAAAGTAGTCAGTGTGTTTCTTGAAGATTTTGCATAGTGTGCCTTAATCCCATAAAGGTACATTACAGTGGTATCAAAGAATGGTCCTCTACACCTATGAGCAACAAGACCAAGTTCCATAAACTCTCAGTGGAAGACATATTTCATATTACATTTTCAAGTTTGAAACTATGAATCTAGTACCAATCATTAAAGATGAAGATTTCAAGCCATACGAGGAAGAATAAATCATATACATAAATAGGGGCTTTCCAAGAGATGAGGATGGTTACTTTAGTTACCAAATGTACAATGAATACCAGTGAGTCGAAGCTATCCAAGGTGCTTAAAGATATGGGGCTCCAGAAGAGAATCACAGAGAAAGAAAAAGGACAGGATCCTGCTCCGGGTATGTAGCATTATTATGTGATTTCATCGATAAAGAACCTTCCAATTATGAAGAAGCAGCAGAATGAAAAGAATGGAAGGATGCTATGATCGAAGAGTATCAATCGATCATGAAGAATGATGTTTGGGATGCTGTCCGAAGACCAGAAGGGAAGTCAGTTGTAAATTCCAAATGGATCTACAAGATCAAGCATGCTGCAGATGGTAGCATTGAAAAATATAAAGCAATATTTGTTGCTCGTGGTTTCTCCCATAAAGATGGAATAGATTATGAAGAAAATTTTGCACCTATAGCCAGATACACTTCTATCAAATCAGTACTTTCCCTAGCTACAGTGATGAAATGGAAGATACATCAGATGGATGTCAAGACTACTTTCTTGAATGGTGTAGTAGAAGAAGAAGTGTATGTGGAACAACCACTTGGTTTTGAGACACATGATAGGGAGACTCATGTATGTAGATTGAAGAAAGCCCTATAAGGTTTGAAATAGGCACCCAGCACTTGGTACGACATAATTCATAGCTTTCTATCCAGTTTGGGCTTTACTAAGAGTAAAGCAAATTCCAACCTTTACTACAAGGTTGAAGATGGCAACCCAGTGATGCTCCTACTGTATGTATGTGATATGTTTGTAAGAGGTATGGATGGGTTGATTGCTGATACGAAGAGGAATATTTCTATCGAGTTCGAAATGAAAGACTTGGGTATGATGCATTATTTTCTAGGCATGGAGGTGTGGCAGAATGCAGATAGAATTTCCCTGGGACAAGGGAAATATACAGTAGAGATCCTGAAGAGGTTTGGGATGATGGACTGCAAGGATATGGCCACAACTATGGCATCAAACCTAAAGCTATTGAGTGATGCTTCATCAGAGACGGTTGATGCTATGATGTATTGTTAGATGATTAGGTCCTTAATGTACCTGACAAACACGAGACCATATATTTGCTTTGCTATGAACACCTTGAGCCAGTTCCTGACAGATCGGAAACATGTTCACTTGATCGCTGTAAAGCATATTTTGAGGTTCCTAAGGGGTACAGTTGATTATGGGCTCAAGTATGAGGTGAATCAAAAGATTAACCTAGAGGGTTATGTTGATTCAGATTGGGCAGGCAGTGCCATCGATAGGAAGAGCACTTCAAGGTGTTGCTTCAGTATGGGATTAGGTGTGATATCAGGGTTTAGCAGGAAGCAATCCTATGTGGCACTATGTATAGTTGAAGCAGGGTATGTCATAGCTTGTTCAACTAGTTGTGAGGAAGTATGGCCGAGGAAGCTATTGTCTGATTTATTTGATCTCCAGTTGGATGCTACTTGTATACATTGTGACAACCATAGTTGTGTGAAGTTGTCATATAACCCGGTGTTCCATGACAAGTCGAAGCATATCGAGATCAAGTATCACTATATCAGGGATATGGTGCAGAGGGGAGCAGTGAAGCTCCAGTATGTTGTGACGGATGAACAGATAGCTGATGTGTTAACGAATCCATTGGCCAGAGTGAATTTTGAGTACTTCAGGTAGAAGCTTGGTGTTCTCCAGATTGAGGTCCCTTCCAAGGGGAAGTGATGAGTCCATGAGCCATTCTAACATGGTAAGCGGATTGGTTCCTTCCATGTTCAGATGTAAGGGCTAAGCCATTCTGTCATGGTGAGAGGATTGGTTCCTTCCATGTCATATATGAGTACTGAGCCATTCTGTTATGACTATAGAATTGGTTCCTACATGAGCAGATATAAGGGCTATTGCCATTCTTGGAATGGAGGTGCCTTGTTAGTTACCAGGAATACTTGGTCTAGGACTGAGGGCCATTTTGATATGATTGTGAGATGTGTTCTCACATGATCAAATGTGAGCACATGGCCATTCTGATATGATTGAGGGATGTTTTCCCACTTGATCAGATATAATGGCCGATTCCATTCTCTTATAGATTGGAGGCACCTGGTCAGTTACCAGGAACCCTCAACCTAGGGTTGAGAGCCTTTCCATCATGGTTACAGGATGTGTTCTCGCATGGGTGGATGTAAGTACAAAGCCTTTCCATCATGGTTGTAGGATGTGTTCTCGCATGGGTGGATGTAAGTGCAGAGCCTTTCCATCATGGTTGTGGGATGTGTTCCTGCATGGGTGGATGTAAGTGCAGAGCCTTTCCATCATGGTTGCAGGATGTGTTCCCACATGGGTAGATGTAAGTGCAGAGCCTTTCCATAATGGTTTCAATATGTGTTCCTACATGGGTGGATGTAAGTGCAAAGCCCTTCCAACATGGTTGCAGGATGTGTTCCCGCATGGTTGGATGTAAGTGCAGATCCTTTTTAGCATGGTTGCAGGATGTGTTCCCACATGGCTAGATATAAGTACTGAAACTTTTTTATGTGATTATAGGATTAGTTCCTACATGATTAGATGTGAGTTATGGGTGTGCCTTTTTGACATGGTGTTGGATGTGTTCCTCTCATGGTCAGATGTAAGTGTTGGGTGGGCCATTCTAACTTGGTGTCAGATATAAGTGCTGAAGAAGACCTACATGGAGGCTAGGCCTATAACTAGCATGAAAAAGGGCTGGATTTGTAGAAATTCTTGTGATGAGAAGAATCATGAGACAGCACCCGTGATGATGATCCAGCAGTAATGATCCAGATCGAGTAATTATCCAGATTCAGAGATGATGCTTCAGTGATGATGTCCAGTGATGATCCAGATCGAGTGATGATCCCAATCCAGTGATGATGATCCAGATCGAGTGATGATCCAGATCCATTGATGATGATCCAGATCGAGTGATGATCCAGATCAAGTGATGATCCATATCTGAAGATGAAGATGACTTGAAGATGAATATGACTTAAAGATGAAGATGACTTGAATATGAAGATGAATTGAAGATGTAGATGATGAGATGATCCAGAGAAGAAGACCAGTGATGAAAATTGTTTTTAGAGAATACCTTTCAAGTTAAGAGGGAGTGTTGATGAAATTGTAACTTTGAAATCTATTCACTTGTATTTCTTATGTATTGTAACCTGATGTTTATTCCAAGATGTACTTGAGTCATATCATGCCCCGATGTTCCTATCGGGAGGTTCTATAATGTAAACAAGTCATGTAAATTCATTGTGGGTAACCCTCTTATTGATAAAAGGTTAAAGTCCCTACAGTTCTAAGGCACTAGGGTTATTAGACTCACCTCATGAATTCGGTCCTAGTTGGGTTTAGTCAAGTCAGGAATTAGTATAAATAGAGAGCTAGCCTCTCTATTTATCACACACTCACTCACACTCAGTTGTAGCGCATAGCTGAGAAAGAGAAAGACACTGGGGAAAAGAAGATAGAGGTCACTTCTATCGGGAGATCATTTTACTATTTTGGGATTTTACTTTTGGTGCTGATTCTATCTATGAGGAAGTTGCGGGGTTTTCTCCATTTATGGTTTCCCTGAGGAAAAACACTGTGTTCATTGTCTCTTGTGTTTGATTGCTGTGATTTTTTTTCTCTTAGTTAAAGATCCTAATGTTATGCTAGATTTATGTTAAAAATATAACAATATATCTCTTTGAAATGAGAACCTCAAATGAAAATAGCAAAATATTAGATCTTACCGATTTGAGGTGTCTGTCCTGGTTCTGGAGCTGGTTGATCTAGGGTTTGTCAGAGAAACCCTAATTTTCAAAACTTGGAATATTTCAGATCTGATTGGATATAAATATATACCTATTCAAAGTGATATGTCCAATGTACTCATTTTCTGAAAACAGTGGAGGGAATCTCCCGGAACAAAAACCTCTAGTTTTCCAATTCCTTCTGCATAAATGCCTGATACTGTTTCTACGGTATCTCCAAAATTACTATTCCTATATATCTAAAACTTCATAGTGAGATAGAATATACTATACCTATTTCAACACCATATGTTTCATCATAATTGGTTTCATCAATTGGCACTTAGGATCTTTTTCCCAAGGTGACCTGTTACAGGACTGTTCCGAACAGTGGAGTTGTATGGACTACCACGTATCACTGTTTCATATTCTGGGTCAAAAACGTCTACCAAAAAAATTAAATTATGTTCCCATTCTAGAACATCTTCAGAAATTTCATTTGGACCCTTGTAGCCCGAGATATAGAAATTCTCCCCAGGTGTCCTGTTTAGGGATGAATCCTAAAAGAGGCTGGAAGCCTAACTTGGAGGGATCATATCACCTAAAATATAGTTAATATAAGGATGAATTTTGGATACAGTGTAAAACAAGATTTTATCTTTGGCTTGTGAAAGTTTCATCTCTTGATCCTTCTCCAATCCCAAGATATAGTGAATGTACCAAAACTTACCAGTTTTAGTATTTAGGGTTTTTCCAGCTTGGGGTCAAACTAGGGTTTGACTTTCCTAGAGTTATACCCAACCAAAAATATTGACCCAGGTCTCTAAAATTCTATTTTGATGAGGATAGTAATCCTATGCCGGACTCACTCAAAAATTCCTCTTCTGTAAGAAGCCCTAAATTCCTGCACCAAAAACTAAAAATGCTCAGAATCGAATTCTGCTTCGACAGAAAGATGCGCCCTTCAATGAAGAGTCATCTTAGCATAATTTTGCTAATGGATTATGGAGAGAGACCCAAAAATTAAGAAGCCCTAGCTTCTACAGCTACACAATGTCTTCTTCTCAACTTAGCTCTGGTACCATGTTAGATTTTTATCATTCAAGCGAGCATTATGATCTTAGGAACTTTAACTCAGAGAATAACATGCACAGCAATAAACACGAGACAAGAGATGCAAAGAATTTTCTTTAGTGAAATATTAAAGGAGAAAAACCTGCAACTTCCTTGGAGATAGAATCAGCACCAAAAGTAAAACCCAAAAACATAAAGATGATCTCCCAACATCAGTAGTCTCTCTCTTGTCCCAGCAACTTCTCTTTCTCACTCATGCTCCCCAATGAGTGAGTGTGTGTGTGATAAATAAAGAGGCTCACTCTCTATTTATATTCTTTCGTTCACTTAATGTTCACTCCAACATGTCTGCCTCACTTAACAATTATGTACTAAAGCCAAAATCTCTAGGAGAGTCTAATAACCCTAGCGCCCCACAACTTGTGGGGACTTTGCCTCCTCTGACAAACAAGGAGGTTATCCTTAACACAATGGTGGGGACTATTGCCCCGACTTACAATAACTCACCTAGGGTCAACTTCTATAGGATATTTTAGTAACCCTAAGGCCCCACAACTGTGGGGACTTTAACCCTTTAACAATAGGAGGGCTACCCACAATGACTTTACATGACTTGTTTACATTATTGAATCTCTCGATAGGAACATCGGGGCATGACATGACTCAAATACATTACAAACACTTCCTGGAATAAACATCGGGGTACAATACATAATATATACAAGTGAATACATTCTGAAGTTACAAATACATCAACACAAATAAGTCTCTCCAGGTGTGATGGACTCAGAAATACTACATATCATATATGACAAATGGGTTAATCATTAGATAATGTTTACTAAATGAATTTCCAATATGTGTATTATAAAGTGCATATAGGGAGTCATTTAATCTTGAAGTAAACTATAATGTCCCTAGTTTTGACCCCTTGGCATAAACTATGTAAATAGTCGTTTATTGCACTTATACACATATTTCCCTTCCTATGCCTTGCTTTGCAACATCACTCTGTTGGGATCCAGATCCAATACAACGAAAGAAAAACCAAGATACCCATCAGTCATAGTCAACAGGGCAACCAAATAATATAAAGTACAAACATGAAAACCAAAACCAATAACTAACTCACATTTTCAGAACCAATTAAACAGTTTTCAATACAAAGTGTTAACTACCTACCTATGTGGCAACTCCAAGGATGGTGTCATTCCATGGTAGGTGTTGATGCTTAGCAACACAAGGAAGAAGAGAGTTTCACATTGTGTTTTCAAGAGAATGTCCATTGTTGAAAATCTCAAGTAATATATAGAGAAAGAAACATAGAAAAGCGAGAATGACAAAAACTACTCATTAAATTGTTCATTTGATTTGGTCATTATGGCATGCTGTGATAAAATTTGTAAACTACATATTATTTATTGCATTGAAGAACATATTTTACAGCCAAATGGGAAATGTGTAAGTTCTTATGTGCTCATCCTAGAACTGACAAGTGTCCTTTATAAAAAATAACAAGCCAGTCAAATTAGATTTAAAATAATTTTTTATTGAAGAACACATTCTACAACCAAGTGGGATATCTATAAGTCGTTCTCTGCTCATCCTACAGCTATGTCCTTTATAAAAAACAACAAGTCCGGTCAAATTAGATTTAAAATATTTTTTAGAACCATTATGTAAGAGTACAAATTAAAACCATAAACGTTTTGTTCACATTACCTCGACATTTCCACTCTAAAAAAGGGGTTTGCTCATAGATTTGATCCCTTTCCAGGATTGGTAGATATTTTTTACAATGGATCTGTTATGACCCTATACTTTATCCTATGGTTATGGTAGGAGAATCACAAGGGTAACCATTTCAAACCAATCTTTAGACTGCATTCTAGGCTATACAGTTAGAGAGGGATCTCTCTTGTCACAGGGTCATTCACATACACATATGGCTTTAAGCAAGCATTTAGAAGGCTATATTTCTTAGGGGAAGTGTTGTTGAGGTTTAAAATAGTGTAAGACTGAAAAATATAAAATACCATTGGGAAATGGAGTCAAAAACTGAAATATTCAAGGACTTACATCAAATAATGACCAATGATAACCTTCGTGATCTGACGCAAAGTAGGTATCAATATTCAACAAAATATATTTTGAGAGATGGTAGGGAAGAAAGAGCATAATCCCAATGCAACAGGAGGAACCTATCTATGGATGAATCTCTTGAAACACCTTTAGCAGAAGCAACAATAAAGGCTGATAACTGAAATGGAGCATCTAATGGAGGATGAATTCCAATACATTTATCATAAACACATAACAAATATGTTATCTGATGCAGGGGGCACTAAATAAAGAATGATTTCCTTGCATACAACTAGAAACACATTAGTAGAAACTACACAAATATGAAAATGCAGTAAATAGGGGGACACAAACTGAACACTGAACATTGTGATGAATCTCAGACATTCAGGGTATGCTTTGCATTAATTACTTCCAAAAAAAGTTGCAGAGCTACAAAATCAAGCATAGAGGCTTCAAAAATGAATTTAAAACCCTTTATTCCTTCATAGAGGTTACATTTATAGAGTACTAAGCTTCCGATACCCACCTCCAAACAAATCATATTCAGTTACTGAATCGGGAATCACACATGAAATCCTAACAACTTCTGACCTGACATATTCACCGTGATCACAAAACAAAACAGGAAGGCATGCTGGGATGTGTGTGATGGATCAAAATGGAAAACTTGACACTTTGGAATCAACCCTGGCTGATGAAAATCATGGTTCAGAACATCTATGAATGGCCTGCAACAACTTCATTTATCCCTGCATCTTCAACCAGCGAAATCAATGCTAGCCATAGATCAACATATTCTTAGATCCTGATTGTTGGAATATGCACCATCATGGTCCATAAACTAACTTTTGCACCTCCAATTTTTAGCGTGATATCCAATGGGGAGGGGAAAAGTCATTTACGTACATTTCTCATCGCGTACGTGCTCTCTGAATTTGATTGTGCAATTTCACCCACCAAAATCAGTCTATACCGTGGATCTAAAATCCATCTTAATATCCACCGTTAAAGTTTTCTGGGCCCACCAAATTTCATTGATCCGAGACATTACTTTCTCTGTGCATGTTGCATTAGCAAAATCCCTCTTCGTCGTAGATCTGAGATTAAGGGTGATTTGGGTCATTGAAACCTGCACCTTGTAACAAATTTCACTGATCTAAAATGTTCATTTATCCCTGCATGTTGGATTAGTGGAATTTCTCTCTGTTGTTGATATTACTCCACCATCAATCCTGACCATTGAAACATGCAGCCTTTTAAGAAATTCTGCTGATCTAGAAAGTTATTTGGTTCGTGGAAGTTGAACTAGCGGAATCTACTTCCACCATGGAGCTTCATCAGTCATTAATCCGGGTTGTCAAATGTTGTGGGGTCTACCAAGTTCCACATATCAGGAAATCTAATTATCCCATGCACATGTTCTGCTTTTCTGCACCGTCGATCGTAGACTAAAACTTCCCCAGATATTGATCTAAGTTCAAGTTGCGGGCTGCTGAACGCGGAATGTAGGATTTCAACTTTTCCCACAACCAAAACTCTATGTTTCTGATTTCCAATTTCCACCTCTCCACTCCCTTCTAGGACTTTGATCTACATGGAATATTTCCAAACCATCAATCATGCGGATCGTGGAAGGCAGAAGTTCTAACTTTTCATAACCAAATTCATGTGTTTCCACCTTTTCACTCTCGCCTTTATTCTCCTTTCCGAGTCATTGATATTTGGCGGAAGCTTTCTAGAATGTTGATCTTGCGGAAATCACAAAGTGGGATTCCAATATTTTTATCACCAAACTTTAACATTTTCGCTTTTCAATTCCCCCCCTTCCACCTCTTGCTGGACTGTTGATTTGTGCGGAAGCTCTCCAAACCGTCAGATCTCAGGCTGCGAAAAGAGGAAGTCAGGTTTACCCATTTTCACAACCGAAACTCTCCTTTTCTGCTTTTCTGCTACCTATTTTTCCTTGGTGGAAATGATTTGTGGCCCTTGATTTTTCTCCACTATGCATCTATGTCGTTCATTTTGGTTAGCTTTAACTTTGATCAGATTTTTCATATTTAGGCATATTTAAAAGGCTAAATTCGGGGTTTTCAATGATTTCGCACTTCAAAGCAATGGATAAACCCTTTATATGTACAAACCCCATCAATATCCTTCAGATTCATGTGATATGGAAAATTTTTATACCTTACTCTTTCTTTTGTTGGTCTAAGCCTTCAGAGGGGAATTAGTGTAGATGCCTAAGTAAAAAAACTTCAAAATTTAGCACAAGTGCTAATAGTGACTCCAACTCAGGGATTCTATCCTACCTTTCAGGTAGAAAATAACCTCATCTACCAGGTTCTTGATCCATTGGGCTAGTCGCAAGCTTTTCCTCAAATCCCTAACATGTTATGAAAGCAAAAATTGAACAAAAACTGAAAACAAACTGAAAATTTGCTTAAAAGAAATGCTCACCATGTTGAGTTTATTCATACCTACCTTCCCTACTTATTGAGCAACGATTCCCAATCAAGTAAACTCTGACTTCCAATGAATCCAATCAAACAATTGATCCAATGATTGAGCTCCTTAATCATGTTTGATCAGAGTTGAAGGACTTGATGGAAAAAGGTTATGATGAGAGATCTGATCTTTACTACACACACATAACCCACTACAAAGCTTCTCCATATACTAAGCCACTGAATCATGACCACCTGCAAAATTCTTTGTTATGTTCTTGTCATGAGAAGGTTTCTCCAACTGCAACTCCTCCAACACCCTGTCAAACTAATCTTCAAAATAACCATGCAAGGAATGCACATGACAATTTTCAAATGGGATATCAACTTCTTCATCTAAAATCTCAGAATTTAAAACCTGAATCCTTCCAAATGTTTCAAAGGAAATATTATGGTGTTCTTCAATAGAATCAAGCAAAATAATTTCTAAATTTAAAACACATAAATAAATATCCCATTTGGAATCCTTATCTTCTTCTTGAGTGATCCAATCTATCATTGCAGGTTGTTGTTGTTGATGTAGTTGTAACTTCAAAATGTATTCACTTGTATATCTTATATTTTATTTTATTGTACCCCGATTTTCCTATCGCGAAGATCATTACTATAATAAAGTCATGTAAATTCATTGAGGTTAACCCTCCATTGTAAGTTGGGGCAATAGTCCCCACAGTTGAGGGGTACTAGGGTTATTAGACTCTCCTAGAGAAGTTGACCCTAGTGATTAATTGTCAAGTGGAAAACTAGTATAAATAAAGAGTGAGACTCTCTATTTGAAACATACACACTCACTCAACTGTAGCACATGAGTGAGAGACGTTGAGCTCCCACAAGTGAGAGAGAGATCAGCTATCGGAGATCATCTTTCTATTTTTGGGTTTTACTTTTGCTAATGGTGTTCATTCTATCTCTGAGGAAGTTACGAGGTTTTATCCTTTATGGTTTCCTCAAGGAAAACTCTTTCTGTCTCTTGTCTGTTGTGATTATTGTTGTGCATGTTATTCTCTCAGATAAGATCCTAGATCACATTGTTTAAATGATAAAAATATAACATGGTATCAGAGCTAACCTGAGAAGAAGACACTGTGCAGCTGCAAAATCTAGGGCTTCTTAATTTTTGAGTCTCTCTCCATAGATCATCAGGAAAAGGAGGCTAGGTTGACTCTCCATTGAAGGGTGCATCTTTTTGTCGAAGCAAAATTTGATTCTGAGCATTTTCAGTTTTTGACCTACCACTACAGCAGGAAATTAGGGATTTTCACAGAAGATGGATTTTGACTGAGCCCGGCATAGGATTTCTCTCCTCATCAAAATTGAAGTTTATAGACCAAGATCAAATTTTTTGGTTGGGTAGAACTCTGGGAAAGTCAAACCCTAATTTTCCCCAGAACCAAAAAACCAACACTATAAAAAATAAGCTCTAGATCTAGTTCCGATATCTCAAATTGGTAAGATCTAAATCTTTTGTATTTCCATTTGAGGTTCTCATTTAAATATGTCTCATCACACAAATCTTGATGAAAATATTGAGGGAGTTGATAAATTCTGAGCATGGAAGTATAGGATCCCACTGGTTCTTGAAGAAAATGAATTGGACTCCTACATAAGTGAAGGGGTTCCAGTTCCAGAGGGTGATGAGGCTAAGGCCTTACACAAGAAGAACTTGGTCAAGGCCAAGAGAAATATTGCTGATTATATCAAGGATCACCTTATACCACAAGTGTCTTCCCTAAAGACACCTAAAGATATGTTTGATTCCTTGACCAAGCTATTTGAAGGAAAGAACATAAATCAGAAGATGGCTTTGAGAAACCAGTTGAAGAATGTGAAGATCCAGAATGGAGAGACCATACAGTCATACTTTGCAAGGGTCTCTCAAATCAAAGAAAAACTTGAAGTAGTAGAAGAAGAAGTAGAGAATGCATAAATTGTGATGACCACCTTGAATGGTCTCCCTAGGTCATGGTAATCCTTCATTCAAGGGCTTTGTGGTAGAAGAAAGCTAATCACTTGGAGTAGGCTGTGGGAGGAATGATCACAAGAAGAAGCTCGAATAGTAGCTCAAGAAGAAAATATGGGAAATGGAGATCAAGCTCTCATAGTACACACCAAGAAAATCAGAAGGGACTATCATCATCCCAAAGGTAAGCATTCTCACTAGAAAGATAACCCTAGAAGATCCAGCAGAGATCTATCTAAATACGGATTCCTTACATGTGATGAGAGAGGACACTTTGCCAAAGATTGTCCTAGAAATAAGGGTGGCTCTCACAAGACGAAGGACAACAAAACAAGACATCATTCTCACACTGCAAAGAATGATGAACCTCCCAGAAAGAGAGTCAAACAAGAAAGTGAAGATTCTTCAAGTGATGAAGAGTATGTTTTGATTTCTGCCCTCACAGGAACTGTAACACATGGAAGCAATTATTGGATCATAGACAATGGGGCTTCCAAGCACATGACCAGATTCAAAGAATATTTTGTGAAACTATCCAAACGTGAATCACCCCACAAAGTAAAACTTGGGGATGACTACCAGTATCCCATAAAAGGTAGTGATGAATCCTCCTATAAGCTAGACTCCGGAAAGTCTATAAAGATGAAGAATGTCTTGTTTGTACCAGGACTAAAGAAGAATATCCTCTACATATCTGCATTTGATGCAAAAGGCATGAGGGTTTCATTTATATATGGCCAAGTCCTTATGTGACCAAAAGGAAAGACTATAGATGATGTAGTAGTGATTGGAGAGCAAGAGGGAGGTTTATACAAGCTAAAGGGCCAACCATAACAAGTCTTGGTCCATGACTCAGTAGAACCACTATGGCATAGAAGGATTGCGCATGTTCACTATAGGGCACTACCACTTGCAAGAAAAGTTGTTGAAGGTCTTCCATAAATATAGGAAAAGCATGAAGGTGTTTGCAAAGAATGTGAGAAAGGAAATAACACAAAGAAGGCATTTCCAAGTAGTGAGAGAAAGGCAAAAGGAATCTTGGAAATCATCCACTCTGATGTATGCATTATGATGTCATCCAGTTCATTGAGTGGGTACGTATATTATGTTTCTTTCATTGATGAATTTTCTAGGAAGACATGGATATATTTCTTGAAAAGAAAGGATGAAGTATTAAGTAAGTTCAAGGAATTCAAAGCCTTGATTGAGAACCACTCAGAGAATAAAATCAATACTTTTCAATGAGACAATGGCAGAGAATTCACATCAGATTAATTCAAGGAATTATGCAGAGAGTCAGGGACTAAGAGGGAGTTGACCACTCCATATAATCCACAACAGAATGGGGTTGCAGAAAGGAAGAATAGAACAATTATGGAAGTTACAAGGGAAATGCTTCATGATTGTTGTAATCTCATAGATCACATAGGGTTACCAATAATACACATTAATAAAGACATACATAACAGAGACAAGAGACAAGAACAAGTAAGTAGAATAACAGATTATGTTATAGTGAAAGGTTGCATACAATACAGAGAATGAACCGAGTTCTCATCTGGCTCAACAACCTAATATATATGATTTACAAATAGTTAAAAATAACTACCTGTCGATTCACTCAACCGACATGACCTTAGGTGGCTAGCCTAATCTCTCATTAGTTGGCTATCATTCAAGTTGGCATACCGACTTGCTCCTCCAACATCTCCCCCATGAACAAAATGTTTCTTCATCCCGAATAAATAGGGAGGTACCAAAATTTCCTTGTCTGTCTAAGTAGTCATTCTTGTGCTTGATCTTCATGTGCTCTGAAGTCTGATGGTTGGTCTCTTCTATATGCAGACTTTGACAATTGCTTCGGCTGTCACTACCAGCTGATGTTGGAAATCCGTCCAACTCTGCAATATTTTTTGTATGTCAATGGTTAGTGTAGTCAGACTTGATAAGATCGACATTTTCTCTTGAATGGAAATTTCTGCTATTCTTTCCATGTCGAGACCCATAAACTGGTCCTTTTCCTCTGTTGTCTCCAATAGTCATTTCATCTGCAGGTAGATGATGTCTACTTTTCCTAAGTTTGGAAGGGCTTGTTGCACCCACTGATGTGCTTCTCGCTTGAGCTTCTGCAGTTTGGCTATTTCAAGCACTATTTGATATTTAATTGTGCATCTGAGTGCTTCATCAGTGATTTTCCTCTTCTCTAGTGCTTGGATCTCTTGTCAGGTCTACTTGGTTTGATGATATACTTTCCTGTAGTAAGTAGGCCAGTCTTGCAGTACTTCTTCTGTAATGACAGACTCCTCCATGTGATCTTGCAACACCTTGTATGCTTTTGCAAAGGTTGTGTGCTGCTCCATCAATAGTCAAACGGTTTCTTCTTTCTGTCCCTCTTTTGTGTCTTGAATTTGTACCTGCAGTGTCAACGCCACGCTCTAAAATAGATGATAAGCCTTTTCTAGCGGCTTTTCGGTGTCGACCTCTGTCGGACCTGGTATCACAGACTGGACCAGGTTTCTACATTTGTTAAGGAACTCAACTTGTTCTTCTTCCTTGTTGTCTATATCCTCATGTCCGTGCTAGCTCCTTATCTTTGCTTCAACTGCTAGTGTTTCTAGGAGTTGTCCTAGCTCGGCATCTTTCAACTTGGTTGCATTGACTGTAGTGGTCGACCTAAGTTGACTGATGTGGACCATTATTGTCTGTCCATGATGGTCCTTCTTATTTTTCTCCTTCCTCTTTTTGTGTTTATATGTTTCTGCTTGTTTCAGTCCTTGTGTACCTGCAACAGTCAAGTCTAGATTGTTTGTTTGATGGGAAGCAGTGATTGATGGTATTTCTGTTTGAGTCGGTTGGATGACTGCTACATCTGGTTGTGCCTCCAGTTGGTTGGATATAGGGAGTATAGAAGTGGATGTGGTTGGTGCAGCTGGTTGCAGTGGATGTGGTTTTGGTGCAGCTAGTTGAATTAGAGGTTCTGAGTCGGGGGGTGGTGGTGATGGTGTTGGTGAATGGTCGAGTGTGATTGGATTGGTGGAAGTGTGGTCAGGTGATGGATTTTGGATCTGAGGGGGTGAGTCCAGGTCAAAGAATAGTTGGTCAATTTCTCTACTTATGTCCTCCATATTTTCTCCTTCCTCATCGTCAGCCAGTTCAGAAGCTGGTAGGTGGGGTCCGGGTTCAGTCAAAATGACAGATGTGGACTGACTTGTGACAACTTCAGCTTCTTTGTCAGGATTCTTTTGGAACATTGAGCTTACTATTGCCATAGTATTCGGCCTCTGGAGTACTTTCCCAAGCTGGGAAATGGGTAGTCAGGATCCGCCGACATCGAAAAAAGGTGCTTTGGTAGAGAGCTTTTGCACCGTGGTGAATATCTTTGGCAATTTTTCAATGTATGCCTGGAGGTCTCTGTCACGGTCGAACTTTTCCTTCACAGCCTCCGACATAGCATTCTTGCATAAGTCAAGTGGGGTTACTGAAAGTTGTTCTAGTATTATCTCTTCTGTCTATTTTGTCAGAGACGAAGGTAGGGGTGTAAACATGAGATCCACAACATTTTCAGCGGTTGAAGTGTGTGCACTCTTCACCTTCTTCGGTTGGCCTTGCTGTGCCCCTGCCTCGATAAATTTCTGAAATTGGGTTTCCACCAGCACTTTGTTTGTTGTGGCATCTTCTATTATGTCGAGGGCTATAGCTACCAGTTCCTCCTCATCTTCTGAGGACTCTGCAATGATAATCTTGTGTTTACCTTTCCCTTGTTGTTGTTGTTGTGTTTTCTTCATTTTTCTTGAGGCTGTTATCTCCTTCAACAATTTGGTTATATTCTCTTTAGTGACAGCATACTCTAGGTTTTCAGTTTCTATCTCTTCCCTTGGCTCTTGAGTTGGGATGATAATTTCTTCAGCCAAATTGGTTACCTTTTGTTCTGCATGTGTCTCTTCCCTTTGTGCTGTCGGAGGCTTGATTATTATTTGCAGTCGACAAGTTCCTTCGATCGATGTTTCCTCTGACACAAAGGTACTGATGTATAGGTTAAGCTCATAATCCTCCTCCTTCTCCTGATCTGTCAGTGGTTCCTCTATCGAGGAGTCTGTTTCCTTTTCCTTTGCTGGTATTGGTACTTTTGTTCCCACCTATCGAGATAGCTCCCGAAAGATCTCGTGGACTATCGGATAGTAGTCGAGGGTATTTGCATTTGTTTTGGCGCCGTGCATGTACCCCACCATGGTATGGTTGAGTTCTAGTTGAATGTGGGCCTTTTTAGGTAGACTTTGTCGAATGTTCTGAGGCACCCTCCATCTGGTTGTGTTGACTTTTAACTGCTGGAGCCAGTTTTCCAATAGCACTCTCCCATTTGCAAGTTCCTTTATTGTTCCATTCTGGGCAATTGATTTGAATCTCCACATATGAAATCTTGTCGATTCTTGAAATTGTCTGTCCCCGACAGGGCACAAAGAGTACATTACTATCCATAACATAAGGGATGGGAACCTGATAATTCCTCCTGTCTCTTGGCATTTTTCACAGATGTTTTTGAGCATGTCGGCGACATACTCATCCCATCTGTATATCTTTCTATTAGTTGCAATGGTGTCTACTCCCTCCAACATATCCAGTTTGAGGTCGCTTCCACGACCTGCCATTGTGAGTGTCATGGCTATGATCTTGGCCACAATCTGTGGTGTTCGAGCTGTTATGTGGCTAATCATCAATCCTTTCGAGTTTTTTCCTGATGCTGACCTTGTTAGTTCTTCGACTAGTCCTTCTTTTACACCGACTGGTACTGGGTCTCCTTTGTTTGGTAGACCTATTAGTTTGTAAATAACTTCCCCAGAGATGTCGATTGGTCGATTGAAATAAAATCAGCCATTGTGGTACCGACTTATGATAAACTTTACTATTGTTTCTTTTGTGCCTCTGAAACTAGCTATGAGCGGCGCGTTGACATAATTTACAATGGAACTGTGTTGTATTTTCCCTACAACTGGGGTAGGATTCTTATCGATGTAAGCCCACTCTTTTATCTCGACCCATAGTTTTTCCCATGAGCCCTCCTGCACCTTAGCATTCTTGATATTCTTTAGTCTTCTTACTAATGGTGTCTCCACAGTCTATAGTTCCTTGGTTTGGTTTGAGGCTTTGGTCTGTTTTGGTGCCATCTTATTGGTCTAGGGGTCGATTTTACTACGGTGCTCTTGGTTTTCAGTCGTCTAGTTCTTCTTATGCTCTCACTGTTGGAATTGCGGTGAATGATCCTTTGGCGGTTCAGTATTTATAGTTGATGTGTAGGATGTTTTTGTTGATCTGTGTATTAATGGTGGACATGATGTTCTAGCAAGAACACCTGAATGTGTGTTAATGGTGATTATGTTTTGGCACTCGAAGTCATGAATGCATGATGGGACTGTTGAGGTTGTCTGTCGATGTCGGTTATGAAAATGGTCGATGGTGTTATGTCAATGGGTGTGATGTCGGTTGTCATGGTGGTGATTTCATCTCATACTATCTTATGTTTTTTGATCTTATTTTATTTTTTGGATTTTCAGATTTTTATAGCTTTTGTTTAACCGTTCTGGTCATTTTTTTTTAGAACTGGTTTAGTTTTTGTACCGCTTTAGTCAGGCACCATTAACAAGTTTCCAAAATACTATGCCTTGTAACGTCCTTAGTCAGATTGATTCATTGGTATGTATTTCTTTGACAACATAGGGTTCCATCCATTCTGTATGTAGCTTTTTAGGTTTTCCTTTTACCCTACTATTGTATAGTAAAGCAAGGTCTCCTACCGACAAGTTTTTGTTTTTGATGTTTCTATCGTGCCATGCCTTTTGTTGTTGTTTCTGGATTTCTTGGTGTTGTAAAGCAATTAGTCGGTGTTCTTCAAGTTTACTTAGTTGTAATAGTCGGTCCTTTCTTCCTTTTTCGACATCGACATGTAAAATTTCTGCAATCATAGGTGTCTGTTGTCAAAAGTGTAGAGGAACTGTTGCTTCATGTCCATAAACTAGTCGAAACGGTGTTTGGTCAGTTGAATGCTTGTATGCTATTATGTATGCCCATAGTACTCCAGGTATCTTTTCATCCCAGTCATCTTTATCAGCATTACATATTTTTGTTAATCCTTTTGTTAATGTTTTGTTAAATGCTTCAATTGCTCCATTCGACTGAGGATGGTATGCTGTACTCTGATGGTGGTCGATTTGGAACTAGTCCGCTAGTGTTTTAATAGTTTTATTTATGAAGTATGTTCCCTAGTCATTGATTAGGGTTAATGGACATCCAAATCTGGTAATGATATTCTCATAGATAAACTTAGCAGCTATCTCATCGGAACATGTGTCGACTGGTTTTGCCTCTACCCATTTGGTTACGTATTCGACTGAAATTATTATGTACCTTGCACCTGTTCTTTTTGCTAGTATAGGAAATGGTCCTATGAAGTCAATGGCCCAAATTTCGAATGTCAAACTTGGGTTTTCTGATATCAGGGGCATTTCTGTACTAGGCAGGGGTCGACCCAACCATTGACATCTGTCACATTGGCCTACAAAATTTTTGCAATCTTTGTGGAGTGTCGGCCACCACAACCCTGATTGTTGGATTTTCTTTGCAGTTGTATCTGCTTGGAAATGTCCTTCTGTAGGTCGGTAATGTGCTTCATGCATGATATTATTTCTTTCATGTTCCAGTGCGCACCTTCTAAGGATGTCGCCTAACCCCATTTTATATAGGAATCCATTTATGAGACTGTATGGTGCAACTTTCATGGCTAAGATTTGTTTCTTCTTCATATTCATGCCTTCTAGTGCTTGTCCATCTTCTAAAAACTGAGCTATTTCCTCTAACTCTATCAGGATTGCTTCTATTCAAAATAAATGTGCATCAAGTAAGTCGTCTTCGACTCCTGTCGGTTCCTCCCCTGTGTCGATTCGGGATAAGTGGTCGGGACCGACATTTAGCTTACCTGGTCTGACAACGACTTTGAATTCAAATTATTGGAATAGAAGTAGCCATCAACAAATTCTTCCATAGTGTAGAGGCTTATTTATGAGATATTTTAGTGCTTGATGGTCAGTGTAAATGATAAATGGATTAGCTAGTAGATAGTGCTGATATTTTTGTATTGCAAAGACCATTCCTAATGCTTCTCTTTCGATTGTTGAATAGTTTCTTTCATCTTTGTTTAGTTTTATGCTACTATAAAATATAGGATAGTCCATTCCATCATCTCCTGGATGAGTTATGATTGCTCCTATTGCTAGGCATGATGCGTCGATGTGAACATGGAATTTGATCAACCAATTTGGAAACCTTAGGATGGGTGCTTCGACTAGCTTTCTTTTTAGTTTTTCGAATGATATGTCGCACTCCTTTGTCCAATTAAATTTCTGATCATCTCTTAGCAATTCTTCCAATGGGTATGTCATGTCTGAATAATGTCTTATGAATTTTCTATAGTATCCTGTATGACCAAGTAGTACCCTGACTTGTTTCAGATTCATCGGGGGTTTTAAGTCGAGGATGATTTTTATTTTTGTGAAGTCGACTTTAATACCTTCTTTATAGACGATATGCCCTAATAGTATTCCTATAGGATTTAAAAATATGCACTTCTTGATGTTTAGTGATAGTTGGATCTGTCGACATCGTTCCAACATAAGTCTTAGCCATTTACAATGGTCCTTTAGTGTAGAGTATATTGTCCAATTGTCGAAATATACTGCCATTGTTTTGTAAATGTACTCCTAAAATGTTTTAACCACAATCCTTGAAAAGACTGCAAGTGCATTTTTAAGTCCAGAAGGCATAACCCTGTAAGCAAATGAGCCAAATTCACATACGAATGTTGTCTTTTCATGATCTTCTTTGGCTATTGGTACTTGATTATAACCTGAGAATCCATCTGTAAACAAATAGCATTCATGTCCTACTACCTCATTTAAGATTTCATCTACATAAGGAGTTGAAAATGGGTCTGTTAATGTAACTTTATTGAGTTCTCTGAAGTCGACATAGATCCTTAGCTTGGTTGGATCATGTTTCTTTGGTTGAACCACCATTGGACTTTCCCATTCTGATTGGTCAATAGGGTACATGATTCTTGCTGCAAGCATGTTATCAATATCTTTCTTGACTATCTCTTTGTATTTGTGAGCTACTTTATATGGTCGTTTCTTGACAGGCCGAACATCAGGTTTTATGTTGATCTTCATTTCGCCCATTTCATGTACTAGACCTTTAAGATCCTTATAGTCTCTAGCAAATACATCCTTAAATCCTTTCAGTAGGTTTGTGATCTCTATTGTTTGTGCTTCAGACCAGTAGTCTCCATTTTTTGCTATTTTTCGTCGATCATCATTTGATATGTCGACTTCTCTAGTTTTGAATTTAGCATCTAGCCATTTCGGTGCTTTATCTTCATTGATTGGTAGAATTTATTCCTTAAACTATGAGAATGTGGTAGGGAAGTCTACTGCAGTCAATCAGTTGTTTCAACTTTGAGTACTGTGTGAATAGGTTTGGTCATTTCGACATTATTTGATTTCGATCTAAAAATTTTCCCTTCCGACTTTTCATTTTCCAACTGTAGTCTTGTTGACTGTGGTATTGTCTTGGTTTGTATATTGTTACACTTTATTGTCAGTTGATTGTCCCTTAGGGTTTTGTTTTCTATCGGTTGTACAAATTCTTTGATCTGTTTTGTAGTTTTGACCAATATCTCATTTTGGGGTTCAAAGTTGAAATCTTTGATAAAATTTTCTTTAAGTTCATTCCATAGAAATGTTTCACCCCGAGCTTCTTCCATCTTGTACCATTTGTTCGGTAAGTTGGCAAGTGTTGATGGAAATAAGTGTGCCCATGTATTTTCATCCTTATATCCCAGTCTTCTCCATTCTTTTTCACATATCTTTATATGGTTTTATGGATCCTGTCCTTGGGTAAATATAGGTATCTGAACCTAGTTGGTTAACTTCTTTCCTCCAAACCTTTCTACAAAATAAGTCGAAGCTGTTGTCCATGTCTGTAGTCTTGAAAAATTTTCTACTAAACTTTGTAGTCGTCCATGTTCACTGATGTTCCTAGATACTTGCTCTACATGCATAACTGGTGATTCTCTTTCTTTATACCTTGGGATTTTTGTGGTGTTTATATTTGTTGGTTGCAAGGTAGGATATTCCCTAATTTTTTTTTCAAATATTTTTGGGATGATGGACACCACAAAGCATTGTTTGACTAGTTTCTTCTATACTTTTTGAATGGTCTACCATCCTCTTGCTTTTGTTTCATAGTTTTCAATCTCCCAATCATATAGTTTTGCATATGAATTGTATCCTACTGAGTCTTGGTTTCCTAACTAAAGTTCACCATATGTATTAGGTTCTATGTAATCTTCATTATTCTATATATGATATAGTTATTAGATGTCAACTTCTTCATTAATTGGTTTTGTCCAAGGTTCTCCTTGGGATGGATGAATAGGTACTATGACTTTTTGTCCATTCCCCTTTAATTTGATTCTCTCTTTGTCTAAGGATATCGAGGTGTTGCAGCTGCAACATTTTCCCAAAATTCAAAAAAATTTGGGACCCTCCTTTGCTTATATTGGTTTGATTTTATTCTTTGATTTGGTTTAATGATTTTTTAAGTTAGACTTTTCCTAATGCCTAAAATGATCCACTATTTGTTCAAGCTTATCATTGCCTTTGAATGCATTCTTAAAGTGTTTGAGTTAGAATTTTATTCGCTTGCACTCTCGTCGTTGTGGAGAGATAATAAGATTTAGCTTCGTTAATTTTCTCTGATGCATTTCTGTCTCCATCGACTGACTTTTGGTTTCACGTCAGAACATCTTGTTACTACGTTCTCCGCAGTTGCGGACGATAGACTACGAAGTCCCCCCGAAATTTGCATTGACTTTTCAAACCCCGCTTTGTTGTTTCGTCAATCCTTAAGTTTTGGGCTTCCGCCATTGCGGCTGCAGAAAGCACTATATTTCCGGTCATTTAGTTGATATTTCCTCTGATTTATATTTTTGCCTATTGCGGAATGTTTGTCCTTTATGATTCCACTGTTGCGGCTCCTTATCCTGCTATCGATCCGACGACTAGTCTGGCGAGCTCCGATGCATTATTGGCTTTCTCCCGGATGTCTTGGCGGTTATCTTAGTTGTTTTACCACCAGACGTTACGAGAAGAGATGTCCTTGTGACCTCCGATCCTTTTGTTTCCGTCATCCGATTTTTCTCCCACCGTTTACGGTTGACCATATATATATATATATGGGGTCAAGCATTTTGATTATTCTATTGCTATTTTGACTATCATGCACTGTCATTTTCATGTGCTATCGTTCGCTTGAGCTCACCAGGGCCCCCGTTGTCGGTGTACCCTCATTTCCAGGTGGCTCAACCATGGAAGCTTGACATTCCTCTTCCCGTCGGTCGCACAGCAGTGCCAGGTAGGCTCTTATATGCATTATCCCATTTGGTTCAATCATTTTGATGATTGTTCCACGGTTAGGTTTTTTTACTGTCATTTCCCTTGGCCCCGTCATTTACATGCATATATAGTGAGGGGCTTGTAGTGTAACTATCAGTGGGGGCGTGTTGTGGCCCGCGGGGTATTTTTCCTCCATGGCCGTTACGCTGTCTACACCAGTCTACTCCGTTTAATGATAGGTCAATGGGGGAAGGTTTTTTCATGGCCTCCCTATGAATTTTGGACAGGTTTCCCCCTCTCATGTTTCCACTCTCTCAAACCATGCCACGTTTACCCCGCTGCTTCGAAGCGACCCCGTTCACGGTCAATTTCGAACCCGAGCCGGTGTGGGGGAATGTATCACCGCACAGCGTTACAATGAACATATATTGCATGGGTAGTGTTTTTGTTGAGGCGCCCCATTAAAAAACTTAGATCAGTTCCCCTATCATTCCACGTAGCACGATGATCATGGTGCCCATAGAGAGCCCGAGGTTTCTTCATTTTAATGTAGATTTGTTTCCCACTCGATTTTTGTTGACAGAACTGTTTTTAGTATTAGACAGAAGTATCAGCCTGCACATATTTGCTTCATTTAATTAATTTCAGTCATGTTAAACACAGATGAGGTAAAACACTGCACATTGTTGTCTCAATCTTTGGAACTTATCCAGAAATGGCCTAATGTATAATTTCATATATTACAGGAAGATTCCGAACTCAAAATGTCGAAGCGACAAAATAAGAAGGTCCCTGTAGTCGAAGAGGATCCCGATGTGGAAATTATCACCAAGACCGAATATATCTTTGAGGACACCAAGTGCATAACTAGTGTAGAGCCTGAGTACCAGTGGGGAGACATCTATATGTTGATCACGCGCTGAGAGGTGCCTGATATAGGCTTTGAGGAAGAAGGAATATATGCAAATATAGAAAGATATTCACTAAAGAAGATTGCTACAAGACCAGAGCTCTTTCCATGCTCTGAAGTGATTGGGTGGATTCTTCCCAGGGCAGATGTAACCACTATGATCCTTGAGAATGTTGACAAACAAGGCTACGCTGCCTATAGCCCAGGATATGTAGCCCTGGCCTACCACCTGCCAGAAGCACAAATATTTTTAATTGAAGATTGGTTGAGAAACATCAGAATGGACCTCGTCGAGACCCTCAAAAGAATGTTGTTGCCTGGAAGAAACTTTAGAACCAGGCTGACAAGAGAATATGATGCCACGAGCTTGAGAACTCCTTACAAGTTCATCGCTTTAATGATTAATAGGATTTTTAGAAGATCTCATGGAAAAAGCTTCAAATTGGAGTGGATGCCAATTATTTTTTATGTTGCGACTCAGGGGACCATTTTCAACTAGGCCAACATAGTGTCAAATAGTCTTTCAGCCTGCTTGGCCTCAGCCTTGGGAGGAGTGTCCCAAAAGAGGTCATAATTTTACATGAGCTCAATACTCATTGATTGTATACTGTGCAATCAACCTTTCCCCAGCCTAAGGTGCATCTGGGATAGGGAGAGGATACCTGTTTACTCTGCATACAAGACACTGTGGGCTCACAAGTACCACAGCCACTACAAGGAGGTCTGTGAACATTTTATCATGCCATTGTATACTCTCATTTTTCTGAAAGAATGTGACTGCATGTCAGAAGAGGCATTGCAGGTAATTGAAGAATATGGAGATTATTACTTGACTGAGGATGGGCTCTACTTCAGAATGTTTGGAGGCTCCAGAGCACCCTCCCTACTACCCAAATATTCCACAGACTACATTATTCATAAAGAGAAAGTTAGGCAAGTCTTCCTAGATGGCATAGAAATCTTTTTATTTAAGCATAAGAAGGTTGCCTATCCCCCTTTGCCTTTCAAGTTAGGGAGTTATAATTTTACCAGAGTAAAGAAAGCAGATGAGTTTGTGGAAGAGTTGGAAAAGTTTCATTTTGGTGAGATGCCCTTTCACAGGAATGACTCCCACAACAAAGTAGCTGAACACTGCAAAGAGGCAAACGTCCACTTTGAATACACTCACCATTGGGACAAAGAAGAGTCTGTCTTCCACAGTGCATTAAATATGACAGCCCTGAGGAGAAGGTTCAAAAAGAAGATCACCACCAAAGGTGGGAAGGGGAAAGATGAGCAAGCAAAGGCCGATGAGGAAGCCAGGAAAAGAAACGAAGAATCCCAAAGGTTATCCCAAGAGGCTGAAGGATGGCTGAAGGGAGAAGAGGAAGAGAAAAGAAGAGCTGCCCAAGAGGTAGCCAGAAAGGAAGAAGAAGATGCAAGAAATGAAGAAGAAGAAAGGAAAAGGAAGATTGATGAGGAGCTTCAGAAACAGGAAGCAGAGAGGATGAAGCTGACCCAGACAAGGATAGAATAGTCAGCCTTTGACATAGCTGACATTCAGACCCAGGACGTGGAGAACCCCGAGGTTCAGGACCCAGAAGTACCTACTGTTAGCACACCTGGACAGTCTATGGCTCCCACACTTAAACTGGTTCCCTTTGAACAGAAGATAGGGGAAGAAGTCCTTGATTTTAATGCTATCTTCTATGACAAGGAAAGAAAGAGGATAGTGAAGAGAACTGAAAAGAAAGTTGAAACAAGAGGTCTTTCTGGGAAGATGATAACTGATACGACCATTGTATATGGAACAGACAGAGATCCCAGATTCACTATTAGAGCAGGGGCTGCATTGATCCATGCTTTGGAGGACAATGTAGACAAAATAATGGCAAATCTAGAGCAATCCAAGAAGTCTTCTTCTCAGCTGAAAGACACATTAAGAAAGGAGAGAGAAGAAAATAGTAAGCTGAAGAGAAAATTTGAAGACATGCAAAAGGAGATGAAGTCTTCAAAGGCTGAACTGCAGGTTCTCCAAGCAGAAAGAAGATCTATGGAGACTGCACAAGAGTGTCTAGAGAAAATGTAGCAAGAGTATCAAGAGTTAAGGGCGGAGAAGGAGCAGCCGCTAGGAAATATAGAAGACTTAGAGCTGCAAAAGACCACCTTGGAGGCAAGTGAGAAGCAATCTCAAGAACAAGAGACAAAACTTCAAGAGCATAATTATTCTCTGACAACATATTTAGAGGAAGCAAAAGAGCAGCAGGTTAATCTACAACCTTTCAAGGAACATGTGCTGGCACAAAAGGCCAAGATGCTCCAACTACAGACTGCCATAGAAGAGGAGAGATGCAAAGTTTTGCAAGTAGATGGTCAATTAGAGGAGATTCTGGAGACCTCCTCCTATTTTGTTGATAGATCTTAGGACATCCTGGAAGTCCTAACAGCAAGGATGGAAAGACTAGAGAATGATGAAGAAACTCCTGTAGAGCTGCCCTTGAAAGATAGACAGGCCCTTAAGCAGGATTATGACTTATTAGAGTTTGCTATCAACACAGCCAAGGAATTCAAAAAGGCTGTTAGAAAGATGAAAGGGGCATGTACAGAACTCTTTAGAAGGCTCCTGATTACCTATAACCGATGCCAAGTAGAAGTTGAACAGAGAATAGATGCTTTTTTAGACCACAACTTGTTTGTGGAAAATTTGCAGAAAAGGTACCAAGAGGAGGAAGCAAAAATATAGCGCAATAAATCTCTTGACGACCAGATCTTAAGGAATGAAGTAGATCATTCCGCAGTCAGTGTGCAGCTACTAGAAGATCAGCTTCGTTTGAGTGCAACCAGAATTGAAGCCATCAAGAACCAAGCTATGAAGTTCGAGATAAACATTCATTTTTTGGAACCTTCTAAGTTTGAAGGCATCGCCTCAGAGGCTTTAGCTTGGAAGAAATTTCTAAATGCTCAAGTGGGGCCCTCCTCATGAATGATGGTTCACTGTTGTAATATGTAACAATTTTGTAAACACTTGATGAAAGTGAAATTTTGGGAGGTGAGGAGTTGGGGAAGCCTAAGGGTTATTTGTGGGCAGCCCAACTGTCTCATCCTTTTGTATAAATATAGAGGACTTAGAAGAACAAGAGGCTTTTTTCCCAGTTAGACAATTAACGAGATATTGTAAGAAGAACTACTTTTTTTTGCAATAAAGAATTATTGTTTGCCTGTCGGAGAAAGTTTGGTGGGACGTTCAAATGTTATGCTATGGATTGGTGAAATATGAACTATTTCATTTTTCCAGCTTTTCTCCATTAACTATGAGATTGTTCTAACTCTTAGGTCCTATGTTCTTGTTTGAATGATTTCTGGTTTATTCTGTGAATTTACCACCATGAGTAATGAATGTTGTTCATAAACAATTGGCTATCTGATTGTCTAAATATCTTTAACCGTTCATGTGTTGTGGGAAGGAATATCATCTATCTATAGTTTCTCTTTATAATGTATGTACAATATACATTACTCATTGATAAGTTACAATTTGGCTCCCCGGGAATAGGTAGATAGTTAGTTTACTTTATTATTACATATGTGATTTAGATGCTTGTGAGTTCTAAGATGAGAGGTAAGAACCTACGCATCACTTTGTGACTACTCCTCACATCCTTTATCACCCTGCATTGTTAATTAGGAACGTGCATTTCATACCTTAAGTCAAAAATACAAAAATATACACGATGGATCGGGTCGCAACCGTTAAAACCTTTGTTTTGTTACTTGACCTACAGTGGCCGAACTGCAAACCAGATGGATTCCCTACTCCAAACAGTCACGGGCTAGTTGGGAACGTTGACTGGGGAGAATCCCTTGCTGTTGTTGCCTGCGAATTTCTAGGCCTCAACACGACGCTTTCATTTTTCTCCCCTAAGGTCGACCTACTAACGCTGGGAAGGAACAGGATCCTTCCTTAAGGTCAATGATTTCGAAGTCAACTTTAGTCAATATACGTTTTATCGTTGTGTCAACATTTTTCCAAACTCCAATAGGTTCAATTAGGTCTTGGTCGGCCAGTTTTAGGTATATGCCTGATTCATATAATCGAGGACTGCCTAACTATTCCCATGTGTCTTGAGTCATAATATTTACCTGTGATTCGAAATCGAGTACAACTTGTCGAAAATGGTATCCTTCAATTTCCAAGTTGACAAGTGGGTCGGCATGACTTTTATCTTTTTTCGTTTAAGATGCAGATATTCTTTGTTTGTTTTTCAGTGTTTTTGTTATGCTTTATTTTATACAGTAAGTTGATGAATTGCGATATTGTTTTATCTTTTTGTACCAACTGTATTAGCTCTTTTACTGTGTCCTATTGATTATCATCTTCTTCTTCCTGTCGAGCAAATTCTCTAAATATATTTGTTGCATCTTTATATTTTTTTTTTTCTTTAACTGGGTCAAGATAAACATTTTTTTCTTTTATCTTGTTTATTTGGGGGTTATCATTCCCAATTTTCATCCCTTGTCGGGTTACGATATGTAAATTATTTGTATTGATAATATCATGTTTTTGCACACACAACAAGACTTTAACATTATTATTTTTATTTATCTTTTCAAGCATAATAGGGCAATCCTCTAATGAGTGATCCCCTAAACCACAACTAGTACAGAATTTTAGGTCAATCCTGTCCTTGTATGGATCTGCATGTCTGTGTCCTTCCTTGTAACATGTGAAACATTGGATAGGCTGATGTGGTCAGTTGTCTCGATTCCCAGAGAATCGACCTTGAATTCCATATCCTCCACGTCGGTTGTAAAACCGGCATTCGTACCGACGACCTTCATACCTTTGATTATTTTGGTCGTTTTGCTCATTGTTCTGTGCAACTGCGTTAGTCTGATATACTGCCTGATAATTTTTTCGATTCTTTAGATTCAGGTGGTAGTCAAAGGTGTTGTGATTTTTAGTTTCACAGATTGCGCACCATGATTCTTTGCCATTCTTCATGTTGAATGGGCAATCTTTTGTGGTATGCTCTCCATGCTCCTGGCAGATGTAGCAAAAACATTTTGTTTGCACAAATTGAACATCTTGTCGGCTAATATCCAATCGGCAATTGTCCTTTGAATGTCCAGCCGTTGAGCACTTCATGCACCAAATATCCTGACTCTTAAGGTTTATCTCTTTTAGAGAGTTCTACATGATCTCAAGTTGTTCCTCTAGTTTGTCATCCGTGGAGTATGCTGGAATGTCTTCATCCATTTCTACTTGTAGAGCTTTTGTGAGCGCATCTTCATAAGTTTTGAATGTCTCTAGACTGATGTGTCGATGAATCTTCTATGACAGACTTGCAAGAAACCACTAGATTAATAGTTTCTCATCAATGACATAATCCAACTAGCTTAGAAGGTATTTCCAGCGTTTGTCGTAGTCACAGACAATTTCTCCTAGTTTTTGTGATGTTGTCTTTAATTCCTTTGCTGCGAGATGTTTTGCATCTGGAGTTTTAAAGAACGATTGAAATTGTGCTTTTACTTTGGATTTAGTTGCTCGGGGAGTTCTCTCAGAAAAGTTCATATACCATGTTAATGCCCTTTTCCTCAAGACACCAGTGAACCGTGCCATCTGTCTGTCTTCATCCGTAACTTGGTTCGCCTCCCAAGTAGACTCATAGACAAACCAATGTCATCTAGGGTCCTCATTGCCCTCATATAGAGGTATGTGCGATGTCCTGTGACCCATGTCGAAGTCACTATCATTGTCTTCCTTAGGAGGCGGCGGTGGTGGGGATAGTGGGTTATTTTGTTTATTCTTCTGTGTAGAACTATTGTCGACAGAACTCTCATTTTCGTCGATCATCTTGGTTGTCGTTTCTTCTCTGACAAGTAGTCGATCGGGCTCGGATTCTCCTGTCGATGTCCAACTACAATTATTTGTTTGCAGCTCCAAATTTTCTGTATATTCCAAAGCTGTATTTGGTGCGGGGGTGCTCATTCGTGTGTCGAGTAAAGTAAGTGGATACTTCGGTTAGAGGGTAATGCTTGAAGCATGACCCAATTTCCTTCTTCTGGTCGATGGATAATTAGATGATTATCATCGTTTCTCTCATCGTCTAGTCGGCTCCAAATACCAAAGTCACCAGCTCCTAGTCTAAGGTCCTCTTCGACAATTGTTTGTATCCTGGTACTCGGATCCATCGAAGATATAGGTATTACCTCCTAAGGGGCTTCTAATTGGAGAGCTTCTTGCTTCTCTATCCAAAAATATTCTTCCATAGGGGACACTTCTTCTTCCATGCCTTCCTCATGTCGATCATGACCCGACTCTGGCAGATTTCTCTCTTGGTCTGTCACCCTAGTGCTCATTCCTCTTTGCAGCGATATGGCTCTTTCTCTTCTCTCTTCTCTTCTTTGCAGCCTCTTCTCCCTCTCTATTTTCTGAAAGTCCGTTGTACCTTTATGTGATACTGTACTTTTGATTTCCCTTTTAGGTCAACTTCTCATTGCTGGTGAATGGTTTCTCTTTAGTCGACTAGAATCCTCTCCACTTTACCCCAACATACAACCAGCTACCTCCCCATTTCCTACCCGATGCTTTAGAAAGCCCAGATAGTTCTATTCACTTGCTTAGGAAGTATTCCCACTCCCTTTCGGCAATGAATTTCTCCCACTTATTTTGTTTCTCTGCCCAGTTAGTATTTTGTGGCAGTTCGCATAATAATGGACTAGGTTCAACGATATGACCTACTCCTTTCTCGATCAAAAATTTGAACATCAAGGTCGCTAAGGAACACAAGAATTATTCAGTGAGGTCTATGTAGAATTTATTCTATATAGTTTCCACAAAAGTTATTTCTTCTACAGCTTGCTCCTCACAGAATTCGTCGGTGATTTTTTCAAACCACTTGGACAGGTTTTTTCTTCCCCCTTGAATCAGTTTGTCTAGCAGTTGTTGGTATTTAATCACTTCCATCTTTTTCATTCAGGATTTTCTTCAAAAGTTAGGGCACTGATTCTACAAACTTCTTATTAGTCTCAGTAAATAACCTTTCTTTTGCTTGAGCAGTTGTTAATATGTTTCTTCGTGCATAATTTTGCAAGTAGTTTGCTCTTTTACACTCCCACCAGTCCTTAATCTCTTGTTTTGATATCATCTGCTTGTATACATATCATACATGTACTACTGACAATGGAACCAATGTTCTAATCTCACAGATCACATAGGGTTACCAATAATACACATTAATACAAACATACATAACAGAGACAAGAGACAAGAACAAGTAAGTAGAATAACAGATTATATTATAGTGAAAGGGTCCATACAATACAAGGAATTGAACCGAGTTCTCATCTGGTTCAACATCCTAATATATATGATTTATAAACAGTTACAAATAACTACCTGTCGGTTCACTCAACCGACATGACCGTAGGTGGCCGACCTAATCTCTCATTAGTCGGCTGATCAACTTAGTCGGCTAATCGACTAAGTCGGCATACCAGCTTGCTCCTCCAACAATGGCCAAGATCTTCCCATGCATCTATGGGCAGAAGCTGCTATGACAGTTGTGTATGTATAGAATTGTACTCCGCATAGAGTACTTGAGAACAAGACACCTGAAGAAATATTCTCTGGAAAGAAACCAAAAGTCAATCATCTCAGAATATTTGGTTGTCCAGTGTACATACACATTCCAAAATAAAAGAGGACAAAGTTAGATCCTTCAGGAAAGAAGGGTATATTTTTGGGATATAGTGAAAGCTCGAAGGCTTACATAATATATTTCCCAACATTCAAGAAGATAGATATTAGTAGGGACGTAACATTTGATGAAGACTCAGCTTACAACAAATCCAGAAAGAGACTTGTTGAAGACCCTAAAGAAACAGAAGCACCCAAAATCTAAGATTCAACTATGAACAATGCAAATCCAGAAGAATATCAAGAAATGGAAGACCCCAGGAACCTGTAGATCCACCCCAAGAGAAGAATCCTTACAAGAGGAAACCTGCATGCGTACGAGAGGCTATCCATGGTGCAGAAAGATATGGGGCTCCAGAAGAAATGCACAGAGAAAGGAAGATAACTAGGTCCTACTCCGATTATATATCCCTATTGTGTGACATCATTGATAAATAACCTTCCAACTATGAAGAAGCAGTAGAATAGAAAGAATGGAAGGATGCTATGATCGAGGAGTACCCATCGATCATGAAGAATGATGTCTAGGATGTGGTCCCAAGACCAGAAGGGAAGTTTGTTGTAACTTCCAAATGGATCTACAAGATCAAACATGTTGTAGATGGTAGCATAGAGAAATATAAAGAAATATTTGTGGCACATGGCTTCTCCCAGAAGGAAGGGATATATTATGAAGAAACTTTTGCACCTATATCTAGATGCACTTCCATCATATCAGTACTTTCTCTTGCTGCAGTGATGAAATGGAAGATATACCAGATGGATGTCATGACAACTTTATTGAATGGTGTAGTAGAATAAGAAGTGTATGTGGAGAAGCCACTTGGTTTTGAGACACATGACAGGGAGACTCATGTGAGAAAATTGAAGAAGGCCCTATACGGTTTGAAACAGACACCCAAGACATGGTATGACAGAATTGACAGCTTCCTGATTGGCTTGGGATTTACTAAGAGTAAATTGGATTCCAACCTTTACTATAAGGTTGAGGAAGGGAGCCCAGTCATACTCCTACTATGCATGGATGATTTATTTGTGATAGGAGAGGATGGGTTGATTGCTAACACAAAGAGGAAGCTTGTTGCTAAGTTCGAGATGAAAGACCTAGGTATGATGCACTATTTTCTAGGCATGGAGGTGTGGTAGAATACAGAGGGAATATCCCTAGGACAAGGGAAGTATGCAATAGAGATCCTGAAGAGGTTCGGGATGATGGACTACAAGGCCATGACCACACTTATGGCATCGAACCTAAAGCTATTTAGTGATGCTTTATCGAATTCATGGTATGCTACGATGTATCGTCAGATGATTGGGTCCTCAATGTACCTGATGAATACAAGACTAAATATTTTATTTGATGTGAACACATTGAGCCAGTTCCTAACGGATCCAAGACATGTTCACCTGATTACTACAAAGCATATTCTAAGGTACTTGAATGGTACAGTTGATTATGGGCTTAAGTATGAGGCGAATCAAAAAATTAACCTGGATGGTTATGTGGATTTGGATTGGGTAGGCGGTTCCATTGATAGGAAGAGCACTTCGAGAGAATGCTTCACTATGGGATCAAGTGTGATCTATTGGTTTAGTAGGAAGCAGTCCCACGTGGTACTAAGTACACCCAAATCAGAGTATGTTGCAGCTTGTTTAGCTAGTTGTGAGGTAGTGTGGATGAGGAAGCTACTATTTGATTTGTTTGATCTCCAGTTATATGCTACTTGTATATATTGCAACTATTTGATTTTTATCATTTTAAGAAATATGATCTTAGGATCTTATCTAAGAGAATAACATGCATAGCAATCAATCACAAGAGATAAGAGACACAAATATTTTCCTCGGGGAAACCATAAAGGACAAAAACTTACAACTTCCTCAGAGATGGAATGAGCACCAATGTCAGTAGTAAAACCCAAAGGTAGTAAGATGATCTCTGACAGCTTTTCTCTCTCTCTCACTTGAGAGAGATTCTCCTCTCTCACTCATGTGCCCCAGTTGAGTGAGTGTGTGTGTCAAATAGAGAGTCTCACTCTCTATTGATACTAGTTTTCGACTTGACAATTACTTACCAGGGCTGACATCTCTAGGAGAGTCTAATAACCCTATTTCCCCTCAACTTGGGGGACTTTTCCCCTCAATCAATAAGGAGGGTTAACCTTAACTCAATTGTGGGGACTATTGCCCTGACTTACAATGGAGGGTTAACCTCATTGACTTTACATGACTTTATTATATTAATGACTCTCACGATAGGAACATTGGGGTACAATAAAATACAAATGATTCTCTCAATAGGAACATTGGGGTACAATATAAGATATACAAGTGAATAAATTCCAAAGTTACAAATACATCAACACTCCCTCTTAACTAGCAAGGTATTCTCTTGACACAATTCATCAACACAAGTCTTCTTCTCTGGATCATCATCAAAGCTAGATCATCACTAGATCATCGCTGAATCAACATCAAGTCTAGATCATCACTGGATCAACATCAAGTCTATCTCATCACTAGATCAACATTAATTCTGGATCATCGTTGGATCAACATCATCACTGCTTCTGCTATCTCGATTAAAGGTGCTATCTCTCAATTCTACTCTTCACAGAAAGTTCTACAGAGCAATCCATTTTTCATGTTGGTTGTAGGCCTAGCCTCCACGTAGGTCTTCATCAACAGAGCCAACCATTTTTCATGTTGTATGTACTACCTTGCCTTGCAAGGACTTCCCCTATAGAGCTATTCCTTTTTCATACTAGATGCAACACCTTGCCTCTTACATGGATTTCCCCTACAGAGCCAGTCCTTTTTCATACTGGATGAATCACCTTGCCTCTCGCAAGGATTTCCCCTACAGAGCCAGTCCTTTTTCATACTAGATGCAGCACCTTGACTCTTACAAGGATTTCCCCTACAGAGCCAGTCCTTTTTCATATTGGATGCAGCACCTTGCCTCTTGCAAGGATTTCCCCTATAGAGCCAGTCCTTTTTCATATTGGATGTAGCACCTTGCCTCTCGCAAGGATTTCCACTACAAATCCATCCCTTTTTCATGCTGGATGCAGTACTCAACACTTACATCTGACCATGGGAGAAACCAATCCTACCACTATGTCAGAAGGGCATAGCACTTATATTTGACCATGGGAGGCCCCGCCTACCAGCATGTTAGAAAGGCACAAGACTTATATCTGACCATGGGAGGCCCCACCTACCACCATTTCAGAAGGCCACAACACTTATATCTGACCATGGGAGGCCTCGCCTACCACCATGTCAGAAGGGCTCGGCACTTACATCTGACCATGGGAGGAACAAATCCTGCCACCATGTCAAAAAGGATCAACACTTACATCCGACAATGGGAGGCCTGGCCTACCACCATGTCAGAAGGTCTCACAGAATCATCACTTCCCCTTTGAGGGAACCTCAATCTGGAGAGTACCAAGCTTCTCCCTGAAGTACTCAAACTTCACTCTATCCATTTCTAGCATAGAATCACATCAGGGCTGATTACGTCCAAGGATAACCTACAAGCTTCTCCAGGACATTACATTCGAGGAAAACCTACAGGACCGTTTAAGTCTGAGCAACCTACGAGCTTCACCAAGATTTTATGCTTAGACGACCTATATAAGCAGCTATTCTAGAACTCCCTCTTTCAAGAGATCTCGATCTGGATCACATATTGGAGCTTCACTACTCCTCTCTACATCACACAAAAAATGCAAGTGCCAACATATTTTTCCTTGGTTGTACTCAGTGCCATGTAGGAATCCTTCCTGGTAAACCAAGAGATCACACCTAATCTCATACTAAAGCATCACCTCGAATTGCTCTTCAAACCAAATCCACATAACCTTCCAAGTTAATATTCTGATTCGCTTCATACTTGAGCCCATAATCAAGTGTACCCTTTAGGTACCTCACTGCATGCTTTCCAGCCATCAAGTGAACGTGTCTCAATGTGTTCACAACAAAGCAAATATCTGGTCTCATATTCATCATGTACATCAAGGAACAAATCATCTGATGGTACATTGTGGTATCAACCGACTCTAATGAAGCAACACTCAATAGATTCAGGTTCAATGCCATAGGTGTGGTCATGGCCTTGTTGTCCATCATCCTAAACCTCTTCAGGATCTCTATTGCATACTTCCCTTGTCCTAGGGAGATTCTATATGCATTCTGTCACACCTCCATGCCTAGAAAGTAGTGCATCATCCCCAATTCCTTCATCTCGAACTCAGCAGCAAGTCTCCTTATTTCAAATTTAATGAGTTCCTCTTTTCTGTCAAGAACAAGTCATCGACATGTAACAAGAGAATCACTGTACTTCCACCTTCAACCTTGAAGCAAAGGTTGGAATTTGATTTACTCTCAGTAAATCCTAGAGCCATTAGTAAGCTATCCATCCTGTCGTACCATATCAAACCTTGGGATCTTCTATAGTCACTCCCTCTGAAGCAGAGCATCATTCTCCCTCTGCCTTTCATATTCTATGCATTGAAAAATTCTATATTAGAGTGACAAGTAGCTTCCTCTGCTACTAATATTCTATGTATCCATCTACGGTCACTGGTTACCAAGATCCTCTATCTTGAAAACCTTCTTCTTGCACCCATGTGTGAGCTTGTCATCCTCTATAGGCTTTCATATTCAACCTTATAGAAAATTTTAATATCTTTATCACTCTAGCTCCTCATGCATGTGTTTTCCCATGGGTTCCTTCTGAGCTTGTACAAGGCCTTCTTTAATTTGCACACATGAGTCTTCATGTCATGTGTCTTGAGTTTGAGTGGCTGCAAATGTAGTCTATGCCTTCTTTCCATGAGAAGCCCCGTACTATGAATCTTTCCTTGTATCCCAAAATGTTGTCATATACTGGATGTTGGATCTTGTAGATCCATATGGAAGACATTACAGACTTCCCTTTAGGTCTCAATACTACATCCTAGACATCATTCTTCTTGAACTGGTATTCTCCTTCCCTTTCTTCTTGGCTACTTCTTCATAGCTAGAAGGCTCTGCATCAATGATGTGACTCAACAGTGTCATGTAACTGGAGTGTCTCTGAGGCCTCTTTCTTTCTTTGAAAGTATCGTCATATATTCTTCATCTTGGATTCTTTCTTGAACTTTTGTCACTTATTCTTCAAAACAAGTCTCATCCTTATTTTCTTGTAGGTGATTGTATGCAATCTTTCCTACAAGTCAAATGCATTTGTATGGTTAGAAACATTTCATAAGGAATATTCACAATAAAAAATTATGATGCATAAAGATATAATCATGCAACTATTTTAGCCAATACAACATTCATCCATATCTCACGGAAACTTTCTAGATTCCTTCCTTCTCTACCATGACATTATTGAGATTGTGCACTAATCCAATATGTCAGCAAAGAGGTTTCATTCTACATAAGTAGCAATGGATATTTGTATGAACTACTTACCCATAACATGCATATTAGTAGTATACTATCGTTAATGCAAACATTATATCATGCATAACACATCAACTAAATATAAACAAATGCATAATAAAATAATATCATGAAATGACAAGTTAATACTTATCTTTATTTGTTTCGTGGGTAGACTCCTTCTTCGAGCTTCATCATCTTCTTCATTCATAACAACACTATTTCTTATCAAAGTTCTAAAGATGGATAAGAGGCTCTTCAAGAATTGAGTTCTTCATATTCCTCATCACTTGAGGGATATTCTTTGAATCGTGAGCGCTTGATATTCAGTTGCTCTCATCTTCTCTTCTCTTACTATATATCGAGCTTCATCTTGTGTGTCCTCTTCCCAGATTCTGCTGAAAGTAATCACTTCCTTCTAGAACACATTCCTTGAATGAATTAATTCTATGATCCTGGGAGGCCATTCAAGGTGGTTATCGCAACTTCTTCATTCTCCACTTCTTCTTCTACAGTTTCAATATGTTATTTGATTTGATAGAACCTCGTAAAGTATGACTGTATGGTCTTTGCATTCTATATCTTCACATTCTTCAACTGGTTTCTCAAAGTCATCTTCTTATTTATGTTCTTCCCTTAAAATAGCTTGGTTAAGGAATCAAACATCTCTTTAGGTGTCTTTAGGGAATACACTTGTGGTATAAGGTGATCCTTGATTGAATCAACAATGATCTTCTTGGCATTGACCAAGTTCTTCTTGTGTAAGGCTTTTAGCCTCATCTCCCTCTGGAACTGGCGCCTCTCTGCTTATGTAGGTGTCCAATTCATTTTCTTCAAGAACCAATGAGATACAATACCTCCATGCTTGGAAGTTTTCAGTTTCACCAAGCTTGTCATCAAGCTGGTGTGATTAGTCATTTTGAAATGGCAACCTCAAATGTAAATAGCAAAATATTAGATCTTACCGATTTGAGGTGTCCGTCTCGGTTCCAGAGCTAGATGATCTATGGTTTGTTAGAGAAACCCTAATTTTCAAAACCTAGAATATTTCTGATATTATTGTATACAAATATGTACCTCTTCAAGGAAAGCTATCTAATGTGCTCCTTTTCTGAAAATGGTGGAGGGAAGCTCCCAGAACAGGAAGCCCTAGTTTTCCAAATTCTTCTACAGAAATTCCTGATATTATTTCTACAGGATCTCTGAAAGTACTACTCCTCTATGTTTGAAAATTCACATTAACATAGCCTCTCCTATCCTCTTTCCAACACCATAGGTTTGAGCAAAATTGGTTTCTTCAATTGGGACTTATGATATTTTTCCCAAGGTGGCTTGTTTGAGGACTGTTCAACATAGCGAAGTTATACAGACTTCCACATGTCACTGTTTCATCTTCGGGGTCTAAAAATTTTACCAAAGAAATTAAATTCCGTGCCCTATTTTCAAAATCTTGTGAAATTTAATTTGGACCTCCGCAGCCCATGATATAGCAATTCTCCCTAGGTCTCATGTTTATGGATGTATCCTAAAAGAGGTTGGAACCATGGTTTGGAGGAATCATATCTCCCAAAATATAGAGAATGTGAGGATGAAATTTTTACACAAGGTACATCTATATTTTGTATTCGGCTTGTGAAAATTTTGGCCCCTGATCCTTCTTCAATCCCAAGATATAGTGAATGTATCAAAACTACCTATTTTAGTATTTTAGGGCTTTTCAGGGCCTGGGTCAAATTAGGGTTTGAGTTTCCTGGAGTTTTACCCAACCAAAAATATCAACCTTGGTCTCTAAACTTATATTTTTATGAGGAGAGAAATCCTATGCCAGGCTCACTCAAAAATTCCTCTTATGTAAAAATCCCTAATTTCCCGCAGGAAAAAATGAAAATGCCCAGAATCAAATTCTTCTTCGACAAAAAGATGCGCCCTTCAATGGAGAGTCATCCTAGCTTGCTTTTGCTGATGGATTATGGAGAGAGACCCAAAAATTAAGAGTCCCTAGCTTTTGCAGCTGCACAGTGCCTTCTTCTCAGGTTAGCTTTGATACTATGTTTGATTTTTATCATTTTAAGCAATATGATCTTAGGATCTTATTTGAGAGAATAACATGCACAGCAATCAATCACAATATACAAGAGACACAAATATTTTCCTCAGGGAAACCATAAAGGAGAAAAACCCAGAACTTCCTCAAAGATAGAATGAGCATCAATGGCAGTAATAAAACCCAAAGATAGTAAGATGATCTCCGACAGGGGTTCTCTCTCTCTCACTTGAGAGAGCTTCTCCTCTCTCACTCATGCACCCCAATTGAGTGAGTGTGTGTGTCAAATAGAGAGTCTCACTCTCTATTGATACTAGTTTCTGACTTGACAATTACTTACCAGGGCCGACATCTCTAGGAGAGTCTAATAAACCTAGTGCCCCTCAACTGTGGGGACTTTTCCCCCCGATCAACAAGGAGGGTTAACCTTAACTCAATTGTGGGGACTATTGCCCTGAATTTACAATGGAGGGTTAACCTCATTGAATTTACATGACTTTATTATATTAATGACTCTCTCGATAGGAACATCGGGGTATAATTAAATACAAATGATTCTCGCGATAGGAACATCAGGGTACAATATAAGATATACAAGTGAATACATTCTGAACTTACAAATACATCAACAATGACAACCATAGTTGTGTGAAGTTGTCAAAGAACCCAGTGTTCCATGACAAGTCGAAGCATATCGAGATCAAATATCACTATATCATGGATATGGAGCAGAGAGGAGTAGTGAAGCTCCAGTATGTTGCGATGGACGAGAAAATAGATGATGTGTTGACCAAGTCATTATCCAGAGTGAATTTTGAGTACTCTAGGGAGAATCTTGGTGTTCTCTAGATCGAGGTTCCTTCCAAGGGGAAGTGATGAGTCATGAGCCTTTCTGACATGGTGGTAGGTTGGGCCTGCCATGGTCAGATGTAAGTGTTGATCCTGTCTAACATGGTGGAAGGCTGGGCCTCCCATGGTCATATGTAAGTGTTGATCCTTTTCAACATGGTGGTAGGCTGGGCCTCCCATGGTCAGATGTAAGTGTAGAGCCTTTCTGACATGGTGGCAAGTTGGGCCTCCCATGGTCATATGTAAGTGCAGATTATTTTCGACATGGTGGTAGGCTGGGCCTCCCATGGTCGGATGTAAGTGCAGATCCTTTCTGACATGGTGGTAGGATGGTCATACCATGGTCATAAATAAGTGTAGAGCCTTTCCAATATGGTGGCAGGCTAGGCCTCCCATGGTCAAATGTAAGTACAGAGCCTTTCTGACATGGTGGCAAGCTAGGCATCCCATGGTTAGATGTAAGCATTGGGCCTTTCTAACATGGTGGTAGGCTGGGCCTCCCATGGTTAGATGTAAACATTGGGCCTTTCTGACATGGTGGAAGGATGGGCCTCCCATATTGGTCATATGTAAGCACTGGTCCTTTTTGACATGGTGGCAGGATGGGCCTCCCATGGTCAAATGTAAGCGCTCAACCTTTTCAACATGGTGGCAAGTTGGGCCTCCCATGGTCGGATATAAGTGTTGAGACCTACAACCAGCATGCAAATGGATTGGCTCTATAGAACTTCCTATGACGAGTAGAATTGAGAGATAGAACCATTTGCTTGAGATAGCGGGAGCAGTGATGATGATGATGGTCCAGATTTGATGATGATCCAACTTTGATGATAATCCATCTTTAATGATGATCCATTGATGAATACTTGTGTTGATGAACTGTGTCAAGAGAATACCTTCCTAGTTAAGAGGGAGTGTTGATGTATTTGTAACTTCAGAATGTATTCACTTGTATATCTTATATTGCATTTTATTATACCCCGATGTTCCTATATGGAAGATCATAAATATAATAAATTCATGTAAATTCATTGAGGTTAACCCTCAATTGTAAGTTGGGGCAATAGTCCCCACACTTGATGGGTACTAGGGTTGTTAGACACTCCTAGAGAATTCTGCCCTAGTGAGTAATTGTCAAGTGGAAAACTAGTATAAATAGAGAGTGAAACATACACACTCACTCAACTGTAGCTCATGAGTGAGAGAGGAGGAGCTCTCACAAGTGAGAGTGAGATCAGCTGTCAGAGATCATCTTTGTGTTTTTGGGTTTTACTTTTGCTATAGGTGCTCATTCTATATCTGAGGAAGTTGCAAGGTCTTCTCCTTTATGGTTTCCCTGAGGAAAACTCATTGTGTCACTTATCTCTTGTGATTATTGATGTGCATGTTATTCTCTTAGATAAGATCCTAGATCACATTGTTGAAATAATAAAAATCTAATAGTTGTTCCTAGAGGGGCATCATCCAAGTAACCATCCTTACATTCATCATATATAGGCATACTGAGATATCCTTTAAAAACATTACTAACATGATTTTCAACATACAGAATGAAATATTCATAAAGAATATTAGTATGGCCCTCTTCCTACACATCACTAGGCTGAACATCTTCTTGCTCATAAGAAGAAGGATGGGAGTGCAAAGCAAATTCTAGGTGTTCACCCTTCTCATCTTCTTCTTTGGGTTCTAACCCCTCAGGGAAAACTGCTTTTTCTTCCCTGTGTTCAGATTGATTGCATGATTTCTCACCTTTCTCATTATCCATTTATGAAAATGTCATATCCTCAAGTTTCTTTGTTCACTTAGAGGCTCTTAATCTTTGCTTCAGATATTCAAATGAAAAATAATAGACTGGCAAACAGTTGTTTTCAGCATGCTGATTGCAATCTTAATAAAGAAGATGGATATGACCCTCTTCATGTGCATCACCTTCCTACTCACCTTCCATCTCATCATATACATGTGGGATAAGGTTTTCTTCAAAACCACCTCTAACAGAGTTTGAAACAGGCTGATTGAATTCTTCATAAAACATATCATGTCTTTGAAGAAGTTGGTTTTGCAAAAGGGTGCTTTCCGATTGAAGAGGGGCATCCTCCTCTTGTAATAGA
Organism: Pseudotsuga menziesii; assembly: GCA_001517045.1. Taxonomy (NCBI): domain Eukaryota; kingdom Viridiplantae; phylum Streptophyta; class Pinopsida; order Pinales; family Pinaceae; genus Pseudotsuga; species Pseudotsuga menziesii. The sequence goes on from LPNX010299751.1 coordinate 114,394, forward strand.
ATTTCAGAAGCTGAATGATATGAGGGACAATATGAGTGATACTCCCCACTTCCTTCTTTGCCACACAAATATTGACAATAATGCTGCAAACTATCATTAGTTTCATAGAAAGAAATATAGTTGGTTGAATCAAAGTTTTGGCTTATGTCCCTTTCAGGAAAGGAATACATTACCAACTGCTAGGAATTTTCTTTAATATCATGGAAACTAGTTTGTCTTTCTTTTTGAAATGAGTATTCATGTAAAATTTCTAAAATATCTTCATCCAAAAACTCTTCCTTGCCATACATGTTTTTCGAATTTTCAAGGAAACCTTACTCATGCGTGCAACAATATTGAACTAGCAGCGAAGAAGGATATCGATCTTTAAAATGTTCATGAAATATTGTATGAAAATATTTAAGGGAATATAAACTCCCTGCTGGAAATCCCTCATGTCATGACCTTGCATTTCCTTCTAAACTAACCATGAACATTTTCAATAAAGAATCCTCCTGCAATTCAACTCCCAACTTATATATATGCTTATGAAATCTAGCCAAATGAAGGGTAGCCTCATCACCCTTTTGATCTTTGAATCTTGGAAGATATGCTTACCAATCTATATTAGGTATTCTATTTGGGAAACTAGGAATGTGAGCATGATTCATAGGAGAATACCTTACAGCTATAGAACTCATCTTGACGATGAAGAAACTAAATCAGTTTGTAACCCTCTAATAGTGGAGCTGCCATAAAACATTATGAATACTAGATCCCTTGTAGATGGAGTCGCCAGAGCATATACAACCAATATCTGTCTATGACTGGCTACTCAACTAGGTCGTAGAACTAGGACAATGTCATTTTCCCCATGGAGATAATAATGATTATTCCACAGTAATGACGCCAAGATGCTATCGCCCTATAATTTATCCTATGGTTGTGGTAGGAGAATCACAAGGGTAACCATTTCAAACCAATATTTAGACTGTATTCTAGCCTATACAGCCATATAGGGATCTATCTTGTCACAGGGTCATTCACATACACATATGGATTTAAAAAAGCATTCAGAAGGCTAAATTTCTGAGGGGAAGGGTTGTTGAGGTTTAAAAGAGTGTAAGGCATACAAATATAAAAAACCATTGGGAAATGGAGTCAAAACCTGAAACATTCAAGGACTTACAACAAATAATGACCACTGATAGCCTTCATGATTTGAGGAAAAATAGGTATCAATATTGAGCAAAATATCTTTTGAGAGATGGTAGGGGTAAAAGAGTAGAAGCCAAATGCAACAGGAGGCACCTCTCTGTGGATGAATCTCCTGAAACACCTTTATCATAAGCAACAATAAAGGTTGATAACTGAAATGGAGCATCTAAGAGAGGATGAATTCCAATACATTTATCTTAAACACATAACAAATATGTTATCTGATGCAGAGGGCCCTAAACAGAGAATAAATTCCTTGCATACAACTAGAAACACATTAGCAGAAACTATAGAAATATGAAAATGCAGTAAACAAGGGGACATAGACTGAACATTGAACACCATGACGAATCTCATACATCCAACATATGCTTTGCATTAATTACTTCCAAGAAAAGTTACAGAGCTACAAAACCAAGAACAGAGGCTTCAAAAATGAAGGTTGAATCCTTTATTCCTTCGCAGAGGTTACATTTATAGAGTACTAAGCTCCTGAGACCAACCTCAAAACAAAGCTAGATTTAATTACCAAATTGTGAATCAATCCCGCACACATGAAATTCTGACAACTTTTGACCTGGCGGATTGGCCATGATCACAAAACAAAACAAGAAGGCACGCTGGGATGCGCGTGATGGATCAAAATGGAAAACTTAACACCTGGGTCTCGGTCCTCCTTGATGAAAATGATGGTTTAGAGCATCTATGAATGACCTACGACAACTTCATTTCTCCCTACATATTCAACCAATGAAATCGATGCTAGCTATAGATCAACATCTTCTTAAATCCTGACTGTTGGAATATGCACCATCGCACTCCATAAAGTGACTTTTGCACCTCCGATCTTTAGCGCGATATCCATTGGGGATGGGACACGTCATTTATGTATGTTTCTCATCGTGTAGGCGCTCTCCAACTTTGAGTGTGCAATTTCACCCAACGAAATCAATATGGACCAAGGATCTAAAATCCATCTAGATCTCCATCGTTAAAATTTTTTGGGCCCACCGATTTTCGCTGATCTGAGACATTACTTTCTCTGTGGATGTTGCATCAACAAAATCCATCTGCATCATAGATATGAGATCAAGGGTGATCTGGGTCATTGAAACCTGCACCTTGTACCAAATTTTGCTGATCAGAAATGTTCATTTTTTCGTGCATGTTGGATAAGAGGAATTGCTCTTCGCCATTGATCTTAATCTACCATCAATACTGACCATTGAAACATGTAGCCTTTTAATCAATTCCACATATCTGGAAATTTATTTGGTTCATGCAAGTTGAACCAGCAGAATGTACTTTTGTCGTGCACCTTCATCAGTCGTTGATCTCAGCCGCCGAATGCTTCGGGGTCTACCAAGTTCTGCATATTAGGAAATCTAGTTATCTCATGCACACGTTCCCCTTTTCTGAACCATTGATCGTAGAATAAAAATTTCCCAGTCATTGATCAAATATCAAGCTACGGGCTACGGAATGCAAGATTTCAACTTTTCCCACAACCAAAACTTTTTGTTTCCAATTTTTTCTTTCCACCTCTGTGCTCCCTTCCGGACCATTGATCTGCATGGAATCTTTTTGGACCGTCGATCCTGCAGATTGCGGAAGTTCTAACTTTTTACAACTCAATTTCTATGTCTCCGCCTTTATGCTCCTTTTCGAGTAGTTGATCTTCAGCGGAATATTTCCGAATCGTCAATCTTGTGGAAAGAGAAAAGTGGGATTCCAAATTTTTTATCACCAAACCTTAACATTTCCACTTTTCGATTCCCGCCCTTCCAACTCTTGCTGGACCGTTGATTTGTGCAAAAGCTCTCCGAACCGTCAAATGCCACACTGTAGAAAGAGGAAGTCAGGTTTACTCATTTTCACAACCAAACTTTCCTTTTCCACTCCCAATTTTGCCTTAGCGGAAATGATATGTGGCTCAGCATGTGTGAGAAATGAGAGTTGGTATGGAATCCACTAGATACCATGGTAGCTAGCAAGATAGGTTTACTTGTAGGAGGCATAATTTTTGCATATGAACTTCATTCCAGGTGATTCCTAGATCGTTGGAAAGGACTCAAAATGTAGAATCGCATCATGGGGCATGGTAGTAGCATTGAAATATTATCCCCAATAAACATTGTTTAAACCCTCAAGTAGGACCCTAAACCTACAACATGAGCGCTACCCATAAAATGGGCCCTACAAGCCAATTCATATGTTCTTTTAACCTCGAAAGATCCAAACAGGTGACAAATTATATAGTAACCCATTTTGAATCTTTTTAGTTGTGTCCACGTTCTGTCAATCTTCGTCCTTATGCTAGAGAAAATAAAGAGATAATTTTAATCTTCAAGATGAGGGTAAATGGCCCCCTTGTAATATCTTAATTTTCTTTTTTCTTTTAAATTTTCTTCATTTATACTTTGCAAGATGACATTTTCATCAATCCCTCATATCTTTAATCAAGATATAGCATCTTTATTCCAACATTTTACTAAAAACACACTTAATAAATAAGGAAATAAAAACCAAAACACCATGTAATAAGATAGATCCAAATCTTCACTAAAAAGAAGAGGATATTGAAGTATCCAACCATTTATACCATATCTTCACCCATTAACCAAAGAATAACTAGTAATGTGTACTTCACCTATATCTTTATTACCAATAGTGAAGTTGAAAATAAAGTGTACTCTGATTTGACTATTTAGATATATTGTGATACCAGTGTACTCTAATTTGACTATTTAGATATATTGTGATACCATTTGATATGTATGATTTGATATTTACGAATGATAAGCGAATTATTCATGTTTAAAGGAGATCTATCATTTGTAATGGATAAATATTAATATAATGAGTCTTTTAGGCCCGCACGGGTGTGGCTCATTAGCGGTTCCGTTGTTATGAAGTCACTTGTTGTAAATTGGAGGTCACGAGATCAATCCCACCTGGGTTTACCTGTGTCCCATGTCTTACGGCGGGTGTGGGGCACCTAGGGTTATAGTGGTAGTGGGAATGGATCCCTGGACCCCGTGTCACGCGAGTACCAACCCAGCCCCAGTTGTCGATTCCTCTAGTCAAAATATATATATAATGAGTCTTCCAATTCCCCTAATCAATATATATATAATGAGTCTTTTACAGATTGTATTCAATAAATACTTACCAACTTTTAATGTGATTATTCTTTTGTTTCATTTGTATGAAATTTTATTTCGAAAAATAAAGAAAAAAAATGAGTGCATACATAAAATGAAGAAAAAATAAAGAGGGAGTGCATACATATTCATACTTAACCACTCCTAAAGTGATTCTTCTTTATGATAAAAAGCGTGCATACATAAAATTAGCATACTTTGTATTTTTTTTTTTTGCTAATTATCATAAAATTTTATCTCAAGAAAAAAAAAGCGTGCATACATAATTTGAACAAAAAAATAGAGACTAAGTGCATATATATTCATTTTTTTATTAATTTTATTTATAAGCTAAATTTGTGTTCATATTTTTTTGTTTTAAAAATTTTCTTATAAGCTAAAATTGTGTTTATATTCTTTTATTTTAAAATGTTCTTTATAAGCTAAAATTGTGTTAATAGTTAATGAAGTATGTTACTCAGGGCATTTTAAAAATGGGAAAAGACAAAAATCCAAATTATTGTCCAATTATTGATGATTATGTTAAAAATGTATTCTTATGATTTGGTTTACTTAAATAGTAGACTTCAAAAATAAATAAAAGATAAAATGCAAACTAAACATTTACTTCAAAAATAAATAGAAGATGAAATGCAAACTAGAATTCAAACATCACATATCAATTAAATAAAATTCGTGTTAATAAGTAGTCATCTACATCTCCAAAAAAAAAAAGTATGAAAATCCAAATTTTTATCTAATTAACATCATTATAAATTTACATTAACAATAAGATATTAAAACATCTCTCCCTATATAAAATATGTTTTCTACAAAAAATAGTTTATATTTTAAACAAATACTAAATCATCTCTCCCTATATCAAATATGTTTTCTACTTTAAAAAATAGTTTATATTTTAAACAAATACTAAATCATCTCTCCCCATATAAAATATGTTTTCTACTTAAAAAAATAATTTATATTTTAAACAAATACTAAATCCGAAAACATATTCTTTAAACACCCTAACAAATAAAGAAATAAACACAAAAATACCATTTATGTAAATAAAAATAAAAACAAGAAACACCATATAAATACAAATATTCACTTGAAAAATATAAAAGTACTCATGAATTATATATATATATAAACTGCTAAAATGTTTACATTTACACCAATTAACAAAATAAAAACGCTAACATGTTTCACCTAAATCTTTAATACAGATGTTCAAGCTTAAAAAAAACTATACTTCATGTATTGAATGGGAAAGTATTGTTGAAAGGAGATCTATCCGTTCTTAAAGAATAATAAATCAAAATATAACTAAAAACTAGTTTAATATTATGAAAATATAATTTTAATATTATAAAAATATTAAATTATTTATATTTTTAAGTAATAATTTTTTAATTTTAACAATAAAACAATCATTTTTAATTATAAAAAATCAAATTAAACTCATATTTATAATACCGAAATTTCTAATAAACATTTACATGTTTATACTAAGTAGGATTATTACCAAAATTTTATTAGCATAAAAAAAAGTACAAAGTAGGTTTTTCAAGAAAACAATGATAAGCACTGTCGTTCGGGTTTGCGTTCACCCATGCTTATCAATCACGAAATGTGTAAAACCAGAATTCTACTTCGAAGGAACTGTGACTTTTGAATTTTCAGAGCAGTTGTTTATTGGAGACAATACAACACATACCATACTATCACATTCTGAGAGACAATACGCTCATTATTAGAGATAATGAATAGAAATTCAACACATACCATACTATCACATTTTGAGAGACAATACGCTCATTTTGAGTGGGCCTAATGGTTAAGAGGATGTGTTTCTTCTTAGGAGGTCATAGGTTCAAATTCAGAGAGGGGTAGTGTATGTACACCTCTCTACACTTTAGCAGTTAAATCATTGGGCAAAAGAAGGTCCCTTGTCCCACTAACAAGGGGATCTCATTCACCAAATTGATATCTTGCTTGGCAATGATATTAAAAATAAATTATTATTATTATTATTATTACTAACAATATGAATTAAACAGTATGTTACACTCTCATCTAACATGCTTGCAAATGCTGAAACAAACCCTAGACCTCGAATCAAACCCCTTTCTCTAAAGAAGAACACGTCAAGGCTTCTCCTTGCAGAAGCTAATGAAAAACCCTACAGCGGCTTTGTAAACCAGGGCAACTCATGAAAAACCCGAGTCTGTCTTCACAGGCTGAGGACATCTCTAAAAACCCTATGTCAGCCAACGGTGGTACCTTCCTCTCTTACTACATGCCAATCTGAACTAGAGGCGGTGCAGTTGGCGAAACACTCGACTGGCCAAAACCTCTCCAATGAACAAGTCCGACATCCCAATGCTCATAGCCTGAGTAGTGAAGACGGGTGGTGCGGAGCAGGTGAGAAAACCCCCTACGGCCATGCTAGCAAAATGAAAACAAGATTGCCAAGGGTTCATGGTGTGAATCGACTTGGGGAAAAAACCTCCATAGGTCTGCAAACCAAAGAAAATGAAAAGGAAACCTACAGGTTCGGGCAAGACTTTAACTACTATGGCTTGGGTAAAACCCTAACTTCTTAAAATGAAAAACCCCACAAACACCGTTTACCAACTATATTAACAAACTACGATTATGATGGAGCTCCCTACCTGGAAAATTGTAGCTTGACAGTTGGTGAGAACACTAGCTCGCGAGGTCTGTGGAAAAAACTCCAGGTGAAAATTGACAACTCGGAGTGCTCCAAATAGGCAGTGGTGATAACCATAAAATACCCAAGCCTTAAATAGGAAAAACTCAAAAAATACCATTAAATGAGGTCACTGGGGATTTAATTGCTCGTGGGTAAAACGTCGTTTGGCACCAAAACCTTATCAGCAACCTTCCGGATTGGAAAGGAAAACATGACGAGCCCGTGACAATGTTGGGCGATCCCATTAAGTCTTTCTGACGCTATTGCATGGCATGGTGTACTCTTGTCGATAGTAAGGCTATCGACAAGATTCAAACTTTCATCGGCAGTGAAAACCAAAACAGTCCACGACAGTGTCGGCTCCAATATTGGACCAGTCAAACGTATCAGCACAAAAACATCAGTCATGCTGACGACATCGACAAACTTCCAAAAAAAACTCTGCCCAAAGGCACCTCGATAGGACTCATGAAAAGATCCCGAAGAGACGTTGTCGGATATGGAAAAAATAACCCCCCCCCCCCCCCCGAGTTAAATCGGCTCAACTCCCTGAGTTACCCGATGCCATCAGCAAAAAAAAGCTAAATCTCCCAAGAAAAATCATCGGCAAAAACCTCAATAAAAAACTGTCAGAAAGAAATGGACCACCCCGTTAATGATGTCAGCTCCAAAACTAGAGTTTTGTCAACGTATCGACGAACTAACAAATGTTTCCCGATACTCAACCAAAACTAAGAAATAAATTAGATGAAAAACATGAGTTTCTTCAATATGTCGACTAGACTCGATGAGTTCAGCTGATGTGTCAGGTGAAAAACCTGAGTTCAAACTTGTGTCAAAAGGATTTTTCCAACTTGTGAAAAATAAACTAAGTCATGGAAAGGATCTTCAGAGAATAAAAGTAGTCTAGGAAAGTTTTAAAAGCTAAAAATTCTAAGGAGGGGCCCTAAAATTATAAAAAATTTGGGGTAGTGGTTACAGCAGCAACACAAACCAGTCACTTTGAGTTGGTGAATTCGAATCTTATCCATATTATTCAAATTCTATTTATTGTATGACCATTGTATTACTGATTACTTAATGAGTATTGATGTAATGATAATCTGTGCAATACTTGTCTGATTTATGTGAAATTTATATCATGAATTCATTATTCAGTTTACATTGATTTGATAATTCCATTGCATCCTTATTTTCAGATAGCTCTCATTTTTTCTTGTAGATCTATGGTTCATGAAATTTTGCATGGCATCAAAGCCTATGTTTAGGCCAACAACAAACCTCACAAATGTCCATGCTTGTACCAAAAGCAGTTGAGTTTACACATAATTCCTAGAATCTTAGCATTGCTCCCTCTGGATTATCTCCAAAGAAGTCTCTCCAGGTGTGATGGACCCATAAATACTACATATCATATATGAAAAATGGGTTAACCATTAGAGAATGTTTACTAAATGGCTTTCCAATATGTGTATTATAAAGTGCATATAGGGAGTCGTTTAATATTGACGTAAACTATAATGTCCCTAGTTTTCACCCCTTAGCATAAACTATGTAAATAATCTAACTCATGGAACATGATGAGGAGATCAAGGAAAAGGACCTACCATGGATATCCTGAATATATAGATATATAAATGTATATCGGCAAGTAAATATGGTTAGATTCTAACCATGCGTAGGTCAAGCACAACTATACTATCAATGTGATGTACATATGCATGACAATAATAATGAAAACCCACTGTCAGTTGTGCAAGGAAAGACGAGCATGGTAGCATGATTGTATTAAGGTAAGGAAGGGATGCATCAATCCTTGAAGCCGATAGGTGAGAACCAAGTGTCCAAGGGAGGACTCATGAGCCATCAGCTGTTAAGTTTACTCATGCACCCCAATAATTTAATGCTTCCAAGAGGTTGTGAGGATCTTATTGTCGATATCTTTTTTGGGGCTATGAAGCCACTGTCGCAGCTTTGTTACAGGTTTTGATACTATAATGGTTATATCGTGGAACAATAACCATGACGGTTTGTATAAACTCCTTATTTTGATTAGAAAAATGGATGTTGTGTTTTAATATGAATTTCCTTTCGTTTATCAAATCCTCCATTTTTTTTACAGGTTGTAATGTTATTCACACGGTGAAGCCGTGATGTATTTGTAAAAGAGTTTGATATTATTAATAGAATACATGGTTATTTTACTGTTCATAGTTGTTTTGTAGTTAATCTACTAACTGAAGAGGTTCAGCCGTGGAGTCTTTTCCCTTCCATGTAAGCTTTCGAGACGAGGGCCATAAGGCCTTTGTTAGAGTTAGCTATTGTTTAGGCGTAATTCTTGTAAGGGTTCATGTGAGGGCTTATATAACTCCTTGCGAATACTTATTTTAGTTATATAAATAATTGTTGCAAAAGGATAATTGCTACATCGATTTTCTTCTTGGTTATAGTTTGTAGATTATACTGCCATTCCACTTGATTATCAGTTTTATCGTTTTATGTTTTGTTCTAAGATAAGGCCATGGTTATGACCTTGTTTATATTTAAATCTTTGTTGAAGTAGACGTTCTCCACTCTCTACCCTATTTGTTAGTTTCCTTTACAGTTTATATATTTTATGATAACGTGGCTGTGAGGCCATTTTATACTGTCGTATTTATCTTTAGATAAATCCATGAGGCCATTTCCACTATGACTATGTGTAAAGGAGGTCGTAGGATCATAATTTAAGTACTAGTACTTTCTTAGATGAAATAATGTTTTAATAGTAAATAATATTAATCCCTAAGGATGTCTACAACCTTCTTCTGTAAGAAAAAATGATGCAGATAACAACACCAACTTGGCCAGTAGCTTCTAACCAGTGCTACAGCCTGTCGATCATCTTGACTTGGTGTTATTTAATTTTTAAGAACAATGGCTTCCTAGCTTAGTTAACATTTATAACTTGAATCATTTTAAAATTCTTCTTAATGGAATCTATGGATTGATGAAGGAGCTATAACTCGGCCTTACTATGAAAGGATGACTAGATCTAAACATTGAATTTTTTATAAATTATTAAACTTGTTTATATAGAAGCTATTTTCTTTTGTTGGTTCAAACCCTTAATTAGTTTACAGAGCTATTAAGAAGTTATGTCCCTAATACAAGCTATTGTAGAAATATTTATATATTTATATTTATAGATCTTTGTATTTAAAATACCTATATTATGATAATCTATGTATCAGTGTTAATTGTTATATTAATTCCTATATCATTTCTCATAAGGTGTTTTCGAAGACCTTACTAAGTTAAAAAAACTAGTACAAAATCCTATACTAACAGAGGTAATACCCCTAATGTTGGTACTTTAGTAATAGTATAGATTAAGGTAGTAATATTGTAGAAATACTCGAAATATTTCATCTAGAGGAAGAATAAAAACATTATTCAGGATAAAAGAATACTTTATGAAAAAGACTAAATCAATAGATTCAACTTTTAAATTGAAATAAACAGAAATGTAATTCTTCTAACATCATAACATATCCAATCATTCTATTCAAAGTTACTAAGCAGATTCTGTTAAAAGTACAGATGCAAAATTAAACAATAGTGGAACCTGGATAATAGATAGAAAGGGACAAACACCCAGAGGAGACTATTCCACCCAACCTTCTCGTGAAGCAGGCAAAATTACTTGCTTATGACCCCTGATCTTGTTCACTGAACCACTAGGATGAATATATCTTCCACACAACAAAACTTACTGCAACTTATCACTGAGTATCAGACTTAACTAAACAAATCACTTTAGCTATTCCCTCATCAAATTCCTTATGTTCCTGACTTTTCAGTTTGCAGCAATCACAAGGTTCATTCACTTAGAAATCAGAACGAGTGGTGAGCATTCTGCTCAATTTGATGGTATATAAGATTTCCTAGGTATTTGGGTCAGTTTTGGAATTAAATGATCCACCATCTCGGTTCCCCCCTCTCAGGGAACATGACCACATTTGTAGGGATTATGCTTTCTGCTACAGCTAGAAAGTTAATGCTAGTGCTACCACTTTTCAACCAGCCTTCTATAGCTGCTCATTCCTCCTAGTGGGTCAGTAAACACTCATTTATCAGTCTCCTTTGGATAGGTGTCTCCTTTATTTAATTATTAAAATAAATAATTCTTCAATTACAGTCATCCTTGACCCACTTGGTCGTAAACTTTACAATAAATTTATCATATGTTTTTCTGAAATAAATAAGAAATATTTATTTTTTTCAGTTTTTGGTATGTTACAAGTTACATACTATATCGTCCGTAATGATTCATATAAAATTCAACATATTGAAAATACAATTTAGTTTAGAACATCGTGAAATGATAATCTCGTTATTTCTTTTAGCAATTTCCATTAACTTTGTTCATTATGAAATAGATATATTTTGATATATAGTGGCCTCATATAATAGTCTATCTTAAGGATATTATATAGTAACTTGGAAACAATATAACAATGTCTATGAGCCCTATTAGGGGTTATGCATGTCACAACTCTCTATTAGGATTAGGGTTTGGTTGTTCTAGAATTTTTTTAAAACAACTATCACTTTATAAAATATTTTTAGGAAATAATTTATAATTTAAACAAATACTAAATCAAAAAAACTATTCTTTAAACACCCTAACAAATAAAGAAATAAAAATTTAAAAAAAAATCATTTATTTAAAGCACCATATAATACATATAAATACAAATCTTGGATTGGGTGGAGCATACATATATATAAAAAAATAAAAATAAAATCATTTATTTAAAGCACCAGGTCCCAACAAACATTGGATTGGCTGGAGCATACTTTAAAGAGTAATAGCCAAGATTTATCTTGGAATCAACGACGTTAACTGGATTTACAAAGGCTGAGACAGGTACCCATGTTCTGTTATTGCACTTATACACATGTTTCCCTTCCTGTGCCCTGCTTTGCAACATCACTATGCTAGGATCCAAATCCAATTCAACCAAGGAAAAACCAAGATACCCATCAGTCATAGTCAACAAGGAAACCGAATAACATAGAGTACAAACATGAAAACCAAAACCAATGGCTAAGTCACATTTTCAAAACCCAGAACCGAGCATTAAATAGTTTCCAATACAAAGGGTTAACTACCTACCTATGTGGCGGCTCCAAGGATGGTGGCAGATCCAAGGATGGTGTCATTCCATGGCAGGTGCTAATGCTTAGCAACACAAGGTAGAAGAGAGCTACACATTGTGCTTTCAGGAGAATGCCCATTGTTCAAAACCTCCAGGTAGTTGATAGTTTTCCTTTGGGAAATGGCCCTATATATAGAGAGAAAGAAATAGAGAAAAGTGAGAACGACACAAACTACTCATTAAATTGTTCATTTGATTTGGTCGTTATGGCATGCCGTGATCAAATTTGTAAGCTGCATATTATTTATTGCATTGAAGAAAACATTATACAACCAAATATTATACATTCAAATGGGAGATATGTAAGTTCTTATGTGCTCATATTAAAATTGACAAGTGTTCTTTATAAAAAATAACAAGTTTGGTCCAATTATATTTAAAATATTTTTTTATTAAAAAACACATTCTATGTCTAAGTGGGAGATGTGTAAGTCCTTTTATGCTCATCCTACAACTCATTGTTCACATTACCTCAACATTTCCACTCTAAAAATTGGGTTTGTTTAGAGATTTGATCCCTTTACCGGATTGCTAGATCTTTTTTAAGATGGATCTATGTTGGTTAAAATGTTTTCATTTTCCATTTGATTTAGTCCTCATGGGATGTAGTGGTCAAATTTGAAATAGTCTCAAAAGGTTTTAACAGTTATGAAATGTAGTGATCAAATTCTAGATAGTCTTAAAGGATTTTGACCTTCATGGGGTGTAATGATCAAATTTAAAACAATATCAAAAGGTAAATTGTCCTTAAAAAAAATTCAAAAAACTCTTGAAATTTTACTATTATTAAAGAATTAACAAAAAAATGTAATAACTTTTTAAATTTCACAATTATTAAAGAATTAACAAGAAAATGCAAATCTTTTTTAAATGATAGTTTTGTTGAATTTTTCTATTAAAATTTATTTTATTCTTCAACCAAACTTGTAATATTAATAGCTTAAACTAACTTATTAATAATTGGAACCATATCTTTTTTCTCCAAGCTTTGAGTTGAATCCAATTTTGTATTTTCTCTAAATTTAAAGAATGCACATGGTTTTAATTCCGTAGTAAAACACTTTATCCCATACTCTTTCAAACACTAACCTTTGATATAGTTAAGAGGGGAGAGAAATATGGGAATTTGAAATCTTAATTTTATTGCGCTAAGAGGTGCTCTACAGCCCAGTATGGGGGAGATCTTGTAACGTGATGTAACGTAACTAACATTTGTGACATGTCACCAAAAAATAATAGTGGTCGTGAATATTATGGGAGAGATCTTGTAAGGTGATGTAATGTTTATAACATGTAGGCAAAAAATAATAGTGATAGTGAATATTATTGGAAATAAATTTTCTAATAGGCCAAAATAAAACAATCTAATATGGGAGAGATGTTATAATCTTCCTACCTAACAAAACAATAAAAAAGTAAAAATTTAATTATCCGTAAAAAAAAATGTGGGTTAAGAAAAAACACAAAATTGAATTATCCGCAAAAAAATGTTGGCCTTGCACATGGTTTTAAAACCATGTGCAAGACATTCTAAACAACCCATGGTTTTATTGTACATGGTTTAGGAGGCTTTGCACATGGTTTTTAAAGGCCTCCTAAACAACCCATGGTTTTATTGTACATGGTTTAGGAGGGCCTTTGCAAATGGTTTTAAGACCATGTGCAAGGCCTCCTAAACAACCCATGGTTGTAGGAGGGCCTTGCATATGGTTTTAAAACCATGTGTAGGGAAATGATGCAATGTTCGTTCTTAACAAAATAAAAAATATTATATGTTGGCCATAAATAATATTAAATATTAATAATAAAAATATTATATGTAGACCTTAAATAAAAAGATGTGTCTTTTGGTTTGATCAAATCAATGGATACCTAAGAAGAGGTTTGCACCCCCAGAGATTTGATCCATCTCGGCGCTTGATAGAGCCTAGGATTTGGATCTACGCTGGTATTCAACCAACTAAAAAGAAAAAAGTAAATGTAAATGTTTTAAAATATGGGTAGTTTTTTTTATTCTAATACTTCACATGTACTATTAATAGTTGGAGCCAAATCCCTTCTATCAATTGCATTTGATCCAATTTTAATTTTTTTCTAAGTCAAGAGAATGCATATTTTTCCAATTTAGTAGTTAAACATTTAAGTTGGGACTCCTTTGAGGAGACATAAATGTGGGAATTTGAAATCTTAATTTTGTTCAATCAAGAAAGAGTAAATGTAAATTTTATAAAAGAAGGGTAATTTTGTAATACCCTTGAATTAATAATTATTATTAATTCTGATGGAAAAATACTTTATGTATTATTTTATTATTATTTTTGGCTGAAAAGTCAAGAAGAAAAACATTTTTATTTAATAAAATATACAAGCCACATCATCTGATGCACCAGACATCATTCCCTAGTGAGTGCTAAAGAGCAGGAGGCTCATAAATGACCAAGTCCTAGGAAAAATACTATATATTAGTATGTCCATGAGAAACACGAAGCTAGCATTGGACGAGGATCAACATTTGTGAAATGCAAGAGATAATGCATTGAAATATTTTTCTCTTGTGGTTCAAGGAATAGGCTCGAGGGTTCTGAAGCAAGTAACTTGGCCGATCTGGCAGTTGGTTGGGAGGAACAACTCCTCCACTTTTGTTTTCCCAACGTTGGTGCCAGGTTCATATTTTATATTTTAAATGTTGTAGAGTATGTTTAAATCTTAGATCTGTAGTAGATTAATATAACTCTAATTATTTTCAATTATCCTACTGATGTTATACTTGTATCCCGTAACTAATTGATTGAATCATTTATTTCTAAAGTTTTACAGTGTATTACTATAGGAACTGTGTATTTCTTGTTGTTTTGATTTTTCCTAGATCTTCCTTAATCTGCATTGTCGAAATTAATTATCAATTGAAACTATAAATTATGTTTCCTATATAGAGTATTCACTATATATAATTAGAGTCCATCTTCAAAATATTCATCCTAGTTCTTACATGATACATCAGTATTAGATTTCAATCTATTGTATAATATAAATATGTAGTATTTATTATATGTAGGTTGATTACATTTAAATATTATAGATCTGTAGTAGTTGATAATTACAAATAGAAACCCTTTAAATAATATAACATCATTGCAACTTGTAAGACCCAAATGTAAATATTAGAATCAAACAAGATCTACATAGGAAAGCAATGAGGCTATTTTAAGTATACATACATAGAATAAACTTATTTAATCAAACCCAATCAAATCTCTTAGTCCACTTAGTAGGATGTTAGAGATCGAATCTACTAAGGGTAATTACTTAATAACCTTTGATAAAATAATTCGTAGTTTATAATAAATGCAATTATTAAATCCTTCTCTAGCTAGGCCATAAGTGCAGCTACAAATTAAATATACACTTGTGTATCCTAGTAGTTATACAATAAATTCATTACTTTTCCATTAGCAATCGTATAGATCTCACAAATCAATTAAAGAAAATCTTGGATGCATGATTTCATCCAAAACATAAATTTAAACTAAACTCATATGCCGAACAACCTTACTGAGATCGTGGGATCTTCCTTTTTCTTTCACAAATTCATAGTAATTACAAAATGGTGAAAACATACCTATAGATCAAAGATCCATTATTTAACATCTTCAAAATATGTACAGTATAACAAGACTATCAAATTGTAAAATCACTTCAAGCTATCACAGACCAGGAGGGTCGTGTTTTTAAACATAACTAACACCGTGTTAGTTATGTTTAAAAACTAACACGACCACCTTGTGGTAGCCCTGGATTATACAGAGGTAGAGCCTTGACTCTTTTATACACTAGATCTCATTACTTATAGATATCGTGGGATTGAGTACCGTGATAATGATCATGGATGGATAAAAATACTATATATTAGTATGTCCATGAGAAACACGAAGCTAGCAATGGACGAGGATCAACATTTGTGAAATGCAAGAGATGGTGCATTGATATATTTTGCTCTTGTGGTTCAGGGAATAGGCTCAAGTGTTCTGGAGTAAGTAATTTGGCTTATCTGGCAGTTGGTTTGGAGGAACAACTTCTCCACTTTTGTTTTCCCGGCATTGGTGCTAGGTTCATAATTTATATTTTAAATGTTGTAGAATATGTTTAAATCCTAGATCTATAGTAGATTAATGTAACTATAATTATTTTCAATTATCCTACTGATGTTATACTTGTATCCTGTAACTAATGGATTGAATCATTTATTTCTAAAGTGGTATAGTGTATTACTATAGGAACTGTGTATTTCGTGTTGTGTAGTGTATTACAAATTTATTTAATAAAATATGTTGAAGAGGAACAAAAGTGGATATAGTTGTTGAAGAGTGTTTGCTGACCCACAAGAGGAAAAATAGACAAGTGGAAAAAACCATTGCGTGAGAACTCAGGATGTAGGTGTCATCATCCCCAAAAATCAGATCACAACTCCTAATGAGTGCTAAAGAACAGGAGGCTCATAAATGACCAAGTCCTAGGAAAAATATTATATATTAGTATGTCCATGAGCAGCAAGAGGCTAACATTGGACGGGGATTAACATATGTGAAATGCAAGAGATGGCACATTGAAATATTTTTCTCTTGTGGTTCAACAAACATGCTCAGGGGTTCTGGAGCAAGTGACTTGGCTTCTCTGGGAGCTGGTTGGGAGGAACTGCTTCTCTACTTTTGTTTTCCCAGCGTTGGTGGTAGGTTCATACTTTATATTTTAAATGCTATAGAATATGTTTAAATCCTATATCTATAATAGATTAATGTAACTTTAATTTTTTTCGATTATCTTATTGATGTTAGTCTTGTATCTTGTACCTAATGGATTGAATAGTTTATTTCTAAAGCTATATAGTGTATTACTATAGGAACTATGTATTTCTCTTGTTTAAATTGTTCATGGATTTTCCTTAATCTTCATTGTCGAAATTAATTATCGAGTGAGTCTATAAATTATGTTTCTAGTATAGATCCACAATATTCACAATATATAACTAGAATCCATCTTCAAAATATTCATCCTAGTTTTTACATGATACATCAGTATTAGATTTCACTATTGTATAATATAAATCTGCAATATTTAGTATATGTATGATGATTACATTTAAATATTATAGATCTATAGTAATTAATAATTACATATAGAAAGCCTTTAAATTATATAACATCATTGCAACTCGTAAGACCCAAATGTAAATATTAGAATTGAACAAGATCTACATAGGAAAGAAATGAGGGTATTTTAAGTATTCATACATAGAAGAAACTTATCATCAAACCCAATGAAATCTCTTAATCCACTAAGTAGGATGCTAGAGATTGAATCTACTAAGGGTAATTACTTAATAACCTTTGAGGAAATAATTCGTAGATTATAATAAATAAAATTATGAAATCCCTCTCTGGCTAGGCCATAAGTGCAACTACAAATTAAATATCTAGTTGTATATCCTAGTAGTTATACAATAAATTCATTACTTTTCCCTTAACGATTGTATTGAAATGTTTTGCTCATGTGGTTCAGGCAATAGGCTTGGGGGTTCTAAAGCAAGTAACTTGGCTGATCTGGAAGTTGGTTGGGAGGAACAACTCCTCCACTTTTGTTTTCCCAGCATTGGTGCTAGGTTCATGATGATGATGATGATGATGATGGTTAACGTCCCCTGAGACCAAAATTTGGTCTATCGGACCCTGAAGAAGAAAATTAACTAGTTTGTTTTAAAGTGATATTTCTATGCTCAAAGAGCTTGGAGAGAAGTGTCCCGAGCTTACTAACTTTATATTTTAAAGGTTGTAGGATATGTTTAAATCCTATATCTATAGTAGATTAATGTAACTCTAATTCTTTTCTATTATCCTACTGATGTTATACTTGTATCCTGTAACTAATGGATCTCAAATAATTTATTTCTAAAGTTGTATAGTGTATTACTATAGGAACTGTGTATTTCTTGTTGTTTCAATTTTTCCTAGATCTTCCTTAATATGCATTGTTGAAATCCTTAATCTGCACTGCGAAATTAATTATCGACTGAAACTATAAATTATGTTTCTCATATAGATCTATAGTATTCACTATATATAATTAGAGTCCATATTCAAAATATTCATCCTAGTTCTTACATGATACATCGGCATTAGATTTCAATCTATTTAGATTCCAATCTATTGTATAATATAAATCTATAATATTTAGTATATGTAGGTTGATTACATTTAAATATTATAGATATGTAGTAGTTAATAATTACAAATAGAAACCCTTTAAATAATATAACATCATTTCAACTCGTAAGACCCAAATGTAAATATTAGAATCGAATAAGATCTACATAAGAAAGCAATGAGGACCTATTTTAAGTATTCATACGTAGAAGAAACTTATAATCAAACCTAATCAAATCTCTTAATCCAATTAGTAGGAAGTTAGAGATTGAATATACTAAGGTTAATTACTTAATAACCTTTGATAAGATAATTCTTAGTTTATAATAAATACAAATATGAAATCCCTCTCTGGCTAGGCCATAAGTGCAGCTACAAATTAAAGATCTACTTGTATATCCTAGTAGTTATAGAATAAATTCATTAATTTTCCCTTAACAATCGTATAGATATCACAAATCAATTAACGAAAATCATGGATGCATTATTTCATCCCGAACATAAATTTAAACTAAACTCATATGTCGAACAACCTTACGGAGATCATGTGATCTTCCTTTTCTTTCACAAAATCATAGTAATTACAGAATGGAAAAAACATACATACGGATCAAAGATCCATTGTTTAACATCTTAAAAATATGTACAGTATAACAAGACTATCAAATCGTAAAATCACTTCAAGCTATCACAGACCCGGATGATCGTGTTTTTAAACATAACTAACATCGTATTTTTTGTTTTATAGGGTTGTAAGTCCACCTTATGGATGCCCTTGATCCGGATTTATGCATGAACGAAATGAAAGAACATATACAGAATCATAATAACATACATTTCGCAAAGATAACAAAGATACAGTAAACACATATTCTATTAAATGGCGGAAATAGAACAGACTATAATACAATTGCTAGAATGGTGGTAGCTATCTTTGAGAATAGATGTGGCTGCTACACTCATTCGTGCCAAGCTGAATGAAAAATAAGGCCAAAGGGCCCTATTTATAATAATAATGAGGTGAGAAACCCAAAAGTCCAAAACGTAACCCTAGAAGATGAACCGTCATAAAGTTTGCGGCCACACGGTGGTAAGTTGAACAGTCAACTTCCCGGGGTCATAACTTTTGCATATGATCTCCGATTTGGGCGTTTGCTAGCTCGTTGGAAAGGTCTATATATGCTTTAAAACTTTTGGTCAACCAAATAAATTTCAATGGAAACCATTTGGCCCCGGATCTCCAAAAAATGTCGTTTAGGGCCTCAAAACGGCCTTGGAAATTTAGGACTCGAAAAACTGTAGAAAAATAACTATGAAACTGCCACAATGGACAATTATTTTGAGCCAGTGGAATAGTTGGGTGGCCATCGATCTCCATCTAGATCAATCCTCCCTCCTTAGGAAGCAATGGTCTCCATTGCGTCGAATCCCGTATCATATCTCAAACTGTGTGTTGAGTTGATCTCCTGGTGCGACATTTGCTGAAGTGAAGAGGCTGCTTTTCTTTGGCATCCCGAGAGGGTTGTACTTGCTGTGTGGATGATTTGTTTTTGAATTAGCACCTTGAATGCATGGCCTTGCATTATAGAGGTACTCAGATAGATGAGGAAACAATGGCTATGTCTTCTTCTTGTGTCTGATGAGCAGAGACACCCTGTGCAGAGGGTGTCGAAGTCTCTGTGATCGTTTGTTCTCCTTCAAACACAATTGTGAAGAGGAATACTTTTATGATATGGGAGCTTATCTTCCTACCCTGCGAGACTGTACCAGGTGCAACTGTCTCTGGGATCCGGTAGAGTTTTCCTCCCAAAGTGACAATGACATTGCGAGGCCATGACTCATATACAGCATGACGCTTCCACATATATGGTTGTCCTAAAAGAACATAACATACTTCAAGTGTGGCCACATCACACAGTACCTCATCTTTGAAAGGCTTGATGCCATATGGTAGGAGGCATTGCTGAGTAATATGGATACCACGTCCTTGGCTTAGCCAACTGATGCTGTAAGGTTCCGGGTGTGGTGTTGTTGGAAGCTCCAATCTCTTAACGACTTCTACTGAGATCAGGTTCTTTTGGCTGCCGTTGTCAACAACAAAATGTAGAGGCATCCCCTTCACCCACATCTGTGAATGGAATAGGTGCTCCTCTACCTCTGACTCTTCAGGATCCTCTAGTTGAATCTGTGTGGTAGCAACAGTGGCAATGGGGTCTGCATCAATGATCTGCCTCCCATTGTGTGTGGCTATGGCATTGGGCTTAGAATCAGAATCTGGATCTGATTCTGAAGATTTGATCTCAGCCACTAATGAATGCTTTGAGCGACATTCATCAGTGTTGTGCCAAGGGATTTTATGAAATTCACACCACTTACCAGTGTCCTTCTTTTTCTTTCGATCTCCCTCCTCTGATTGTGGCGGGGACTGGTTGTCGTTTTCTTTTATTGTGTTCTATGGGCTAGGGTTTCCCTTGCCTTGCTTCTGCGGTGGATTCGCAAGTCCAAAGTCTCGCTTATTCTTTTGTCGAAATTTCTCCTTGATTTTGACAGCATACCGATAGGCGGATCCAAGTGAAGAGATGTCGAGGAAGTCCATATCAGCTTGGATGTACCGATGTAGACCACTGCGATATTTCAGAATCAGGTGTCGCTCAAAATCTTTGATACTCAGCTTTATCCGTAGGGTATGAAATTTGTTGGTGTACTCCGACACCGTCTGGTCCCTTTCTTAACGCAGAATAGTCCATTTTGTGTACTGGTCATCATAGTTTCCCACAGGGTAATATTGTTCCCTAACGGCATCTATGAAAGAGGCCCAAGTGGGAATTGTTTCAAACATTCCAGACTCGTCTGATGATTTTTGCTCACAATAAATACCCCACCAATTTTGGACATGGGGGACTACCTTAAGGAGCGCAAAGGTGATCTTTTCTCTGTCGAAAAAATTGTGGACAGAGAAATACCCTTCTAGAACATTCAACCAACTATCTAGGGCATCTGCATCAATATTGCCTTCAAATAAAGGAATATCAAAGTCAAGTTGTACCTGAAAGGGAGTTGCATCCCCGAACCGACTGCTCGTTGAAGATGCACTTTCCATTTCCAGCATTCGGTGAAGGATTTGGGCGAAACTAACCATCATCTCGTTCCTTTGTCGCTCGAGGGATTCCTCGAGTAGTGACTTGATAAGATATCCTGCTCTGTCGTCTCTCTTTTCTTTCGCCATGGGAGGTCATTTGGGACGACGAGAATGATCAATTGAAACTAGTTCAAGACCAAACTCTCTATACTTGGACCTCGTCGGGGACATGCGCCGAGAAACAATCAAAGAGTAGATTGCTCTGATACCACTGATCCGGATTTATGCATGAACGAAATGAAAGAACACATACGGAATCATAACAACATACATTTTGTAGAGATAACAAAGATACAGTAAACACATATTCTATTAAATGGCGGAAATAGAACAGACTATAATACAATTGCTAGAATGGTGGTAGCTATCTCTAAGAAGAGATGTGGCTGCTACGCTCATTCGTTCCAAGCTGAATACAAAATGAGGTCAAAGGGGCCTATTTATAATAATAATGAGGTGATAACCCCAAAATTCCAAAACGTAACCCTAGAAGATGAATCGTCATAAAGTTTGCGACCCCATGGTGGAAAGTTGAACAATCAACTTCCCGGGGTCATAACTTTTGCATACGATATCCGATTTGGGCGTTCGATAGCTCATTGGAAAGTTATATCTATGCTTTACAAACTTTGGTTGGCCACATTAATAATAATAGAAACCATTTGGCCCCAAATCTACAAAAAATGTCGTTTAGGGCCCCAAAACGGCCTTGGAAGTATAGGACCCGAAAAACTGTAGAAAAATAACTAGGAAACTGCCACAATGGACAATTGTTTTGAGCCAGTGGAATAGGTGGGTGGCCATCGATCTCCATCTGGATCAATCCTCCCTCCTAAGGAATCAATTTTCTCCATTGTTTCGAATCCCGTATCATATCTTGAACTGTGAGTTGAGTTGATCTCCTGGTGCGACATTTGCTGAAGTGAAGAGGTTGCTTTTATTTGCCATCCCCAGAGGGTTGTACTTGTTGTGTGGTATTTGTTTTTGGATGAGCACCTTGAATGAGTGGCCTTGCATTGTAGAGGTACTCGGATAGATGAGGAAACAATGGCTATGTCTTATTCTTGTGTCTGATGAGCAGAGACACCCTAGGCAGAGGGTGTGGAAGTCTCTGTGATCTTATGTTCTCCTTCAAACGCAATTGTGAAGAGCAATAATTTTATGTTGTGGGAGCTTATCTTCCTACCCTCTGAAACTGTAGCAGGTGCAACTGTCTCTGGGATCCGATAGATTTGTCCTCCCAAAGTGACAATGACACTGCGAGGTCGTGACTCATATACAGCATGACGCTTCCACATATATGGTTGTTCTAAAAGAACATCACATAGTTCAAGTGTGGCCACATCACATAGTACCTCGTCTTTGAAAGGTTTGATGCCATATGGTAGGAGGCATTACTAAATAATGTGGATACCGCGTCCTTGGCTTAGCTAACCGATGCTGTAAGGTTGCAGGTGTGGTGTTGTTGGAAGCTCCAATCTCTTGACGACTTCTGCTGAGATCAGGTTCTTTTGGCTGCAGTTGTCAACAACAAAATGTAGAGGCATCCCCTTCACCCACATCTATGAGTGGAATAGGCGCTCCGCTGCCTCTAACTCTTTAGGATCCTCTAGTTGAATCTGTGTGGTAGCAACAGTGGTAGTGGGGTCTACATCAATGATCTGCCTCCCATTGTGTGCGGCTGTGGCATTGGGGTTAGGATCAGAATCTGGATCTGATTCTGAAGATTTGATCTCGGCCACTAATGACTGCTTTGAGCGACATTCATCAGTGTTGTGCCAAGGGATTTTATGAAATTCACACCACTTACTAGTGTACTTCTTTATCTTTCGATCTCCCTTCTTTGCTTGTGGCAGGGACTAGTTTTCGTTTTCTTTTATTGTGTTCTGTGGGCTAGGGTTTCCCTTGCCTTGCTTCTGCGGTGGATTCGCAAGTCCAGAGTCTCGCTTATTCTTTTGTCAAAATTTCTCCTCGATTTTGACAGTATACCGATAGGCGGATCCAAGTGAAAATATGTCGAGGAAGTCCATCTCAGTTCGGATGTACCAATGTAGACCACTGCGATATTTCAGAATCAGGTGTCGCTCGGAGTCTTTGATACTTAGCTTTGCCCGCAGGGTATGAAATTTTTTGGTGTACTCCGACACCGTCTAGTCCCTTTCTTGACGCAAAATGGTCCATTTTGTGTATTGGTCATCATAGTTTCCCACAGGGTAATACCGTTCCCTGACGGCATCTAAGAAAGAGGCCCAAGTGGGAATTGTTTCAAACATTCCAGACTCGTCTGATGATTTTTGCTCACAATAAGTACCCAACCAATTTTGGACATGGGGGACTACCTTAAGAAGTGCAAAGGTGATCTTTTCTCTGTCGGAAAAATTGTGGATAGAGAAATACCCTTCTAGAACATTCAACCAATTATCTAGGGCATCTGCATCAATTTTTCCTTCAAATAAAGGAATATAAAAGTCAACTTGTACCTTAAAGGGAGTTGCATCCCCAAACCAACTGCTCGTTGAAGATGCACTTTCCATTACCGGCATTCGCTGAAGGATTTGGGCGAAACTATCCATCATCTCGTTCCTCTGTCGCTCGAGGCCTTCCTTGAGTAGCGACTTGATAGGATCTCCTACTCCGTTGTCTCTCTTTTCTTCTGCCATGGGAGGTCATTTGGGACGGTGAGAATGATCAAGTGAAACAAGTTCGAGACCAAACTCTCTATACTTGGACCTCGTCGGGGACATGCACCGAGAAACAATCAAAGAGAAGATTGCTCTGATACCACTGATCCAGATTTATGCATGAACGAAATGAAAGAACATATACAGAATCATAATAACATACATTTTGCAAAGATAACAAAGATACAGTAAACACATACTCTATTAAATGGCAGAAATAGAACAGACTGTAATACAATTGCTAGAATGGTGGTAGCTATCTCTGAGAAGAGATGTGACTGCTACGCTCATTCGTGCCAAGTTGAATACAAAATGAGGCCAAAGGAGCCTATTTATAATAATAATGAGGTGAGAACCCCAAAAGTCCAAAACGTAACCCTAGAAGATGAACTGTCATAAAGTTTGCGGCCCCACGGTGGTAAGTTGAACAATCAACTTCCCGAGGTCATAACTTTTGCATACGATCTCCAATTCGGGCGTTCGATAGCTCGTTGGAAAGGTATATCTATGCTTTACAACTTTTGGTTGGCCAAATAAATATTGATGACAACCATTTGGCCCTAAATCTCCAAAAAATGTCGATTAGAGCCTCAAAACAGCCTTGGAAGTTTAGGACCCGAAAAACTGTAGAAAAATAACTAGGAAACTGCCACAATGGACAATTGTTTTGAGCTAGTGGAATAGGTGGGTGGCCACCGATATCCATCTGGATCAATCCTCCCTCCTTAGGAAGCAATGGTCTCCATTGCGTCAAATCCCGTATCATATCTCGAACTGTGTGTTGAGTTGAACTCCTGGTCCGACATTTGCTGAAGTGAAGAGGCTGATTTTCTTTGGCATCCCGAGAGGGTTGTACTTGCTGTGTGGATGATTTGTTTTTGGATGAGCACCTTGAATGCATGGCCTTGCATTGTAGAGGTACTCGGATAGATGAGGAAACAATGGCTATGTCTTCTTCTTGTGTTTGATGAGCAGAGACACCCTGTATAGAGGGTGTGTAAGTCTCTGTGATCTTATGTTCTCCTTCAGACGCAATTGTGAAGAGGAATAATTTTATGGTGTAGGAGCTTATCTTCCTACCCTGCGAGACTGTAGCAGGTGCAACTATCTCTGGGATCCAGTAGAGTTGTCCTCCCGAAGTGACGATGACACTGCGAGGCCGTGACTCATATATAGCATGACGCTTCCACATATATGGTTGTCCTAAAAGAACATCACATACTTCAAGTGTGGCCACATCACACAGTACCTCGTCTTTGAAAGGATTGATGCCATATGGTAGGAGGCATTGCTGGGTAATGTGGATACCGCGTCCTCGGCTTAGACAACCGATGCTGTAAGGTTGCGGGTGTGGTGTTGTTGGAAGCTCCAATATCTTGACGACTTCTGCTGAGATTGGGTTCTTTTGGCTACCGTTGTCAACAACAAAATGTAGAGGCATCCCCTTCACCCATATCTGCGAGTAAAATAGGCGCTCCTATGCCTTTGACTCTTCAAGATCCTCTAGTTGAATCTGTGTGGTAGCAACAGTGGCAGTGGAGTCTGCATCAATGATATGCATCCCATTGTGTGCAGATGTGGCATTGGGTTTAGGATCAGAATCTCAATCTAATTCTGAAGATTTGATCTCAACCACTAATGACTGCTTTGAGTGACATTCATCAGTGTTGTGCCAAGGACTTTTATGAAATTCACACCACTTACCAGTGTCCTTATTTGTCTTTTTATCTCCCTTCTTTGCTTGTGGTGGGGACTGGTTGTCATTTTCTTTTATTGTGTTCTGTGGGCTAGGGTTTCCCTTGCCTTACTTCTGCGATGGATTAGCAAGTCCAGAGTCTCGCTTATTCTTTTGTCGAAATTTCTCCTCGATTTTCACAGCATACCGATAGGTGGATCAAGTGAAGAGATGTCGAGGAATTCCATCTCAGTTTGGATGTATCGATGTAGACCACTGCGATATTTCAGAATCAGGTGTCGCTCAGAGTCTTTGATACTCATCTTTGTCTGCAGGGTATGAAATTTTTTGTTGTACTGCGACACCGTCTGGTCCCTTTTCTTGACGCAGAATGGTCCATTTTGTGCATTGGTCATGATAGTTTCCCACAGGGTAATACTGTTCCCTGACGGCATCTATGAAAGAGGCCCAACTGGGAATTGTTTCAAACATTCCAGACTCGTCTGATGAGTTTTGCTCACAATAAGTACCCCAACAATTTTGGAGATGAGGGACTGCCTTAAGGAGCGCAAAGGTGATCTTTTCTCTGTCGAAAAAATTGTGGACAGAGAAATACCCTTCTAGAACATTCAACCAATTATCTAGGGCATCTACGTCAATATTTCCTTCAAATAAAGGAATATCAAAGTCAACTTGTACCTTAAAGGGAGTTTCATCCCCAAACTAACTGCTCGTTGAAGATGCACTTTCCATTGCCGGCATTCGCTGAAGGATTTGGGTGAAACTATCCATCATCTCGTTCCTCTATCACTCGAGGGCTTCCTCGAGTAGAGACTTGATAGGATCTCCTGCTCCGTCGTCTCTCTTTTCTTCCGCCATGGGAGGTCATTTGGGACGATGAGAATGATCAAGTGAAACTAGTTCAAGACCAAACTCTCTATACTCGGACCTCGTCGAGGACATGCACCGAGAAACAATCAAAGAGTAGATTGCTCTGATACCACTGATCCAGATTTATGCATGAACGAAATGAAAGAACACATACAGAATCATAATAACATACATTTTGCAAAGATAACAAAGATACAGTAAACACATATTCTATTAAATAGCAGAAATAGAACAGACTGTAATACAATTGCTAGAATGGTGGTAGCTATCACTGAGAAGAGATGTGGCTGCTATGCTCATTCGTGCCAAGATGAATACAAAATGAGGAAAAAGGGGCCAATTTATAATAATAATGAGGTGAGAACCCCAAAAGTCCAAAACGTAACCCTAGAAGATGAACCGTCATAAAGTTTGTGGCCCCAAGGTGGTAAGTTGAACAGTCAACTTCCTGGGGTCATAACTTTTGCATACGATCTCCGATTTGGGCGTTTGATAGCTCGTTGGAAAGGTATATCTATGATTTACAACTTTTGGTTGGCCAAGTGAATGCTGATGAGAACTATTTGGCCCTAAATCTCCAACAAATGTCGTTTAGGGCCTCAAAATGGCCTTGGAAGTTTAGGACCCAAAAAACTGTAGAAAAATAACTACGAAACTGCAACAATGGACAATTTTTTTGAGCCAGTGGAATAGGTGGGTGGCCACCAATAGCCATTTGGATCAATCCTCCCTCCTTAGGAAGAAATGGTCTCCATTACATTGAATCCTGTATCATATCTTGAACTGTGTGTTGAGTTGATCTCCTAATGCGACATTTGCTGAAGTGAAGAGGCTGCTTTTCTTTGGCATCCCGAGAGGGTTGTACTTGCTGTGTGGATGATTTGTTTTTGGATGAGCACCTTGAATGCATGGCCTTGCATTGTAGAGGTACTCGGATAGATGAGGAAACAATGGATATGTCTTCTTCTTGTTTCTGATGAGCAGAGACACCCTGTGCAAAGGGTGTGGAAGTCTATGTGATCTTATGTTCTCCTTCAGACACAATTGTGAAGAGGAATAATTTTATGGTGTGGGAGCTTATCTTCCTATGCTGCGAGACTATAACAGGTGCAACTATCTCTGGGATCCTCTAGAGTTGTCCTCCCAAAGTGACAATGACACTGCGAGGCCATGACTCATATACAGCATGACGCTTCCATATATATGGTTGTCCTAAAAGAACATCACATAATTCAAGTGTGGCCACATCACACAGTACCTCATCTTTGAAAGGCTTGATGCCATATGGTAGGGGGAATTGCTGAGTAATGTGGATACCGTTTCCTTGGCTTAGCCAACCGATGCTTAAGGTTGCAGGTGTGGTGTTGTTGGAAGCTCCAATCTCTTGACGACTTCTGCTAAGATCAGGTTCTTTTAGCTACCACTGTCAACAACAAAATGTAGAGGCATCCCCTTCACCCACATCTACGAGTGGAATAGGCACTCCTCTTCCTCTGAATCTTCAGGATCCTCTAGTTGAATCTATGTCATAGCAACAGTGGCAGTGGGGTCTGCATCAATGATCTACCTCCCATTATGTGCGGCTGTGGCATTGGGTTTAGGATCAGAATCTAGATCTGATTCTGAATATTTGATCTCAGCCACTAATGACTGCTTTGAGCGACATTCATCAGTGTTGTGCCAAGGGATTTTATTAAATTCACACCACTTACCAGTGTCCTTTGTATTTCGATCTCCCTTCTTTGCTTGTGGCAGGGACCAGTTGTCGTTTTCTTTTATTGTGTTCTGTGGGCTAGGGTTTCATTTTCCTTGCTTCTGCGGTGGATTCGCAAGTCCAGAGTCTCGCTTATTCTTTTGTCGAAATTTCTCATCGATTTTGACAGCATACCGATAGGCGGATCCAAGTGAAGAGATGTCGAGGAAGTCCATCTCAGTTCAGATGTACCGATGTAGACCACTTCGATATTTCAGAATCAGGTGTCGCTCGGAGTCTTTGATACTCAGCTTTTTCCGCAGGGTATGAAATTTGTTGGTGTACTCTGACACCGTCTGGTCCCTTTCTTGACGCAGAATGGTCCATTTTTTGTACTGGTCATTATAGTTTCCCACAGGGTAATACTTTTCCCTGACGGCATCTATGAAAGAGGCCCAAGTGGGAATTGTTTCAAACATTCCAAACTCGTTTGATGAGTTTTGCTCACAATAAGTACCCCACCAATTTTGGACATGGGGGACTGGCTTAAGGAGCACAAAGGTGATCTTTTCTCTATCAAAAAAATTGTGGACAAAGAAATACCCTTCTAGAACATTCAACCAATTATCTAGGGCATCTACATCAATATTGCCTTCAAATAAAGTAATATCAAAGTCAACTTGTACCTTAAAGGGAGTTGCATCCCCGAACCGACTGCTCGTTGAAGATGCACTTTCCATTGCGGCATTCGCTGAAGGATTTGGGCGAAACTATCAATCATCTCATTCCTCTGTCGGTCAAGGGCTTCCTCAAGTAGCAACTTGATAGGATCTCTTGCTCCATCGTCTCTCTTGTCTTCCACCATGGGAGGTCCTTTGGGACAGCGAGAATGATCAAGTGAAACTAGTTCAAGACCAAACTCTCTATACTCGGACCTCGTCAGGGACATGCACCGAGAAACAATCAAAGAGTAGATTGCTCTGATACCACTGATCCGGATTTATGCATGAACGAAATGAAAGAACACATATAGAATCATAATAACATACATTTTTCAAAAATAACAAAGATACAATAAACATATATTCTATTAGATGGCGGAAATAGAACAGACTGTAATACAATTGCTAGAATGGTGGTAGCTATCTCTGAGAAGAGATGTGGCTGCTACACTCATTCATGCCAAGCTAAATACAAAATGAGGCCAAAGGGGCCTATTTATAATAATAATGAGGTGAGAACCCCAAAAGTTCAAAATGTAACCCTAGAAGATAAACCGTCATAAAGTTTGCGGCCCCACAATGGTAAGTTGAACAATCAACTTCCCGGGGTCATAACTTTTGCATACGATCTCCGATTTGGGCGTTCGATAGTTTGTTGGAAAGGTATATCTATGCTTTACAACTTTTGGTTGGCCAAATGGATGTCGATGGCAACCATTTGGCCCTGAATCTCCAAAAAATGTCATTTAGGGCCTCAAAACGGCCTTGGATGTTTAGGACCCGAAAAATTGTAGAAAAATAACTACGAAACTACCACAATGGACAATTGTTTTGAGCCAGTGGAATAGGTGGGTGGCCACCGATATCCATCTGGATCAATCCTCCCTCCTTAGGAAGCAATGGTCTCCATTGCGTCGAATCCCGTATCATATCTCGAACTGTGTGTTGAGTTGATCTCCAGGTGCGACATTTGCTGAAGTGAAGAGGCAGCTTTTCTTTGGCATCCAGAGAGGGTTGTACTTCCTGTGTGGATGATTTGTTTTTGGATTATCACCTTGAATGCATGGCCTTGCATTGTACAGGTACTTGGATAGATGAGGAAACAATGGCTATGTCTTCTTCTTGTGTCTGATGAGTAGAGACACCCTGTGTAGAGGGTGTGGAATTCTCTGTGATCTTATGTTCTCCTTACGACGTAATTGTGAAGAGGAATAATTTTATGGTGTGGGAGCTTATCTTCCTACCCTGCGAGACTGTACCAGGTGCAACTGTCTCTGGGATCCGGTAGATTTATCCTCCCAAAGTGACAATGACACTACGTGGCCATGACTCATACACAGCATGACGCTTCCACATATATGGTTGTCCTAAAAGAACATCACATACTTCAAGTGTATCCACATGACACAGTACCTCGTCTTTGAAAGGCTTGATGCCATAAGGTAGGAGGCATTGCTAAGTAATGTGGATATCGTGTCCTTGGCTTAGCCAACTGATGCTGTAAGGTTGCGGGTGTGGTGTTGTTGGAAGCTCCAATCTCTTGATGACTTCTACTGAGATCAGGTTCTTTTGGCTGCCATTGTCAACAACAAAATGTAGAGGCATCCCCTTCACCCACATCTGGAAGTGGAGTAGGCGCTCCTCTGCCTCTGACTCTTCAGGATCCTCTAGTTGAATCTGTGTGGTAGAAACAGTGGTAGTGGGGTCTGCATCAATTATCTGCCTCCCATTGTGTGCGGCTGTGCCATTGGGTTTAGGATCAGAATCTGGATCTGATTTTGAATATTTCATCTCGGCCACTAATGACTGCTTTGGGCGACATTCATCAGTGTTGTGCCAAGGGATTTTATGAAATTCACACCACTTACCATTGTCCTTCTTTGTCTTTCAATCTCCCTTCTTTGCTTGTGGCGGGGACTGGTTGTTGTTTTTTTTATTGTGTTCTGTGGGCTAGGGTTTCCCTTGCCTTTCTTCTATGGTGGATTCACAAGTCCAGAGTCTCGCTTATTCTTTTATCGAAATTTCTCCTCGATTTTGACAGCATACCGATAGGCGGATCCAAGTGAAGAGATGTCAAGGAAGTCCATCTCAGTTCGGATGTACTGATGTAGACCACTGCGATATTTCAGAATCAGGTGTCGCTCAGAGTCTTTGATACTCAGCTTTGTCCACAGGGTATGAAATTTGTTGGTGTACTCCGATACCGTCTAGTCCCTTTCTTGACGCAGAATGTTCCATTTTGTGTACTGGTCATCATAGTTTCCCATAGGGTAATACTGTTCCTTGACAACATCTATGAAAGAGGCCCAAGTGGGAATTGTTTCAAACATTCCAGACTCGTCTGATGAGTTTTGCTCACAATAAGTACCCCGCCAATTTTGGACATGGGCGATTGCCTTAAGGAGTGCAAAGGTGATCTTTTCTCTGTCGGAAAAATTGTGGACAAAGAAATACCCTTCTAGAACATTCAACCAATTATCTAGGGCATCAGCATCAATATTGCCTTCAAATAAAGGAATATCAAAGTCAACTTGTACCTTAAAGGGAGTTGCATCCTCGAACCGACTACTCCTTGAAGATGCACTTTCAACAGCCAGCATTCGCTGAAGGATTTGGGCGAAACTATCCATCATCTTGTTCCTCTGTCACTCGAGGGCTTTCTCGAGTAGCGACTTGATAGGATCTCCTACTCTGTCGTTTCTCTTTTCTTCCACCATGGGAGGTCATTTGGGATGGCGAGAATGATCAAGTGAAACTAGTTCAAGACCAAACTCTCTATACTCGGACCTCGTCGGGGACATGCATCGACAAACAATCAAAGAGAAAATTGCTCTGATACCACTGATCTGGATTTATGCATGAACAAAATGAAAGAACATATACAGAATCATAATAACATACATTTTGCAAAGATAACAAATATACAGTAAACACATATTCTATTAAATGGCGGAAATAGAACGGACTGTAATATAATTGCTAGAATGGTGGTAGCTATCTCAGAGAAGAGATGTGACTCCTACGCTCATTCGTGCCAAGCTGAATACAAAATGAGGCCAAAGGGGCCTATTTATAATAATAATGAGGTGAAAACCCCTAAATTCAAAAACGTAACCCTAGAAGATGAATCGTCATAAAGTTTGCGGCCCCACGGTGGTAAGTTGAACAGTCAACTTCCCGGGGTCATAACTTTTGCATACGATCTCTAATTTGGGCGTTCGATAGCTCATTGGAAAGGTATATCTATGCTTTACAACTTTTGGTTGGCCAAATAAATCTTGATAGCTACCATTTGGCCCCGAATATACAAAAAACTTCGTTTAGGGCCTCAAAATGGCCTTGGAAGTTTAGGACCCAAAAAACTGTAGAAAAATAACTACGAAACTGCCACAATGGACAATTGTTTTGAGCCAGTGGAATAGGTGGGTGGCCACCGATCTCCATCTGGATCAATCCTCCCTCCTTAGGAAGCAATGGTCTCCATTGCGTCGAATCCCGTATCATATCTCGAACTGTGTGTTGAGTTGATCTCCTTGTGCGACATTTGCTGAAGTGAAGAGGCCGCTTTTCTTCGGCATCCCGAGAGGGTTGTACTTGCTATGTGGATGATTTGTTTTTGGATGAGCACCTTAAATGCGTGGCCTTGCATTGTAGAGGTACTCAGATAGATGAGGAAACAATGGCTATGTCTTCCTCTTGTGTCTGATGAGCAGAGACACCCTGTGCAGAGGGTGTGGAAGTCTCTGTGATCTTATGTCCTCCTTCAGACACAATTGTGAAGAGGAATAATTTTATGGTGTGGGAGGTTATCTTCCTACCCTGTGCGACTGTAGCGGGTGCAACTATCTCTGAGATCCGGTATACTTGTCCTCTCAGAGTGACAATGACACTGCGAGGCCATGACTCATATACAGCATGACTCTTCCACATATATGGTTGTCCTAAAAGAACATCACATACTTCAAGTGTGGCCACATCACACAGTACCTCATCTTTGAAAGGCTTGATGCCATATGGTAGGAGGCATTGCCGAGTAATGTGGATACCATGTCCTTGGCTTAGCCAAGTACTGATGCTGTAAGATTACAGGTGTGGTGTTATTGGAAGCTCCAATCTCTTGACGACTTCAGTTGAGATCAGGTTCTTTTGGCTGCCCTTGTCAACAACAAAATGTAGAGGCATCCCCTTCACCCACATCTGCGAGTGGAATAGGCGCTCCTCTACCTCTGACTCTTCAGGATCCTCTAGTTGAATCTATGTTGTAGCAACAGTTGCAGTGGGGTCTGCATCAATGATCTACCTCCCATTGTGTGTGGTTATGGCATTGGGTTCAAGATCAGAATCTGGATCTGATTCTGAAGATTTGATCTCGACCACTAATGACTGCTTTGAGCGACATTCATCAGTGTTGTGCCAAGGGCTTTTATGAAATTCACACCACTTACCAATGTCCTTCTTTGTCTTTCGATATCCCTTCTTTGCTTGTGGCGGGGACTGGTTGTCGTTTTCTTTTATTGTGTTCTGTGGGCTAGGGTTTCCGTTTCCTTGCTTCTACGGTGCAATCACAAGTCGAGAGTCTCACTTATTCTTTTTTCAAAATTTCTCCTCGATTTTGATAGCATACCGATAGGCGGATCCAAGTGAAGAGATGTCAAGGAATTCCATCTCAGTTCGGATGTACCAATGCAGACCACTGCGATATTTCAGAATCAGGTGTCGCTCGGAATCTTTGATACTCAGCTTTGTCCACAGGGTATGAAATTTGTCGGTGTACTCCCACACCGTCTGGTCCCTTTCTTGATCCAGAATGGTCCATTTTGTGTACTGATCATCATAGTTTCCCACGGGGTAATACTGTTCCCTGACGGCATCTATGAAAGAGGCCCAAGTGGGAATTGTTTCAAACATTCTAGACTCATCTGATGAGTTTTGCTTACAATAAGTACCCCACCTATTTTGGACATGGGGGACTGCCTTAAGGAGCGCAAAGGTGATCTTTTCTCTATCGAAAAAATTGTGGACAGAGAAATACCCTTCTAGAACATTCAACCAATTACCTAGGGCATATGCATCAATATTTCCTTCAAATAAAGGAATATCAAAGTCAACTTGTACCTTAAAGGCAGTTGCATCCTCGAACCGACTGCTCGTTTAAGATGCACTTTCTATTGCTGGCATTCGCTGAAGGATTTGGGCGAAACTATCCATCATCTCATTCCTCTGTCGCTCGAGGGCTTCCTCGAGTAGCGACTTGATAGGATCTCCTACTCCGTCATCTCTCTTTTCTTACACCATGGGGGGTCATTTGGGACGGCGAGAATGATCGAGTGAAACTAGTTTAAGACCAAACTCTCTATACTCGGACCTCGTCAAGGACATGCACCGAGAAACAATCAAAGAGCAGATTGCTCTGATACCACTGATCCGGATTTATGCATGAACGAAATGAAAGAACATATACAGAATCATAATAACATACATTTTTCAAATATAACAAATATACAGTAAACACATATTCTATTAAATGGCGGAAATAGAACAGACTATAATATAATTGCTAGAATGGTGGTAGCTATCTCTGAGAAGAGATGTGGCTGCTACGCTCATTCGTGCCGAGCTGAATACAAAATGAGGCCAAAAGGGCCTATTTATAATAATAATGAGGTGACAACCCCAAAAGTTCAAAACGTAACCCTAGAAGATGAACCGTCATAAAGTCTGTTGTCCCACGGTGGTAAGTTGAACAGTCAACTTCCCGGGGTCATAACTTTTGCATGCGATCTCCGATTTGGGCGTTCGATAGCTCGTTGGAAAGGTATATCTATTATTTACAACTTTTGTTTGGCCAAATGAATGCCGATGGCAACCATTTGGCTCCAAATCTCCAAAAAATGTCGTTTAGGGCCTCAAAACGGCCTTGGAAGTTTAGGACCTGAAAAACTGTACAAAAATAACTAGGAAATTGCCACAATGGACAATTGTTTTGAGCCAGTGGAATAGGTGGGTGGCCACCGATATCCATCTGGATCAATCCTCCCTCCTTAGGAAGCAATGGTCTCCATTGCGTCGAATCCCGTATCATATCTTGAACTGTGTATTGAGTTGATCTCCTGGTGCGACATTTGCTGAAGTGAAGAGGCTGCTTTTCTTTGGCATCCCGAGAGGGTTGTACTTGCTATGTGGATGATTTGTTATTGGATGAGCACCTTGAATGCATGGCCTTGCATTATATAGGTACTCGTATAGATGAGGAAACAATGGCTATGTCTTATTCTTGTGTTTGATGAGCAGAGACACCCTTTGCAGAGGGTGTGGAAGTCTCTGTGATCTTATGTTCTCCTTCAGACGTAATTGTGAAGAGGAATAATTTTATTGTATGGGAGCTTATCTTCCTACCCTGCACTACTGTAGCAGGTGCAACTGTCTCTGGGATCCGGTAGAGTTGTCCTCCCAAAGTGACAATGACACTGTGAGGCCGTGACTCATATACAGCATGACGCTTCCACATATATGGTTGTCCTAAAAGAACATCACATACTTCAAGTGTGGCCACATCACACAGTACCTCGTCTTTGAAAGGCTTGATGCCATATGGTAGGAGGCATTGTCGAGTAATGTGGATACCATGTCCTTGGCTTATCCAACCGATGCTGTAAGGTTGCGGGTGTGGTGTTGTTGGAAGCTCCAATCTCTTGACGACTTCTGCTGAGATCAGGTTCTTTTGGCTGCCCTTGTCAACAACAAAATGTAGAGGCATCCCCTTCACCCACATCTGCGAGTGGAATAGGCGCTCCTCTACCTCTGACTCTTCAGGATCCTCTACTTGAATCTGTGTGGTAGCAAGGGTTGCAGTGGGGTCTGCATCAATGATCTTCCTCCCATTATGTGCGGCTGTGGCATTGGGTTTAGGATCAGAATCTGGACCTGATTCTGAATATTTGATCTCGGCCACTAATGACTACTTTGAGCGACATTCATCAGTGTTGTGCCAAGGGATTTTATGAAATTCACACCACTTACCAGTGTCCTTCTTTGTGTTTCTATCTCCCTTCTTTGCTTGTGGCGGGGACTGGTTGTCGTTTTCTTTTATTGTGTTCTGTGGGCTAGGTTTTCCCTTGCCTTGCTTCTACGGTGGATTCGCAAGTCCAGAGTCTTGCTTATTCTTTTGTCGAAATTTCTTCTTGATTTTGACAGCATACCGATAGGTGGATCCAAGTGAATAGATGTCAAGGAATTCCATCTCAGTTCAGATGTACCGATGTAGACCACTGCGATATTTCAGAATCAGGTGTTGCTCGGAGTCTTTGATACTCAGCTTTGTCCGCAGGGTATGAAATTTGTTGGTGTACTTCAACACCGTCTGGTCCCTTTCTTGACGCAGAATGGTCCATTTTGTGTACTGGTCATCATAGTTTCCCACAAGGTAATACTGTTCCCTGACGACATCTATGAAAGAGGCCCAAGTGGGAATTGTTTCAAACATTCCAGACTCGTCTGATGAGTTTTTCTCACAATAAGTACCCAACCAATTTTGGACATGGGGGACTGCCTTAAGGAGCACAAAGGTGATCTTTTCTCTGTCGAAAAAATTGTGGACAGAGAAATGCCTTTCTAGAACATTCAACCAATTATCTAGCGCATCTGCATCAATATTGCCTTCAAATAAAGGAATATCAAATTCAACTTGTACCTTAAAGGGAGTTGCATCCCCAAACCGACTGCTCGTTGAAGATGCACTTTCCATTGCCGGCATTCGCTGAAGGATTTGGGCGAAACTATCCATCATCTCGTTCCTCTGTCGCTCGAGGGCTTCCTCGAGTAGCGACCTTATAGGATCTCCTGCTCCGTCGTCTCTCTTTTCTTCCACCATGGGAGGTCATTTGGGACGGCGAGAATGATCAAGTGAAACTAGTTCAATACCAAACTCTCTATACTCGTACCTTGTCGGGGACATGCGTCGAGAAACAATCAAAGAGCAGATTGCTCTGATACCACTGATCTGGATTTATGCATGAAAGAAATGAAAGAACACATACAGAATCATAACAACATACATTTTGTAGAGATAACAAAGATACAGTAAACACATATTCTATTAAATGGCGGAAATAGAACAGACTGTAATACAATTACTAGAATGGTGGTAGCTATCTCTAAGAAGAGATGTGGCTGCTACGCTCATTCGTGCCAAGCTGGATACAAAATGAGTCCAAAGGGGCCTATTTATAATAATAATGAGGTGAGAACCCCAAAAGTCCAAAACGTAACCCTAGAAGATGAACCGTCATAAAGTTTGCGACCCCACGGTGGTAAGTTGAACAATCAACTTCCCGGGGTCATAACTTTTGCATACGATCTCCGATTTGGGCGTTCGATAGCTTGTTGGAAAGGTCTATCTATGATTTACATATTTTGGTTGGCTAAATTAATGCTGATGGCAACCATTTGGTCCCAAATATCCAAAAAATGTCGTTTAGGGCCTCAAAATGACCTTGGAAGTTTAGGACCCGAAAAACTGTAGAAAAATAACTAGGAAACTGCCACAATGGACAATTGTTTTGAGGCAATGGAGTAGGTGGGTGGACACCGATATCCATTTGGATCAGCCCTAGATTATACAGAGGCATAGTATTGACTCTTTTATACACTAGATCTCATTACTTACAAAGATCGTGGGATACAGTCCAGTGATAATATTTATCTAAACGAATAACACTAGGATAAACACAAACATATTGCATGTATAAAACCATTAACTTATTGTAGAACCAAACACATAGCCTGGATGTAAGCCCATGTAATATGGATGCCACTATCTATAAACTAGTGTTTCTCATCTCTTAAACAGTCACAGACCCTATAAGGTATAAATAAGTCTTCAAACATTAATACTATGTACAGGATGGTCATAAGCCAATTCATGGCTGTCATTAAAACTTATACAAGTTACATTCTGATTATAGATGAAAAAACATTACAACGAAAGTATTAAATTACAAAAAATCATGTTTTATTAACCACTTCTCACACGGAAATAAGACCATCGAGGATGGTTGTTGTAAGTAAAAATATCCTTACACAGGCTTAAAGAATTAACAAAAATAGCCCAGGTTCCAAAGCCAAGCCCTTTGTCTTGCAATAGTTTACATAGGAAAAACTGAAAACGATATTAGATCTATGATAATGGCAAAGGTAAAATGGTCATGAGGCCTCTACATTACAGGTTAAATCCTAAGGTTTTCCTGTCACGTTTTTGTTTAAAAGAAAACTTATCTTTTTTAATAACATCCTTCACCCTTGTTTCCATGCCCTGTTCGTCTCCATTTGCAACCATTTTTAGACCAGAGTATTTAACAGTATGATAAAACCTGTGTAAAAACTAACAAAGGGAAATTTGTTTAAGGTTGAGCTTGAGCATACCTGGGCATTTGGAAATGTGGTCCTCGGAGGAGGTGACCCTTTCACTTCCTCTTAAGTGTCGAAACCTGCAAGTAAACCTTATTACAATCAATGCATTGTTTTTATCTTTAAAGAAAAATAAACCATATTAAAACTTACAGAGTTTGATTATTTAACCTTGGCATGTTGGCAACGAGGGCCAGGGGTCGACTCCTTGAAGCACCCTTATCCCTCTGTAGCCTGCAACCACCAAGGGAAAAACCTTCAGTAATTATTTAAAAGAAAACAACTATTGTAAACAAATTGATAAAATACAGATTGGTAATATTACTCACCTGCCGAGACAGACTAGACGCATGGTGAAAAACATCGATAGGCTCGTCGAAGCTCTAGCACTCAAAAAAACCAGTTCAGGAAACCTCCGATAGTAGTTATCTCACACAATGTTAACAACATGGTAAGAAAGAAGTAAACTTCACCATTAACGCAAGTAAACCATAGCAAGTTGTTTGCAGAGCAGAGCTCGGCCTCAACCAGCCTCTGATCATTATACAAAACCAAATGTGAGCTAAGGATAGAGTAAGTGAGTATTTGCAAAACCCTACAAGACCATTTGATCTCACGATCCAGGTGTAGGGTGGAGATCGAACCCTCGTGCCAACTCAGGGCATGGCTGTGTTGTCAAATCGCGGCCAGGACAAATCATTTAAGTCAACCCAGTACCATATCAAGTCATGGCCATAAAAATTTTAAAAACCAAATCATTACATACCATCAAACCTTGTGGCTTGGTTACGAGCGCCCAATCATATACTACACCATGAAAAGTCTAATGCATGTTTTTATAACCATGGCTAAGTCCAGTAACTTCAAAGTTAAACCTTATAACATGATCGTAGGCATATGCATGGAATAATCAGGGCATTATGACTGGAACTTAATTCCTTCACGGATTATTCCAATGTACATCCCCTCTTCATCATACCATAGTATATAGTTATATAACAACCAAATCACCATTCTATACAAGAACCTTAGCACTAGATTAATCCAAGGTCATTAAGGTAAATATTATCATAGCATGGGACTAATATTTAAAAATATTAAAACTATAATACAAGCATAGTTGGGATTTATGCATCGCAATCCATAAATTATAGTTAAGAACTTTATGATATAGCATTAACACCATGAACAACAAGGATCATAAAGAATTACATTAAGGCGAAAAACATGTTGTTCCATGCCAAACATAATGAGTATAAACCCTTGCTTCTTATTCATATAAAGAGGTTGTCATATGGAAGACCATACACTTACAAACCCTAAGTCTCTCACGCCTAGGGGTAGGTCTTTACATACATAATGTAAACTATGTTAAGGCCAAGCCTTGAAAGTAAAATAAATAAATACAGAACAGGTAAACAAAGTACATCACCTACAAGAGTATGGCTTAAGGTTGAAGAAGGAATTGACCATTGTAATCATCAACAACTCCTGTCGTAAGCAGTATGACAATAGATATTAAAAACAACGGTAATAATACATAGAATTATGCTAAGTAATTATAACATAACACATGTTATTTTTCTTTTATGTACTATTTTTAGGTGTGTTTGTATCCAGGAATATTGCACCTTCTGTGGACAGAAGTTGTTCCTCTGGTCTGAATGGTTCATATCCAGAACAAATGAGTGAACGAAAAAGGATGAAGACCTTCCCTGAATGTTGTAAACACCTGGAATAATGCTTTGATCATGAACCTATGTACCTGCAAACATGTCAAACAAACAAGAACATCAAAGCTACCATAAAATCATCTACACATCCATACTAGTGACTAAGGAATCTAGTAACATACACATGCAAGATCAAAACAACAGATATGTGGGACAGAAATGAGCTTTGCATTAAGAAATGAATGAAGAAGCTTACAACCATTGCCTTAGTGTTGACAAACTCCTCCACAAGACAAACACCTCATCCCCAAAAGCTCCAACTTGCTCTCTTGTGCTCTCCAATGGATTGGACTAGGTAGTCAATTCAACAACATAACAATACCATTCAGTTATCCCCCTCAACTATGGATATGAGCTTGTATTTATAGGGCTCAATGGATAAGGATAGTTGAGAGAATTGTGGCTGAGGTGACTCTAAGATCCTACCAAGAGGGATCTCGAGCTCAAACTAACCCATATTGAGGGATAAGGGAGGACACGAGGCTCAAGATCTAGAACCCTCGAGAAATTTCTCTTTTCCCATTTTACCAAGGGTGTCACTTTTGTTTCCTTATGACAGAGCGGTTTAGGTGATAACCGCTTCAAGAACAAAGCACAAGTGCGGTGGCACCGCTTTTCTATAATAGGACATAGGCGGTGTTGAACAAGGTAGCGCTCATCAGCCAAAGGGAAAGCACGATGCTAGGTTTTTTCATGTAGAATTGATATCCAGAGCAAGTTTCCACTCCAAGTTTTGGGATTTAGGGCAAACATAGGGGTTAAGGATCTCATCACATGTTGGTGACAATATTTGGGTATAACAGTGTTACAAATTTTGGTCAATATTTTTATGGAAAAGTATTTTAATTCTTTAACATAACATATTGTATTAATAGTTCGAACCATATTCATCTGTCCAACACACATCATTAAATTCTTTGATATAAAGACACTTCAAATCCTTTAAACCTATAAAACTATCATAAGTTCAATCCATTGGGTTTCATTATTCTTGTAAATACTACATATCATGTATGACAAATGGGATAATCATTAGAGAGCGTTTACTGAATGACTTTCCAATATGTGTATTGTTAAGTGCATATAGGGAGTCGTCTACTCTTGAAGTAAACTATAATGTCCCTAGTTTTGACCCCTTGGCATAAACTATGTAAATAACGTAACTCATGGAACATGATGAGGAGATCAAGAAAAATTCCCTACCATGGACATTTCAAATATATAATATATAAATGTATATCAGCAAGTAAATATGGTTGGATTTTGACCATGCACGGGTCAAGCACAACAATACTATAAATGTGATGTACATATATGCATGACAATAATAAAGAAACTCCACAGTTGGTTGTGCAAGGAAAGAAGAGCATGGTAGAATGATTGTATTAAGGTAAGGAAGGGACACATAAATCCTTGAAGTCGGTAGATGAGCACAAAGTGTCCAAGATAGGACTGATGAGCCATTAACTATTAAGTTTACTCATGCACCCCAGTCATTTAATTCTTATAAGAGGAAGGTAGTTGAGATAGTTATTGTCTTAGGGAAATAAAGGCATGGGTCTGAGTTTCCTTATGTTAGTTCTATGTCAGTCACCTTGCAGAACTTGGAATCGGGGTCGCTTATTGGTTAAACCATCTATTTCATAAAATTTATTCTTAATTATCTGTGAGTTGGGGGGGTGGAACAATCTGTCAGATTTTCAACCTATAAGTCTATTGACATAGACAGTTTCTTGGTAAAGTAACCCGACCCCTTATGGGTGTATCCATCTAAGAGAGGAGGAGAGATGAACATCATGGAGGAGAGATCCATCTGGGCATTTCCTATTTTGTTGTAGGGTATTGAATTTGGCCTAGGTGTGTCTAACACCATATGATAGTGTGGTTTGTCTATTATCATATGATAGGATGGTATAAAGGAATTTTCTATATTCTGTGTGGTGCTGAGAGTAATTCTGAGCTCTAGTTCACGGCCATGGATGGAAGCCAACTATGGAGTGAGTGAGAGCATCCCTTATGTTTTCGTTACTATGTATGTGACATACAAGTGTCACAGATTTCCTTAGCTATTGAATTATGCTCGTGTGCCCTAAAGTTATGTTGTGTGCCATGATTGCAGGATTATTTTTAATATTGTATGAGTATGTCTAACAGTGGTGAGGATTCTTATGAGTTCCCATATCATATCCAGTTATGAGTAGCATTCCTTGGACTATTGAATCTTTTCAGGTCTATTCATGTATTAGTTATGTCTTCTCTTCATTGTTATTAGCATACCAAACATGATTTCATGTTATCCCTATTATAACCAAGTGAATGGAGTGGTTACTGAGAAGAGGTTGGAGAGAAATATTAGAATTTCCTTGGTTGTGTGCATCTAAGATGTAATATTTATGAGGACTGGACCTCTTGAAACATGATTCAGGGTTTGGGTATTCTTTCTATTCACACATTGAATAGCACATGGAGGAAGGTGACTTTTGAGAGATTGTTGAGAAGTGAAGGGGTACCTTCTTGGTGTTGTGTGGGGAAAGTAATGCAGACCGCAAGCTAGCCAAGTTTGCACGAGGTGTCTGTAATATTGATGGCTAACCAAATCTAACTATTTATCCCTGTTTGTGGGTTGTGAATCCTTTTTGCATATTGACTATGTGGAATTGAGTACTAAAGTGGTATGGAGTGTAGATCTAGCTAATGAGACTAATGGAGGTTGTGTCCTCCTCATAGATGATTATGTTTGGGTGGTATTTCTATGCACACACTAAATAGTACTTGGAGGAAGGTGGCGCATGAGGGACCATTGAGAAGTGAAGGGGTACCTTCTTGGTGTTGTGTGGGGGAGGTATTGTGGACCCCAATCTCATTGAACTTGATTGAGATTCATGCAACTCTAAGGGGAGTTTACTAGTAAAACACTACTCTCCATCACCCTTATATCATATTATCCCATTAGAGGATGGATTGGCTTGAGATTGAGTTTGTGTGATTGTGCACAACTTGTTAAACCATCAAAGGATGGATTGGTTGTGGGATTGTGCCTATTTCATTATGAGTGAGCTCTGAATAGATTCCCTTTCCTTAGGAAAATCCTTCCCATGTGGCTTCTTTGCAGAAATAGTATATGCTAAACAAAGTGCCTATGTTTTGGTGGAATATTGATCTTGAGCAATTAGTTTCTTAGTGAATGTACATTCAAAATAAGTGTTTACTTGATCTTTCATTATTTTTATTTCCATTGCATTATATGAATGTTAATATTAAATGATGATATGCATGATGTATTAGTAGTGGTGAATATGAATCTAGGTAGGTAAATGTTGGTTATCTGATGTTGTGTTGCATGAGATGATTGCATCTAGATGTATGTATTGTATATGAATATCATTTATGCATA
The DNA here is from genome assembly GCA_001517045.1 of Pseudotsuga menziesii. Lineage (NCBI taxonomy): Eukaryota > Viridiplantae > Streptophyta > Pinopsida > Pinales > Pinaceae > Pseudotsuga > Pseudotsuga menziesii. Next base: position 158,190 of record LPNX010299751.1, read on the forward strand.
TAGTGATAACTCTATGGGAATCCAGTGACTAGCGTTCAGCAGTTAAAGTCACCATTCTATGATTGATGTGCGCCGGTTAAAGGTTTTCATGTAGTGGAATGAGTGGCGGTTTGGTTTAGTGCATGTAGTGTATCTGTGTGATAGTGAATTGTCAACGCATAAATGCACAAGGTCAAATCAATGAACGTGGAACTATGCTTAGACTAATACATTATGCACATGGCATGTCAGGAAATGCTAGATGAATGCATAGTGTAATTTCTACACAATAATAAATTAAAAGAAAATATATATTTGTCTTAATATCATCAAGCGAAGATAAAAAAAAAAATGTTAGGATTAATTAATCCTCCCTTTACCCGCATAGTCTATTTGTTCATTTTTCCTAGCTTGGGAGGTCATCATCACCCACTAATGCATGGGGGACACACCTAAGGGACATATTCCACTTACTACACCTGATTGCATAATTTTAGAATCCCTAGGGATTAATCCCTAAATTGTAGGAACCCACTTCGAGTTCAACCAACAGTCACCTTTAGTTGTCTGTGTTAGGTAGTCAATCATGAATAGTTATCTCTGATAACCGCTAGTTAGTTCACTCCCAGTCATCCTAGCACAAATTTCCATGATTTAAGGGATTGTGGTGATTTTTGTCCACCTACTTCATCAATTAATTGATTGTGAGATGAATTAGTAGTCTAGAGTTAAACTAGTGAGCTCCAACTGTGATTATTTCCACACTAAGTTAGCAAACCAGTCAGTTTGAGTTGGTGAATTTGAATCTTATCCATACCATTCAAATTCTATTTATTGTATGACCACTGTATTACTGATTAATTCATGAATATTGATGTAACGATAATTTGTGCAATACTTGTCCGATTTATGTGAAATTTCTATCATGAGTTCGTTGTTCAGTTTACATTGATTTGATACTTCCACTGCATCCTTCTTTTCAAATAGCTCTCATTTTGGCTTGTAGATCCATGGTTCATGAAATTTTTCATGGTATCAAAGCCTATGTTCAAGCCAACAACAAACCTCACAAACCTCCATGCCTACACTAGAAGCAGTTGAGTTTCCACATAATTCCTGGAATATTAGCATTGCTCCCTCTGGATTATGTCCAGAGAAGTCTCTCCAGGTGTGATGGACTCAGAAATACTACATATCATATACGAAAAAATGGGTTAATCATAAGAGAACGTTTACTAAATGGCTTTCCAATATGTGTATTATAAAGTGCATATAGGGAGTCATTTAATACTGAAGTAAACTATAATGTCCCTAGTTTTGACCCCTTAGCATAAACTATGTAAATAATCTAACTCACAGAACATGATTAGGAGATCAAGGAAAAGGCCCTAACATGAATATCCTGAATATATAGATATTTAAATATATATAGGCAAGTAAATATGGTTATATTTTTACCATGTGCAGGTCAAGCACAACAATACTAGAAATGTGATGTACATATGCATGATAGTAATAACGAAAACCCACCGTTGGTTGTGCAAGGAAAGAAGAGAATGGTAGCATGATTGTATTAAGGTAAGGAAGGGACAGATCAATCCTTGAAGCTGATAGGTGAGCACCAAGTGTTCAGGGGAGGACTAATGAGCCATCAGCTATTAAGTTTACTCATTCACCCCAATCATTTAATGTTTCCAAGAGGGAGTATTTGAGATAGTTATTGTCTTAGGGAAATGAATTCATGCGTCTGAGTTTCCTTATGTCACTTGTATGTCATCCACCTTGCAGAAATTGGAATGGGGGTTGCTTATTGGTTAAACAATCTATTGCATCAAATTTATCCTTAATTATATTTCAATTGGGGGGTGGAACAATCTGTCAGATTGTCAACCTATCAATCTATCAACACAGATAGTTTCTTGGTAAAGTAACCAAACCCCTAATGGGTGTATCTATCTTGTGGTGTATCCATCTAGGAGAGGAGGAGAGATGAACATCACGGAGGAGAGATCCATCTGAGCATTTCCTATTTTGTTGTGGGGTATTGAATTTGTCCCTAGTGTTTCTACCATCGTATGATAGTGTGGTATGTCTACCATCGTATGATAGCATGGTATCAGGGAAATGTCTATATTTTTTGTGGAGCTAAGAGTAATTCTGAGCTTTATTTCGTGGCTATGGATGGAAGCCGGGTATGGAGTGAGTGAGAGAGTCCCTTATGTTTTCCTTACTATCTATGTGGAAGACAGGTGTCGCATATTTCCTTAGTTGTTGAATTATGCTTGTGTTCCCTAAATTTGTGTTGTATGCCATGATTGCAGGATTATTTCCAAGATTGTATGAGTATGTCTAACAGTGGTGAGGATTCTTATGAGTTCCTGTATCATATCCAATTATTAGTAGCATGCCTTGGACTATTGAATCTTTCCAATTCTATTCATGCATTAGTTATGTCTTCTCTTCATTGTTATTGTCATACCAAGCATGATTTCATGTTATCCTTGTTATAAGCAAGTGAATAGAGTGGTTACCAAGAAGAGGTTGGAGAGAAATATTAGAAGATTCTTGGTTGTGTGCATCTAAGATGTAATATTTATGAGGAATGAACCTCTTGAAAGATGATATGGGGTTTGGGTGTTCTTTCTATGTACACATTTAATAGGACGTGGAGGAATGTGACACTTGAGGGATTGTTGAATAGTGAAGGGGTACCTTCTTGGTGTTGTGTGGGGAAAGTAATGCATACCCCAAGCTAGTTGTGTTTGCATGAGGTGTCTGTAATTTTTATGGCCAACCAAATATAACTATTTATCCCTATTTGTGGGTTGTGAATCCTTTGTGCAGAGTGACCATGTGGAATTGAACACCAAAGTGGTATGGAGTGCAGATCTGGATAATGAGACTAATGGAGGTTGTGTCCTCTAGGTATATGATCGGGTTTGGGTGGTATTTCTATGCACACACTAAACAGTACCCGGAGGAAGGTGACGCTTGAGGGATTGTTGAGGAGTGAAGGGTACATTCTTGGTGTTGTGTGGGGGGGGTATTATGGACCCCAAGCTCATTGAACTTGATTGAGATGCATGCAAATATAAGGGTATTTTACTAGTACACCACTTATGTACATCAACCTTATAGCCTATTATCCTATCATAGGATGGATTCACTTGAGATTGAGTCTGTGTGATTGTGCACAACTTGTTAACCCAACAAAGGATGGATTGGTTGTGGGATTGTGCCTATTTCGTTATGAGTGAGCTCTGAATGGTTTATGTTTCCTTAGGAAAATCATGCCCATCATGGGGGTGGTCTCTTAGCAGAAATACTATATGCTAGACAAAGTGCCTATGTTTTGGTGGAATATTGATCTTGCACAATTTGTTTCTTAGTGAAGCTACATTTAAAATAAGTGCTTACTTGATGTTTCATTATTGTTATTTCCATTGCATTATATGAATGTTAATATTAAATGATAAGATGCATGATTTATTAGTAGTGGTGAATATGAATTGTCTTTGTAATATTAATAATGAATTTAGGTGGGTAAATGTTGGTTATCTAATGTTGTGTTGCATGAGATGATTGCATCTAGATGTGTGTATTGTATATGAATCCCATTTATGCATATAGTGATAACTCTATGGGGAGTTAGTGACCATCCTTACCAGTTAAAGTCACCATTCCATGATTGATGTGCATTGGTTAAAGTTTGTCATGTAATAGAACGTGTGGATGGTTGGTTTAGTGCATGTAGTGTATCTGTGTGATAGTGAATTATCAACGCATAAATGCATAAGGTCAAATCAGTATAATTATAATATTTATTTTTCATTTCATAAAAAAAATTAGTTTTGCATGTGAACAACACATGGGTGGATGAATAATATGCAATTAGTAAATAAATAATTATCATTTTTGCATGAGGATGGCAAGGGACATGAACCTGATCAAAAGATATAAAAGGATGGGGGATTGGGGTTGAAATCTCACCCCTTTTTGCAGCCTAAGCCAGGATGGTGGTTGTGATATGGGGAATTTTCAATGGTGAGCTAGTGTTGAGTTTGGTTTCAATATGAGTGCTTGTACTTTCAAGGTGGAGACCTCAAATGCTCTAGAGATGCACAATATTACATGCTAGTTTTTACTATTTTCATACAACTCATTACAGTTTGGGGGTCCTTGGGAAAGAAGAGTACCCATTAGGAATTGGTTGGGTGGTCAATAGGTAAGCTCATTATATGTTTGGAAAGAGACTTGGAGCAAGCTTGGAAACAAAAGAATCATCAAGGGAGAACCTTCTACAAACATAAGAAAATGGGTATGTGAATAAAAAATTTATAAAAGTAATTTTATTTTTTATTTTTTAAAACTTGTTGTATGGTTTAGTATTTGGGGCACTACAAGATTTGTTGACGATATTTTAAAAGTGTTACAACTAGATGTGCTCACCTCATTCCCAATTTCAATATTATGTTATATGTTTGCAAGTTAAATTATATTTAGTAAAAGTATATAATAAATAATGTGCCCATTGGAACAAAATGTGGCAAATCTAGAATGGAAGCAAAACTACATTCTCAATAAATTTGTCCAATTATGCTCACTACCAACAATGTTCTCATTAGTATTCAAAGTGCACTGTTGGTTACTATGGGCAGACTCGGGTTTACTGTAATGTACCAACAATACCCCTAGCTCACTGGCCCTTTCAGCAACAGACCACAGGACGGTCTGAAGTCTCACCCGAAGTGATCTTATGGGTTGGCCAAAGACTCAAGTGTCTTCGACTAGGTTTTGTAGCATCCTGGGGTCTCGCGACTCTTCTTAGCCCGTGGATCTCTCTCTCTACGAGTTGCAGTTACTTCCTCCTCTGTCGACTCACGATGATCCTAACCCTTATCGCATCGTCGCGTCCTGGACAACGCGCAACTCTCTCCTGCGCTCGACCCTTAACCGGCGGTATCACGCACCACAGCTCCTCTGATGGTGCGATATCGCCTCTCTGTGATATCCTACTGCTTGTGGTTTAGCACACATAATGTTACTTGTGCTCAATTAATGGGGCTCAACATACAAGGTCGCTTCACACGACGACTCTTAACTGCCGTGAGTGAAACAAAGATAAACTCTTATACAGAATACTTAATAACTTCAATTTGCATTTATCCTTGTATAATGCTGTAACTCAATGAGAACATACAAACATTTACTAACTGATATACATAATTCATGTAACAGATAACAGATATCAACTAAGTAAAGCACAATCACATGAAACAGTCGCATAACACACTAATTTTACATGGTTCACTTCTAGGGTAGAAGCTACGTCCACGGGAACTGGTTTATATATTATAACTTGGGGGAAGTAAACACAGTTTCGCTGCACCTCATATGCAGCTCGAGATCTTCTGGGTAACTCCGCACACAGCCTAGAGCCCTTCTCTCTTAGATCTCTTCTCTTTCTCTATATTGCTTCTCTTACAATATCCTCTTTCCCTCTCTCTCAATCCCTGCGGATTGTTCAATCCATGTGGATTGTTACATACATGCTCCCAGAGCCAGCTACTGGTTATAGTAATATAAATACAGATGGAATACTAGGACCAGAGCTCGACTCTTACAATGCTGAAGCACTAGAGACACTTAGCTAGCGGATTGACTCAATGGCTAACTATCTAACTGGCTAACCTTTTACAATACAAAATACATCCCTTTATAGGCGGCTCGAGGGTCTCGCCATTTACAACACTGTGGGCCTGTCCCAACAGTAACCCAAAAACCCTAACTTGTGACACTTAGCGTATTTGTACTTGGAGTAGCCGCTTTCCATCACACCACTGCTCTCTACAGTCTTCCATGCTTCCCAGCGCTGACCATGGGTACTGGCGCCGCTTCCCCTTTCTATCCTTCATCTTTAATACCCCGGCCTCATTGCTCCTTTTCCTTTATGAGGGTAGTTGAGCCCTCCTATCTTCGCCGCTGCCATACGTGCAGTGGGTGAGCTTTCTCTTCTCGGCCGCTGCCTTCAATGCAGTGGGTGAGCTCTCTCTTGTCAGCCTCTCAGGTACTGTCGTCTTCTTTGACTTTCTCTATCCTAATAGTCCTGGTTTTTGGCGCTGACCTGTAGCAGAAAACATGCTACGACGTCGTAGCTTTACCTTATCTCTTATATCTTTGCCACAACTTTCTATCCACCAAAATGGCAGCTTCTCCTGTAGCTGCGGGACCCTGCTCCAACAGTCCCCTAACACTTACTTGTGGCTCGTCCCCAAGTCACTACCAGCGGGATTCTCCTGATGTAGCTTCTCCTTGACTTCCTGCGAAGTCTTTGTAAATTTCTCCCGAAGTCCTGCGACTTCATTCTGCATAGCTTCGGCACACTCTTGTGCCGATTCAAGCATAGCTTGACTAATGCTGGAGTCTTCTGTTGCATCAAATTCATTTCTGCTTGTAGTGAACTCCCTAACCTTCTTCTCAACCGCATCGACTAGCTCTGTGATTTGTTCCTGATATGGTTGAAGTAGGTTATTGATTTGTATCTCCTTTGCTCTCAACCGTTGCGCTTCCTGTTGCAAGTGGTTCATCTCTGTCGTCTTTCTCATCTTTGCAAGAGCTCCTAAACTCTTGATTTCTTCCTTCATTGCTGTTGTGGCATTATCTATCTACTGAATGCTTTGCTGGAGTTCTACTCTCTCGAGATGCTCATCTAACTTCGACCATGTGTTCGTCGCATTAGCTAGCACTGACTGTGCATCATCTATGTGAGATTTCATCTATGCAGAAGTGAGTCTAAAGGCCTCCACTCTCGCTTCCTTGTCTTCCTGGGGGGTTCCCGGTGCTCGAGCCTCAAGCTCAGCAATCTGTGCTACTGTTTCATCGTCCCAATAGTCTCCAATAGAGGCAAACTTTGGTTCTGTGTCTGTGCCAATATTGATCTTTTTAATCTTGACAGGGTCTGTGATTGCTGGAATCTGGAGCTTTGGTCCATCAACATCGCGAGTCCCTTCTGACTCTGGAATGTTGATACTGTGAGGATCCTCATCCTCATCCTCTAGATCTGCTGCGAAGTTGTAACACTCGAGTGCATCTTCTAACTGAATGGTCCACTCAGGCTGAGTATGTACTGATAAGCTACAGTCCTCAAATATCTTAATCTTTATTACGTCTAGGGCCTAATCAACACTTGGATACTCATATTCAAAAGCAAACGTGAGTAGAAAGTTGTCTATCATAAGTGGCCATGTAGTCGTTCCTTTGCGCAATTCAGTCTCTATGTACCAGTTCCTTGGAACTTTGTCCAAAGTGTGAATGAATCAGTGAACCCATTCATCATCGGGAATGTCCGATCAATTCTATTCACAAGTCTGAATATGTGACTTGGGGTCACTTTCTCCTGTGTATTTCTGCTGGACATACTCTATGTCAGTAGAGAATATGATCACCATCAATCTCTTAAGATCGTCCCATGATGTAATATTCTCTTTATGTGCATACCACCATCTTGCAGGTGTGGCTCGTACTGCAAGGTCCATAGCCACAATCCTTTGCTCATGAGGAATTTGTTGTTCAAACTACTGGAGAAAGTCCTGGATATCTGTTAGACCATGAAATGATGGAATCTCATTAGTCTCTGCGCCAATTAATCGCAGTGACTTAGTCATAAATGCACATCTGCATGCTGAGACTTCGTAAAGTCTGTTCTGCCAGTTTTCTAAACCAACATCTGAATCCAATGCACATGTGCTGTCGCATCGCCAACTAATGTTCCCTTCTGTGGTTGGAGTGATGTAGTCACTTTGGTTCATAGTCATCTGATAGAGGCTCTCCATGTTACGTGCCTCTTCCTCTGCTCGGATAGGTTCAATGTATCTAGGACCCTGAAGAGGATCCAACGGTGCGATGACCTGGATCTGCGCATTCTCAAAGGTCATTTGTCTTCTCTTTAGGTCAATAACGTCCATGTTACTGATCACCCAATCAATTCCTAGTAATGCTGGATATGGTCTACTATCGCCAATGATTTCTATAACTTCAAAGTCCGCAGAGCTGCGAACTCCGTCAATGTCAACTGGCACTTGCGGTAATCGACCCAGTGGTGATACCCACTGCTAGTTAGCTAATCTCAAATGGATAGGCAATCTGACTAACTTAGGGCTACCCATCTGTTCCCATGTCTGCTTAGTCAGAACATTTACCTCTGATCCTAGATCTAGGATCACCTCATCCATTTCAAATTCTCCAACCTGTGCTGTGAGCCGCATCTCTCTTCCTGTTCTTGTATGTCCCATAATATTATGAACAACACGCTATGCACTGCTCATAGAAGAAGACGGCTGACACTGATCTATGATGCGCTAAAGTTCTCCGATAGCTTGCTCATTTCTCACGAGTTTTAAACAACTCTGCAGGAAGGATTGTACACTTCCTGTCGACTCGTCCTCGTCGCATCTTCCCGATGTGGTAGCTTGTGATATCTGTACAGGGATAACGCCACAAGGTATTTGCTGCGGTATGCCCCTAGACGGCAGTACCTGCGATCCTGATTGCATAGGGTCATCAAAGAAAGTCTTAGCTTCCTAAAATGTCTGTTTATTCTTCTGCAGGTCAAGTGGTGTTGATTTGTTAGGAGATTTGTGCACCCACTCCTAACCTATGTTCCTTTCAACATCATGCGATGTCCCACTAGTGGAAGCACCGCTGCGAGTCACAATGTTGACTCTTGGTTCTGGCTCTTTTTGCTCAGTAGCAATAAGCTGGATGTTCTAGTTTACTGCTGGCTTAGGCTCTCTGATCTTGGCTATCAAGACAGGACATTCTTCGATGGTGTGGTCATAGGACTTGCAATAATTACACGTCGTAGTAGGGTTCTGACAGTCCCTAGCATAATGTCCTACAACTCCACAATTGTAACAAGTGATCGGTCCATGACCACGGCCAAAGCCTTATCCACGGCCAAAGCCTCCTCCACGGCCTCGTCCTCTGAATCCTCCTCCATGGCCAACATGAGCCGGTTCATGCTGCGGTCCTGCTAGTGGTCCCAGTGTTTCTGAATGGACTCTGTACAAGTCATGCTTTCTCTCGACCATGAGATCATAGGCTCTACAATTATGTTCATCGTGTCCTACTGACTTGCAGAAGTTACAGTATAAGTTTTTAGGGGTCTGTACATACTTCTGAAGTAGAGGGCATTGCTGAGGTGGATGTCCTCTTGTTCTGCAAAGTTCACACCACAGCCCGTGGGTCTACGGTAAGGGGTTAGGAGCCCCACTTGCTAGATATTCTACAAAAACTGGACAATTGTCTTTAGTATGGCCTTGTGCTTTACACTTTGTGCACCATATTTCTTGTGCAACCTCTTTCCCTTTCTTAATCTCATGCAACTGTAACGTGATATTAGCTAACTGGTTTTGTAAAGTTGCCATGCATGTACTAGTCTCAGGTAGAGGTGAAGCCTCTAGTTTCATTGCCATCTCCAATGCTTCATCCTGCGTCTGTAGTTTCTGCTGCATCAGTGGCAGTCTGATATGCGGGAGTAGTGCTGCAATAAACCATTCCTTATGTTGCTCCGGTGCAAACTCAAAGCCAACTTGGTCTATGAGGGATTTGGATTTCTGATCAAAGTCCCATACTGACTCTGTAGGTAACTGTTTGATGTCCTTGAGCTCTGTGATACACTGTGACTCGAACTTAGGTTTCTTAAACTCTTTAATCATGGCAGTCCGGACCTGTACAAGTGTTCTGGGTATCACTGAGGTATACATCATATACCATGTTAAGGCTCGTTCCCTAAGTGTGGTGACCAACTGTACAAGTTTAATATTATCATCCTAGATTCCTTTAATGGTCCACATGACTTCACATAGAAACCAGTGTTGTTCTGGGTCTTTTTCGCCTGTACCCTTAAAGGTAGGTAGCTTCATGTCATCCCCCATTCTATTTCTACATGGTGGATGTTGATTTGCTGTGTTACTACCACTCGGTGGTGTAGGTGGAGGTGATGTAGCGGTAGTATATACTATCTGCGAGCTACTAGATGGAGTTCCTACGAGATTGTTCTGAGTCCCGGTCTGTTTTTGCGGGGTGTAAGGGTGGTAAGGGATACCCCCTTCTGTTCTGTCTGTATTACTATGACTTTGTTGTCTAGTATTAGCTGAATTGTCTGAAATCTACTTTGTATTTCTTTCCACTATGTGTACGTCCAATGTCATCAAAATCACTCTCAAACTCTTGTGACATTACACTTTCTTAGCTTATTGGTCTGAAACTATATCCATTACTCCTTTTTCATGTAATAGCATCTTAATGGACAAGTTTAAAGAGTTTAGGTACTCACCGTGATAACCTTTGAAGAAGTACCGCTCGGCCTCACTGAAACTTTTTCTTTGCTCAACTGCAAACTCTGTGACAAAGCCTTCCAGCACACTCGCAAGCCAAAAGTCTACTATCCTCGTAATGGGATTATCAAGGCTCTTCACAGCGTGAATCAGCTCCGGTGTCCACACAATGTCTCTTTTCTTTTTGAATATACTCTAATCTGTCAGCTTTGATAACCAGTCATAAATCTTGTTTCCATAGGTCGTAAAAAATATCGTATGCAGGTCTGTAAAGATATGTTTTTGTAACCAGTCCTTTGTACTCAGTCTAGGACTCTTGTTCTCTTGTTCGGCAAATTCTTTCTCCTTATACCCAACCCACTGGTTAAGTTCTTCTTTCGTAGGATGCCAACAGAACATCAGTACTCAATTTGTTCAAAACCAGCAACAGAACCATTTGTTGGTTACTATGGGTAGACCCAGGTTTACTGTAATGTACCAACAATACCCCTAGCTCACTGGCCCTTTCGGCGACAGACCGCAGGACGGTCTGAAGTCTCACCCGAAGTGATCTTATGGGTTGGCCGAAGACTCAAGTGTCTTCGACCAGGTTCTATAGCATCCTAGGGTCTCGCGACTCTTCTTATCCCGCGGATCTCTCTCTCTACAGGTCGCAGTTACTTCCTCCTCCGTCGAATCGTGATGATCCTGACCCTTATCGCATCACCACGTCCTGGACAACACGCAACTCTCTCTTGCGCTCGACCCTTAACTGGCGGTATCGCGCACCATAGCTCCTCTGATGGTGCGATATCGCCTCTCCGCGATATCCTACTACTTGCGGTTTAGCACACTTAACGTTACTTGTGCTCAATTAACGGGGCTCAACATACAAGGTCTCTTCACACGACGACTCTTAACTGTCGCGAGTGAAACATAGATAAACTCTTATACATAATACTTAATAACTTCAATTTTCATTTATCCTTCTATAATGCTGTAATTGAATGGGAACATATAGACATTTACGAACTGATATACATAATTCATGTAACAGATAACATATATCAACTAAGTAAAGCACAATCACATGAAACAGTCCCATAACACACTGATTTTACATGGTTCACTTCCAGGGTAGAAGCTACGTCCACGGGAACTGGTTTATATATTATAACTTGGTGGAAGTAAACACAGTTCCGCTGCACCTCATATGCAGCACGAGATCTTCTAGGTAACTCTGCACACAGCCTGGAGCCCTTCTCTCTTAGATCTCTTCTCTTTCTCTATATTGCTTCTCTTACAATATCCTCTTTCCCTCTCTCTCAATCCCTGTGGATTGTTACATACATGCTCCCAGAGCCAGCTACTGGTTATAGTAAGATAAATACAAATGGAATACCAGGACCAGAGCTCGACTCTTACAATGCTAAAGCACTAGAGACACTTAGCGAGCATATTGACTCAATGGCTAACTATCTAACTGGCTAACCTTTTACAATACAAAATACATCCCTTATAGGCGGCCCAAGGGTCTTGCCATTTACAACACTGTGGGCCTGTCCCAACAGTAACCCAAAAACCCTAACTGGTGATAGTCGGCGTATTTGTACTTGGAGTAGCCGCCTTCCATCACACCACTGCTCTCTACAGTCTTCCATGCTTCCCGACGCTGACCATGGGTACCGGCGCCGCTTCCCCTTTCTGTCCTTCGTCTTCAATACGTCGGCCTTGTTGCTCCTTTTCCTTTATGAAGGTAGCTGAGCCCTCCTGTCTTTGCCGCTGCCATACATGTAGTGGGTGAGCTTTCTCTTCTCAGTCGCTGCCTTCAATGCAATGGGTGAGCTCTCTCTTCTCAGCCGCTCAGGTACTGTCGTCTTCTTTGACTTTCTTTGTCCCAATAGTCCTGGTTTCTGGCACTAACCTGCAGCGGAAAACACGCTACAGCATCGTAGCTATACCTTATCTCTTATATCTTCGCCACAACTGTCTATCTGCCAAAATGGCAGCTTCTCCTGTAGCTGCGGGACCCTGCTCCAACATGCACCGACTACTATATATAATGGAAAATATAACTAAGTTTGAACACATAAATAGGTTGTTGTGTATAAAATGTTAGTAGGTTCCTTCTTCCTATCTGCAGCCCACTTGCCATTGCTTGTAATACTTAGGTGCTTTATGTATTTGATGGTGTTAACACCCTATTCCTTGAATGAAAGGGGTAAGGTTTGATTTCCACCATTAAGGTCATGTTCAGATCCCTTTTAGAGTTCCACTTAATCACTCTTATTGCATTAATATCAACCATTAGTTGATTTTGGTAACATGTGGTGGTGATCTAATTGAAGGCACATTCTTTCTTTGGATGTTTTATGCCATCTTTCATTAGTTTTAACATAATTACAACGATAGGTGTTTAGATATTCTCCCATATTTTAGATTTCCTTGAGCAGATCAACACGATTAACTTGAGTGTAACAAGTGTACAGTGGATATTCATTCATGGTCATTGTATATTGTTAGGCTTAAATACATCTTAATTAAGATTTAAATAAGCTTGTGTTAAGAATTCACTATTTAATTATTTATAAATTTATAATTCACTAAAGTTTTATATTTGTATAAGTTTTTGTTTTTTGTTTATTAAATAGTATTTGTTTTATGTTTTTTTCTTAGTTTAATATTTATGTTAAACCTTAAATGGATATTTATAAGGGTTTGGTAATTAGTTTAATGTTTAGTATTTGTTTAACATCCATCCATCTCTACAAAACTAAGTGGCTAACTACACCTATCGGTGTTCACCAACTTGTGGTTGTACTAGTACTAAATGTATTTATGTAGTAGTTTTCAAAAAAATTGGTCTTGTAGATTGCATTTCAATTTGTCATGTAAAGTTTTAAAAATGATTCTATATCCTAAATTAAAAAAACATGGTTTCATATTTTCTCATCTTTAGGCCTTATTCCTTTCAAATTTATGAAATATTTTTTCCCTCTATGTTCCCACCCTAAAACACCCTAACACACCCTATTATTGATCCATATGCACCATAATGAATTGTCTATTTCGATTTTCCGAGAGGAAAGGAGTTGCAATAGACTAACGAATCGCCCCTAAGTCTCAGTCAAGGTAAAGGTAAAGCCCCGTATAAAATCCCAAAGGTAAAGTTTTAGGCTGATAAGCAGCTAGGCTCAGGTCATCCAAGCTAGGCCGAGCACAAACAGAAGGGTTAGTAAAGAAAAGGTTAGGACCAAACCTTCCTTCCTTCCCAAGATATGGTTTGGAAGGCTTTATATAGTAAATCCCCTAGCGAATTCCCCGTAAATATTGAGCAATCACCTAAGATAAGGGGGGGGAATCCCATTGTCATACTTTGCTCACATAAACATCTAAGTAGTATTATAAAGAGAAAAGAAGTTCCTAAGCTTGTCACGTGAACCAATCATCACGGGAATAACAACTATGGAAAAAAAGGCTTTCCTGCCTATCCAGCTAGCCAGACAGAGAATATATAATGTGAAGGTTTACCGGCGATACTCGCTTAGGAGGGATGACTGAACAGCCCAACAACCAGGGTTAGGAATTTACTTGCTACACAAATGCTGGTAAACAAAACACCTCATCTTAACACCTTAATGGCTAAATAAAAGGTGTTCAGCCATCTAATAGTAGGGGTTAAGGTAACGGGGTAAAGACAACAGATCATTCGCTGCCAAGCAATTTAGATTTATCAATTTAATATTGAACGGCTTATGAGAGGAAGGAGGCCCAATTGGGCATACGAACGGCGTGCGTGATTTACTGCAGAGGTCTTCTGCGTTCATGCATGGAGGATACTTCCTCCGGGAGAGGCATTGAGCGAGCGAGTGAACTGATTGATTGGATTATATAAGCTGATTAGTTGTTTTATGAGAGAGGCGTTACAACTGATTAGTATTTCGGAGAGGCAAGTTATTTTATTCTCAAAATTGATTAGTATTCTTGGAGGGAAAGTTCCCACTGGTTCTTCATTCCCAGCTCCCGTACCCAGCATTACCCACTTTCGTACCCATAATTCCACATTAAGTTATTCTGCCTGACCAGTACAACCCAGGAATAACAGTACAGGAATAACAGTACGATTTCCCCAGACAATTCGCCCGCTTTCCATTCAATCCCCAGGCCACAGTCTGCATTACCCATTCTGTTCCCATCATTGCCGAAAGGAAGGTCAGTGCCAGGAGCTCATAACCAGCTGATAGCCAGTCATTGTAAGCCGGTTATTGCAGATAGGATATCATTGCTGCATAGGAGAGAAGGGGCGTGGGCTAGCTATGGAGCAAACCTCCCTCCATCGGACGGAGGAGGAGCAAAGCCAACGTTGACTTTGCTCCTCCTCCATCCGATGGAGGGAGGTTTGCTCTATATAGCTTATTCCGGAGAGAAGGAATAGCTGGGGCTACTCCTGTACCCGTTAATGATAAAAACCACCCGTTCAATAATAATGTTGACTTTGCTCCTCCTCCGTCCGATGGAGGGAGGTTTGCTCCATAGCTAGCTTATTCCGGAGAAAAGGAATAGCTGGGGCTACTCCTGTACCCGTTAACGATAAAAACCACCCTCCGGAGAGAATGAATAGCTGTACCCGTTCAATAATAATGAATTGGTAGCTTTGCTTTCGATCCAATATAATTTTTTAAGGAGGGGGAGGAATAAATAAGCATGCTATCAGTTGCTTTGCTTATTGTTGGTTTATTACTATATAATACAATAACTTAATTGTTACTGCCTTAGTTAGTTTACTTGCTTCCACTTTATGCATTTTATTCCTGCTGGCTGGTTGGGACAAAAAACTTTATGGGAGAATAAACTGGCTTATGGCTTGCGAACTTACCATCTACCTTGATCCCTCGAACTCAACCAACCTACGGAGCTTAAGTTACTCAATTTGGTTGATAATGCGTCACTTACAATGCAACTGTTAAGGGGTCATACATCAATCATTGACAGCCCAGAGCCCTCCCTTCCCCAACCGGTCACCAATAGCCAATAGGAGATCCAGGAAGGATTCTTAGTAGAGAGAGGAGGCCACGTATGCACTCAATGCCGATAGTAGAGTAACAGGAGGTGCCCATTGATGGTTGCTGATAGAAACTCATTAACTAACAAAGTCCGATATGACATCAGACCCACATCAAATATAAGACCCCAAAATCTTATTTTGCTTGTTATTATAAATATACATAATATCATTACATTTCATTATACAATGCCATGAGTACATGTTCCCATGTACTTACAATCAATTCATCATATTTTCATGTCTATGAAATTAATTCAAGGGCAATTGCTAGTGATCACTAATATCACAATGCTAAAAGTAGTCATGGATTTCAGTCATAACTCATTTTCTTTGTTTATTTCAACAATTGCAAACTTCCACCCATATCTCAAGTTTATTTGTTTGTTTTTAACTATCGACTTTAATTATAAAAGCACCTCAATGTAACAATCATATACTATAATTATGTCTTCTTTAAGTGTTTTCATTACTTTGCTTTGGAAAATTAACTGTATTACTAGTTCGTAATAATGATGACTTTGCTATTTTCTTATTATTTTAAGTCAAGGGTTGAAGTCAAGGGTTCAAATCTTATTAATGATGTCTATCCATTTTAAATAAAACATGGATTATGTTAAAGTATAGTAAAAAGAAAATGGCTCCAATAAATATTCTCCAACTTTAAAATTATTTTGCTGGGTGTACACATCTTTGTTATTTCATATACTCTATTTTCATCTTTACAATCACTTTTAAAAAAAATAACATAATATGTACATTATAACTATTCAAACTTAAATTTTATCTTTTATACATTCATTAAGGTATTTTCATTTTATTATCAAATATATATTTATATAAATTATTTAAATAAAAATTCAACTCTAAATTTACCATATATTATAAATTGATATGACAAGAAGAAAGTATACAAATAAATTGAGATGATAAAGAGTTCATTCATAAAAAGAAATCATAATGCATAGTTCAGAAATAAAATCTCATATTTCATTAAAATCATTATGGTTTGGTTTATATATTGGTTGGACATTGCTATGCCCTCTCCTGGTTTTATACATTTGTTGGGTGTTGCTATGCCCTACCCCCTGGTTTTATATATATATTAGGGCATTGCTATGCCTTGGTTTTATACATCTATTAGGTGTTGAATACCTTGTGCATAAAGGAGGAAAATATACCATACTGCATGATATCACTAGTGGAAAATGAGAGATTAGTGACCAAAAAAATGACCAAAATCCGCATATCAATGACCACTTTTGGTTTGGCGATCGCTGGTGGCTAATTTACG
>LPNX010299756.1:4192-16500 GCA_001517045.1 Pseudotsuga menziesii
TGTATACATACATATTTGGCATGAATATATATGTTTGGCATGTTTATGTAAGATACATGGTGAGTCGAACTCCTAAAGTTACAATGCTACTTAAACACATTATATGTAGGGAATACATATAATAGTAGATCTACATGTGTAAATATAATAATGGAGAATAACAAATATATACGTACATATTTTGGCATGAATATATATTTACAAGATACATTGTAAGTTGAACTCCTAAAGGGTACTATGTTATTTAAATATATTATAGGTATGGAATACATATAGTAGTAGATCTACTTCTACATATATAAAAATGGAAAAAGTAACAAATATATATACGTATATATATATGGCATGTATATGCATATATACATTTGTGTATGAAGAGCATACGTATACTAGCGGATCAATATAAATATATAATAGAGAAGAAATGGTAAGTATATATATATATACTTATAAGAGGCATTCATATATATTATAGATTATGATCGAACTATCTTTATATAAATGGTATTTTTTATGATAAGGGAAACTGGGAAAGAAAAGTGATGGATTGAACATTTTCATATTATATATATAGTGTAAATTTTATGGGGAAAGGAAGACAAAATTAATTCCGAAAACATAAGCTTTGATTCATGCTTTGATTTTGGCGCGACTTAAGGTTAGATTCGGCTTGATGGAAGGAATTAATGATCGCTGAACCTTTGACCGACGTGACCATTTAAGAGCCTGAACAGTCGCTAGGTTTTGATTAGCATCAGGTTTTTTTCTGACAGGTGCAACGGCAAAGATATTTTTAGAAATCTGGTTGAAATTAGGGAGAGGACCTTGGAGGGAGAAGGGGGAATTTTGGATGAGAGATCCGCGCGGAAGGAAGCTCTGCGTCCTCTTATGGAGAGAGTGTTTTCTGTGCAATTTTTCTTGGGGTAAGAACTTATGTGTGCTTGAGAGAGCTAAAATCCGCGTTCCATTTGGGATTTCTGAACCCAGCGTTAGAGGCGGGAAAAGGGAGTGGGTGTTTTTCCATGGGGGCGCGCCGCTGGAGCTTTGTGGGCGTATTGAGCAACACCATTTTTCACTAGCTGGTATGCATCTGTTTGTTGGTTGAAACAATTCCAGGTATGAATCTTTACCTGCGGATTAGAACTCGGAGTATGTTTGCACAACGAATGCTCCGAGTTCTTGCATGTTGAAACGAAAAATACCATTTGTTGCATTTATGTTTTGGGGATCTATTTCTACAAGGATTATCTGTATGAAGTGTGAGATCCGACTTATTGCATTGGTAAACCTATGTTTTATTAAGTTTTGGACTTAGGTCTATAAGGATCTGTCTCATGCGACTGTAGTTCAGAACTCCTTTTTTTTTAGTCTGATCCAGAGAACTTGAAATATGCAGTCTCGTTGTGGTTGCCTTCAGATCTAAGTTTGTGCTTTGTGTACTCCAAATGTGAGAACGTAAAGTTCTTCCTGCGTTTCCTTTTGGGTCCTCTCTTTTACTTAGTTTTGGGGAATCTGTATAGGATATAACGTGTTGGGATCGGGTAGTACAGTGGGCCAATGCGTCTGAATGCAGGACAAAGTGTTGGATCCAGCATCTATGCTGAGTCAACCATAGGGAGTCCTTTTGATCCTTAGGGTTTTCCAAGTAATTGGGTTGTAAAAGTAAAAAGCCAGCGACCTCTTAAGACCACGATCTCCCTTTGGAATGGGGAACAACTTGTGGAATGCAAGAAATGCTGGTTTCTTTCCAGCGCTCCAGCAAACTGAACCAGTCTTGACGGTTACATTTTGGATGAGAGTGGCAAATCGCCTCCTTTTGCTGTTTGAGTTTTGGTTTTTGTAGACCTAGAGTAATTATTGGCACCTGCGTTTGAACCGGTGTATGTCTGCGTGGTACTGAAGATCCAGATTGTTGCTTACAGCTGCGTTGTTAGAGGGCGGGTGGATTTTGTTATACCTGTTTTAGGCAGTGATTGCATACATCCAGCACTTGCCTGGGATATAAGACATGATTCCTGAAATGGGTAAATATAATCTTAAGCCTTGATTTGATAAACTAGGTCAGAGATCGAATTAAGCGGTGAAAACCTTTGGCCTGCTAAAACTCAGAGATGATAGTTTCATATCGTTGGAATGTTTTGGTAGGGTCTTTCATTTAAATGTGAGACTGTCACGCTTTTTTCTGGGAATGACTCTAGTTGTATTGCAGATTATGTATTATTCCTTGTATTGGGCGATATCCTGTTTCAGAGGATCGACCCTTGAAAGCCTGTTTACAGTCCTCTGCCCTTTTTGATAATTACAGATGGTATAAGTTCCTTTCTGTTGAGGATCGACCCATGAGCCACTTTAAGTGCTCATCGCTTTCTTTGTAAATTGCAGGATGTGAGTTCCCTCTGGGAAGGGCGACTTCGCTGTTAGAAAATTCGATCCTTGAAAGTCTTCTGACTACTTAATTATTTATAGAGGGTGTGTTCCCAGGTATGCTGGGAATTTCTCCTATGGGAAATCAACCCTGGATTCCTTGCTGTTGACTATGTTTGGATTTTCTGGCATAAGAGCACTAAACAATTTAAAGCACTCAGATACAATATATGGATTTATATTATAATTGTAAATGCTTGATAAAGAAACTTAGAGCTACAGCACCTTTTTATTGATAAAAGAATTTAAGGATGAAACTTGCATTTTTGAAAAGCAGATAAAGAATATACTTTGATCTGGTGATCATTGCAAATGAATTTACGGCTTCCGAAGTTTTGGGTTATCTCCTAATCCTCTTGATGGAACAGACCTGTGTATTGGTATCGACATGTATTTTAGATGGTCGCTTAATAAACTCCAGCATGGAGGGAGGCCGTGCCTACTCCAGGAACTTATCCAAAGATGTGTTTTGTTGTGGGCCTCAGGATGAGGTTTTCTATTTTGTATGAAGAGTTGATGGTACATCACTTATGATGTAGATTGTACACCTTGGTCGGTGGTTACTTTATGAATAAAGAGGGATGCCTAACTTTTGGTGGACGTAGCCTCGTGGACGAGGTGAACCACGTACACCTGTGTCGTTTCCATGTTTTTGCCCCATGATGTTTTGATGCCATCTCTATGCATTGTGTCTAAATGTTTGGTTTCATTCCTGTTATTTATGTACTTGCGACATGGTTGAGAAAAACTGAAGGTAATACTGAAAGATAATGATAAGGTTAATGTTAAATTATTATTTTTATGACATGCATAGTAAGTCCTTCAGGGCACTATAATGATGACTTGCTGTAAATTACCTTACAGGAAATTCTTAAATGATTGTTTTGTTTTCATGCACATAAATTACAAATAGGTCTCTTGTGAAGATGGCCTAACAGGTTGGACCCTTTTATTGTAATAAACAAACAAAGTTTTTTTTTTCTTATCCCCCATTTTGTCTCATTTGGCATCAAAGGCTGAGAGGGACATTCCATATGGTATCAGAGCATAAAGTTACAACGCTCGGGCCTAGTGGACTCATCAACATGCAGGTATGATGTGAACTGTGTGATTTCTTTATAAAATATTTTCGTGCATACTATGAAAGGAAATATTGTTCAACTCTATGCTAGGATGGTCTGCGAATTATTTGTAATGCATGCACTAAAATACAGAAAAAGGGTTATTTGTTCAAAGACACTATTAGGCTTGCTGTAACAACTCTAAGCAAGATACACTTATGTTGTTTGTATACGTATTGATGAGTGAAGTACCAAATGAAAAGTGTGTTAGCAAGTGCATAACATTAACACATTAAGAAAAGATATTGAAGAAAAGCCTTGATATGATTTCACAAGTATATTTTGTCGAAGTCTAAGAGGAACATGTTATCATATAATTTGCTTATGAAGATAAAATGCGACTTATTTTTGTGCAAGAATTTGTAAGCTGAAAATGCAAGTGCGCATGGTTACAAGAAGCAGCATCACATAAGGACAAGAAGCAAAAACAAGATCCTTAGCACAAATGATAACACCTGGACTCTATATGACTCTCGGCTTATTATGAAAAGGTTACCAGGATGGTAACATTTGATTGGTGATATTTGAAATTTTATAACTTCAATAATTTGTTATGTTAAGAATATAAAATTGTGGAAAAATTCTAGTATAATAGCTAATTATAGAATCTCTTGAGATGATCTATATATGCATAAAGTTATGTTTAATGTAAGTCACTCAGGTCTATAGGGCTTAGGTAGAAATACCTTGATGATAAGATATGGAGCATGGGGAAGCAAGTAGGCGTGAAACATCAAGTACGCCTAGAGATATCAAAGTGGTGTTTGAGGAGAAGCTTCCCGGGCTCTGGAAGAAATAATATGTCAAGTAGATATTATGATATTTTTATGTTTGAAATGACACCTCGTGTATGTAATGGTAACTCACAGAGCATTGGGACTTTTGCAGGTGGAGAGTTGTGGAAGTCCTAGATGAACCACAACTTAAAAAAAAAAATCGAATGTAAGTTAATTAAATTACCTGTGAAATTTGGCTAGAGTATAGCCAAAGTGAAACGGTAATGTATTTCTTGTGCTTAAAGGATAATGCTTCTCATTATATTGCACTAAATTTAGTGACTTGTATTGGATGAACATCATCAGACCTAACGTAACTGATTAAGGTGTGAAATAGTGGCAAGTAGCCACTTAGAATTACTGATGTTATCAGAACACATATGTCCCTAGTTGCCACACATAAATGTGGTGGAAAGATGGGATGTATCTTCGCTGTAATTATCCAAACAACAGAGGGGTAAAGAAATCTAAATTTATTTGAGTTGATGAATGCTGCATAACCTTTTTTCACTGACACTGCAGGATATGCCCATAACACTATCAGTCGGGATTGACGGGTAGAAAAGTATTCGCTGCCTTAAATAATGAGGTAGGGAATGATGATTATCGAATTTCATGTTTTATGAACCAAGGATTCAACTGTGGGCAAGTGGTTATACTGACATTGCAGGTTTCACCATGATGATGACAAGTGCTGCAATCAGCATGCACTACGATATATAAAAAAAATAAAACTTCATGCATAAATAAGTTGCAAAAATGGGTAAGGATTAATTCCTTGATATTTCACAAGGTTATTTCACTCATAGGTGATGAATAAGCTGCGGAAGATTATTATTAGTTAATGGAATCATGATTTATTGACAGATGTTTTGACTAACCATATAACCAGCTCACAAGTGAGGACAATGACGGTAAAAGTCATGCGAAGCACTAAGGGGTATGCATTATGATTAGTAAAGTGAAATCTGTACTAAAAAAAAATTGCATGTTGCTGGAGCACCATGGTGTTAGGCAAGTGATTGCCGCGTGAGCACATCGGTGTTAGACATGTACGCCGCAGGAGCACAATGGTGTTAGGCAAGTGATTGCCGTGTGAGCACATTGGTGTTAGGCGCCTGGTGTGGCAAGAAAAGACCTAGGCAAAAACTCGACATCTGGAAGACAGGACGATGTCTGATGTCGCTGAGGTGAAAAGTTTTGAATCGGGGTCAAAAGGGAGAGTAACCTCAGGAATAAATGTAAGTCCACCCAAAAATTTAACTCCAAGGAGAGTTCAAAGGATAACGAAAAGAAAAACTGTGACAGCAGTTTTCCAAGTCACTAAATGGTGACATGTCTTAAAACGTAAGTGTCAAAAGTATGATGAAACTAAATTACGCTGAATTTTTGTGATGCATTGATGTTAATAGGATGCAGATGTAAAGTAGTGTTCAAGTTGGGAACATAATGAAGTCCTCAGTCTTGTAGATGTTAAAGTATGCAAGATCTGACAAATGGTCTTCGTAAGTCTGACGAAAGAGAGGTTAAGAAACAGAATTGGGTTTTGCTCACAAGAATGTGAAAATAAGCCAAGGAGGCTAGCAAGGTTAGTAATGACAAACAAGTAACACCGAGGATGGTGTTCATTCTAGGGGGAAAGAATGTAAGATTCCCCTCCTACCTTAAAAATCCAAGAGCGGATACGACTCATAAAAATAGAAAGGAATCATAATTGCATCCTAGAGCAGTGGAAAAACCCTCACCACACTGAGGTTACTCCCACCGCAAGTTAATCAGGGACACTTGAGACATCCTAACCTTATTATAACAGCGAAGAAACGTTATTATGTGTGGAGGAGATATACATTGAGATATGTATTTCTGTTTATCTATAGAACTTGTGATGTCGCCTACATTTATGAAACATCACATGGCTTACATACATAAACATGTTATATACCTACATAATAATGGAGAATAAACAATATATATATATATATATATATATATATATATATTTGGCATGTATATGTAATATGCATGGTAAGTCGAACTCCTAAGGTTACATGTTACGCAAATACATTATATGTAGGGAATGCATATAATAGTAAATCTACATATACATATATGATGATGGAGAATAACAAACATATAAATATATATGTTTGGCATGTTTATGTAAGATACATGGTAAGGCGAACTCCTAAAGTTACAATGCTACTTAAACACATTATATGTAGGGAATACATATAATAGTAGATCTACATGTATAAATATAATAATGGAGAATAAAAAATATATACGTACATATTTTGGCATGAATATATATGTTTGGCATGTTTATGTAAGATACATGGTGAGTCGAACTCCTAAAGTTACAATGCTACTTAAACACATTATATGTAGGGAATACATATAATAGTAGATCTACATGTGTAAAAATAATAATGG
Source organism: Pseudotsuga menziesii (assembly GCA_001517045.1). Classification (NCBI taxonomy): domain Eukaryota; kingdom Viridiplantae; phylum Streptophyta; class Pinopsida; order Pinales; family Pinaceae; genus Pseudotsuga; species Pseudotsuga menziesii. The sequence goes on from LPNX010299756.1 coordinate 10,947, forward strand.
AGAATAAAAAATATATACGTACATATTTTGGCATGAATATATATTTACAAGATACATTGTAAGTTGAACTCCTAAAGGGTACTATGTTATTTAAATATATTATATGTATGGAATACATATAGTAGTAGATCTACTTCTACATATATAAAAATGGAAAAAGTAACAAATATATATACGTATATATATATGGCATGTATATGCATATATACATTTGTGTATGAAGAGCATACGTATACTAGCGGATCAATATAAATATATAATAGAGAAGAAATGGTAAGTATATATATATATATACTTATAAGAGGCATTCATATATATTATAGATTATGATCGAACTATCTTTATATAAATGGTATTTTTTATGATAAGGGAAACGGGGAAAGAAAAGTGATGGATTGAACATTTTCATATTATATATATAGTGTAAATTTTATGGGGAAAGGAAGACAAAATTAATTCCGAAAACATAAGCTTTGATTCATGCTTTGATTTTGGCGCGACTTAAGGTTAGATTCGGCTTGATGGAAGGAATTAATGATCGCTGAACCTTTGACCGACGTGACCATTTAAGAGCCTGAACAGTCGCCAGGTTTTGATTAGCATCAGGTTTTTTTCTGACAGGTGCAATGGAAAAGATATTTTTAGAAATATGGTTGAAATTAAGGGAGAGGACCTTGGAGGGAGAAGGGGGAATTTCGGATGAGAGATCCGCATGGAAGGAAGCTCTGCGTCCTCTTATGGAGAGAGTGTTTTCTGTGCAATTTTTCTTGGGGTAAGAACTTATGTGTGCTTGAGAGAGCTAAAATCCGTGTTCCATTTGGGATTTCTGAACCCAGCGTTAGAGGAGGGAAAAGGGAGTGGGTGTTTTTCCATGGGGGCACGCCGCTGGAGATTTGTGGGCGTATTGAGCAACACCATTTTTCACTAGCTGGTATGCATCTGTTTGTTGGTTGAAACAATTCCAGATATGAATCTTTACCTGCGGATTAGAACTGGGAGTATGTTTGCACAACGAATGCTCCGAGTTCTTGCATGTTGAAATGAAAAATACCATTTGTTGCATTTATGTTTTGGGGATCTATTTCTACAAGGATTATCTGTATGAAGTGTGAGATCCGACTTACTGCATTGGTAAACCTCTGTTTTATTAAGTTTTGGACTTAGGTCTATAAGGATCTGTCTCATGCGACTGTAGTTCAGAACTCCTTTTTTTTTAGTCTGATCTAGAGAACTTGAAATATGCAGTCTCGTTGTGGTTGCCTTCAGATCTAAGTTTGTGCTTTGTGTACTCCAAATGTGAGAATGTAAAGTTCTTCCTGCGTTTCCTTTTGGGTCCTCTCTTTTACTTAGTTTTGGGGAATCTGTATAGGATATAACGTGTTGGGATCGGGTAGTACAGTGGGCCAATGCGTCTGAATGCAGGACAAAGTGTTGGATCCAGCATCTATGCTGAGTCAACCATAGGGAGTCCTTTTGATCCTTAGGGTTTTCCAAGTAATTGGGTTCTAAAAGTAAAAAGCCAGCGACCTCTTAAGACCACGATCTCCCTTTGGAATGGGGAACAACTTGTGGAATGCAAGGAATGCTGGTTTCTTTCCAGCGCTCCAGCGAACTGAACGAGTCTTGACGGTTACGTTTTGGATGAGAGTGGCAAATCGCCTCCTTTTGCTGTTTGAGTTTTGGTTTTTTTAGACCTCGAGTAATTATTGGCACCTGCGTTTGAACCGGTGTATGTCTGCGTGGTGCTAAAGATCCAGATTGTTGCTTACAGCTGCGTTGTTAGAGGGCGGGTGGATTTTGTTATACCTGTTTTAGGCAGTGATTGCATACATCCAGCACTGGCCTGGGATATAAGACATGATTCCTGAAATGGGTAAATATAATCTTAAGCCTTGATTTGATAAACTAGGTCAGAGATCGAATTAAGCGGTGAAAACCTTTGGCCTGCTAAAACTCAGAGATGATAGTTTCATATCGTTGGAATGTTTTGATAGGGTCTTTCTTTTAAATGTGAGACTGTCACGCTTTTGTCTGGGAATGACTCTAGTTGTATTGTAGATTATGTATTATTCCTTGTATTGGGCGATATCCCGTTTCAGAGGATCGACCCTTGAAAGCCTGTTTACAGTCCTCTGCCCTTTTTGATAATTACAGATGGTATAAGTTCCTTTCTGTTGAGGATCGACCCATGAGTCACTTTAAGTGCTCATCGCTTTCTTTGTAAATTGCAGGATGTGAGTTCCCTCTGGGAAGGGTGACTTCGCTGTTAGAAAATTCGATCCTTGAAAGTCTTCTGACTGCTTAATTATTTATGGAGGGTGTGTTCCCAGGTATGCTGGGAATTTCTCCTATGGGAAATCAACCCTGGATTCCTTGCTGTTGACTATGTTTGGATTTTCTGGCATAAGAGCACTAAACAATTTAAAGCACTAAGATACAATATATGGATTTATATTATAATTGTAAATGCTTGATAAAGAAACTTAGAGCTACAGCACCTTTTTATTGATAAAAGAATTTAAGGATGAAACTTGCATTTTTGAAAAGCAGATAAAGAATATACTTTGATGTGGTGATCATTGCAAATGAATTTACGGCTTCCGAAGTTTCGGGTTATCGCCTAATCCTCTTGATGGAACAGACCTGTGTATTGGTATCGACATGTATTTTAGATGGTCGCTTAATAAACTCCAGCATGGAGGGAGGCCGTGCCTACTCCAGGAGCTTATCCAAAGATGTGTTTTGTTGTGGGCCTCACGATGAGGTTTTCTATTTTGTATGAAGAGTTGATGGTACATCACTTATGATGTAGATTGTACACCTTGGTCGGTGGTTACTTTATGAATAAAGAGGGATGCCTAACTTTTGGTGGACGTAGCCTCGTGGACGAGGTGAGCCACGTACACCTGTGTCGTTTCCATGTTTTTGCCCCATGATGTTTTGATGCCATCTCTATGCATTGTGTCTAAATGTTTGGTTTCATTCCTGTTATTTATGTACTTGCGACATGGTTGAGCAAAACGGAAGGTAATACTGTGAAATATAATGATAAGGTTAATGTTAAATTATTATTTTTATGACATGCATAGTAAGTCCTTCAGGGCACTATAATGATGACTTGCTGTAAATTACCTTACAGGAAATTCTTAAATGATTGTTTTGTTTTCATGCACATAAATTACAAATAGGTCTCTTGTGAAGATGGCCTAACAGGTTGGACCCTTTTATTGTAATAAACAAACAAAGTTTTTTTTTTGTTATCCCCCATTCTGTCTCATTTGGCATCAAAGGCTGAGAGGGACATTACATATGGTTTGTCTTGGAGCGATGTTATGAAATCCACTCTATATGTGGAATGTGGCATAATGTTTACAGTCAGTGATTTCAAATTGCTAGTCCCAACCATTTCCGCCGGATCTGCATGTTATTAAATGGGAAATCGCTGATGTATATGCCGTCCCTTAAGCTTTCCCATTGGATGATTGTGGAATAGTTGTCCCTTGGCATTTTGGCCTTACGCTTCTTTTTTCCTTCACTGGATCGAAAAGTTGTAATACGTTTTGGAATCTAGTAGATTTATCTTGCCTGAATACGTTTTCTTATTAATGTATATCTTCCTACATCTTAATAATCCATAGATTGGACATGAATGCATGGATTTTTGGTTATTGGTTTGAATTGTTGTTTTTTGTATTGATGCGTTTGATCTCAAAGCTTTCGATACAAATAGATTGAATTCACGCTGTTAAAACCCTTGTGAGTTGTCTTTCCTTATGCTCACAATATGGTGGCTTGAGTTCACACTGCTAAAATCTCTGTGTGTTGGCGTTACTTAATCCCTCGATATGGTGGATACAACAATGACTTGAATTTTACTGTGTTAAAAACTTTGTGTGTTCTCTGTCTTTATGCCCACGATCTGGTGGAAATACATATCAATGACACATAAGCTTCATGGGTTAGATATTAATGAACATGCCATTTATCTGGATTGGCTGGTATATGATTTACTGGTGATTATTTCAGGGACATGATTACACCTGAATAGCAGATATATACTATGAATTACCAATTTTCAAGTATTACCATTAAGGGTTACTACACCAGGAAAATCTGGATAACGTGAAAAGCGCAATGGTCTGAATCTATACTTGATTCCTTACCTTCTATGCCCATGATTCCCAGAAAAGGAAATTGATTGAAGGTTTTTTTTTTATTGCTTATAACCTATGTGTTTTTATACCACGATTTCCAGGAAAGAAATTGGTTGAAGGTTTGATTTTTATGTTTTTATAATCTCTAGTTATTTGCACCATGATTTCTTGGAAAGAAAATCATTTTGAAGGCTGGATTGTATTCTTTATAGACTATGTGTCTTTATACCATGATTTTTCCAGGATGGAAGCCGAATCGGACCCGACAATTTGATTCTTTTAGGATCTCTGCATGAGTAACAAATCGATCTAGAGTTAGAGAGCTATTTCCTTATTTTCTTACTCTGTCGCTTGTGCGTGATTATAGAAAAAGGGGTTTTGGTCCGGAGTTTGGTTTTTATGAATCTGTTCCTTTCCATTGATGAATGCCTTGGATGTTCTTAGTTAAACTTTGTTTGTGATACCGATCTTGTGATAGTTTGAATAACGTGTTAATTAATACCTCTACTATTTTGATGCGCGCGATTTGAGGTATTCTGGATATTTTTAATTGCATTTTCAATATTATAGAGATCCAGCAATTTTCTAATGTACAAAGTTGTTTTCTGTTTGAAGGCTGATATGGAAAATGACCGATTTTGTTGTGTTTGATGTGGGCTGGAGATTTGTTTGGTATAATTGCCGAAAAGGGTCGCACAGACCATTGACCATGAATTGTTATATCTTGTATGATAAAGTATTTAAACTAAGGTTAAAATGTAGATAATGGAATGGAAGACGTTGCAATAGCATCTATGCCCTCTGTTCTCGCAATCTTAAGTTTAGGGTTTTATTTGGAATGTGCTATTTACTTTTTAGCTTTTGATATTTTACTACAATAGAGCATACCTTAAAAAGGTGTGATTTAGTCAGGAGATGTTGATTTAACGCCAAAGTTTGTCATTATTATGAGTTGTAATAAAGAAGGCAATTTCGAGTTGCAAACGTCTTTCTGAGGAGACTTTAGACAAGGTGAACTAGCCATGAAGGTGGATGCACCATGACATTGTAATTACTCTCCCATAAGCAATAAAAGAAAGCAAATTGGTGGACGTAGCCTCGTGGACGAGGTGAACCACATGTATACGGTTGTCTCTGGTTGTCTCGTCCTTTGTACTTTTATGTTTTGCATGTTTAATTTGTTTATGGTGATGTTAGTATGAATGCACTATAAAGTTTTGTTGAATGGAAAAGTTACTAAGCTTATTTTTGTAGACTCCTAACTAGGAAGCACATTACTTGGAGACTGTAAAGCTTTCATAAATGAAAGAAACAAGAAAAAAATTTACCCCATTTTTCCTCATTACGCAACGAGATAACTTGGGGGACATTACAGCAGAGTTCGCCGCTCTTGGGCTACA
>LPNX010299763.1:8780-88022 GCA_001517045.1 Pseudotsuga menziesii
TTTCCCCGCTTGAAGTTGTTATTTGATTTGAGAGATCCTTATGACTGCATGGTCTCTACATTCTGGATCTTCACATTCTTCAACTGGTTTCTTAAGGTCATATTTTGATCTATGTTCTTCCCTTTAAATAGCTTGGTCAAGGAATCAAACCTCATTGATGTCTTTAGGGAAGACACTTGTAGTACAATTTGATTCGAAATTGAATCATCAATGATCTTCTGGGATTTGACCAAGTTCTTCTTGAGAAAGGCTTCTAGCCTCATCTCCCTCTGAAACTGGAACCTCTATGCTCATGTAGGTGTCCAATCCATTTTCTTCAGAGAGATCATATACTTCTAGGCTTGGAAGTTTTCAACTTCACCAATCTTATTATCAAGCTGATGTCATAGATCACTTTGAAAAGAGAACCTCAAATGAACATAGCAAAGGATTAGATCTTACCGATTTGAGGTGTCCGTTCTGGTTCCGGAGCTGGTTAATCTAGGGTTTGTCACAGAAACCCTAATTTTAAAACTCAGAATATTTCAGATCTGATTGGATATACAGATAGAGCTCTTCAAATGGAGCTTTCCAATGTACTCCATTTCTGAAAACAGTGGAGGGAAGCTCTCGGAACAGGAAGGCCTAATTTTCCAATTTCTTCTGCAGAAATGTCTGTTACTGTTTCTGTGATATATCTGAAATTTCTGATCCTGTATGTCTGAAATTTTGTACTGCGGTAACCTCGCATATCTCTGATCCACCACCGTAGGTTTCATCAGAATTTGTTTCACCATTTGGGATTTATGATCATTTTCCCAAGGTGATCTGTTACAGGACTGTTCAGAACAGCGAATTTGTACGGCATGCCACGTGTCACTGGTTCATATTCTGAGTCTGATAATTGGACCACCGAAAGTACAGTCTGTTCCCTTTCTGTAACATCTTTAGGAATTCCATTTGGACCTCTGTAGCCCAATATATTGCAATTCTCCCTAGGTCTGTTTAGGGATGAATTCTGGAAGAGGCTGGAACCCTAACTTGGAGAGAACATATCTCCTGGAATACAACGAATATGTGGATGAATTTTGGATACAGTGTTCATCAGGATTTTATCTTCGGCCCCTGCAATTTTCAGCTCTTGATCCTTTTCCAATATATAAATATAGCGAATGTTCCAAAACATAGCAGTTTTAGTATTTAGGGTTTTTCTAGCTCGGGGTCAAACTAGGGTTTGACTTTCCCGGAGATTCACCCAACCAAAAAAACTTGATCCAGGTCTCTAAACTTCGGTTTTGATGAGGAGAACAATCCTATGCTGGTCTCACTCAAAAATTCCTCTTCTATAGAAAGCCCTAATTTCCATAACGAAAATTGAAAATGCTCGGAATCGAATTCCGCTTCGACAGAACGATGCACCCCAGCCTAGCCTTCTTTTGCTGATTGATTGTGGAGAGAGAACAAAAAATAAGAAGCCCTAGCTTCTGTAACTTGTGAAAGATGCCCTATTCAGGTTAGCTCTGATACCATGTTTAAATTTTCATATGCTTAACTAAGACATAAGTATATCATTTCATTTTTCATAATAAAAGCATATAAAGTAGGATCACTGAAAGAAACAGTATCACAAGAACAACACAGATTTATCCTGGGAAAACCCCTAAGGGAAAAATCCAGCAAAAGCTTCCTCAATATAGATGCCCCAAAAGGGAAAAAGGTAAAACCAACAAGGAGATCAAAAACCTGATTCTCCTCCTTCTCCAGCAACTCCTCTCCTCCACAAGTGCGCTATTCCAAGTGAGTGTGTGTGTCACAAATGAGGAGCACTACACCTCTATTTATATTCATCCGTTTATTTAAAGTTTACTCAATCAACATGTCGGCTTAATTTAACTCATGTAGGCTCGAGTTACACATGTAGGCTCAAGTAACCACACTGGGGTGCTGATGACCCACCTTTACAAATAGAGGGGACTACCTCATGACTCTTATTAGTTCTTCCGATTAGGAGCATCGGGGTACAATGTAATACAAGTGGTTCTCCCGGTTAGACCATCGGGGACCACAAAAGATACATAAAGAATATTCTTCGAAGTTATAATATTTCAACAATATATAGATACCAGTTTCACACACACTTTCATCTTTACTAATGATAGTTTGATGATTGATGCTACTCTCCAAGTTATAAAAACCAATATTTTTGAAGGCATCCCTGTTCCGATGTTGAGTTTTCATCATAGCAACGCAAAAATTCAGGATTCGATGGAATGCTATAATGTAGCCGGTGAACCTGATGATGATGATCAATGCGAAATACATATTCTTGAATCTAAGTGTATTCAAATAGTGGAAGGATCAAGCTTGCCAAATAACAAATTTCAGAATCCCCTTAGAAAAAACAAGTTGAATATTGGTTCGCTAGAAAATCCATATTTTTACAATATTAGAGACTATTGGGATGATGAGATAGTAGGGAAAATTACATATTTATTGCATGAATTCCAACATTTATTCCTTACTAATTTTTCATAGATGAAGGGGATTATCTGCGATCTAGGAGAAATGAAGATTCCCTTGAAGCCCAATGCAAAAACATGTCAACCAGCTATCATATAGACTTAATCTGAGATATAAATAGAAGGTCAAGATAGAGTTAGACATGATGCTAGATGCATGCATTATAGAACCTGTGGAGGAATCCAAATATATTATCCATATGGTGGCTCAGGACAAGAAAACTAGTGAAGTACGCATCTGTGTCGACCTATGGAAATTAAACGATGCCTTCCTGCATGATCCATTCCTGACCCCATTCACAAATGAAGTACTGGAGAGCGTCGAAGGACAATAAGTGTACTCATTTACTAATGGATTTTTTGTCTACCATCATATAAGAATTGTAAAGGTATATCGGTACAATACAACCTTTGCAACAGAGTGGGGATGCTGCCAATACACGGTAATGCCTTTTAGACTCAAGAATGCCTCGGGTATTTTTTCTAGAAAAGTAGTAGCTACTTTTAAAGATTTCATCCATAAATTTATTGAAGTATATTTTGATTATTGGACGGTCTATGGGATAGTGAAAAATCATATTGAGAATCTTAGAATGATGCTCGACCGATGTAGACAGCTTCATATTTCTCTTAATTTGAAGAAATGTATTTTTTGTGATCCTTTTGGTATCTTGTCGAGTCATGTGGTCCATCGAGACGAAATATTGATGGGCCCTTCCAAGATTGTTATTATTTTTGCCCTACCCCCACCCACAACAGTTAAACACTTTATAACTACCTTAGGGCATATGGGGTATTACAAAAAAATAATCCAGGGGTGTGATGAGGTTACAACTCCAATGGAAAAGTTGTTGAAGAAAGATATTAAATATCAATGGAATGATCACTGTTAAGAGAGTCTGTATATTATTAAAGATACGATGGTCTCAACACCCATATTGGTATTTCTAGAATAGAAGAAATAATTTCATGTACATTTTGACACATCATTTCTCACTCCCAGCGTCGTACTTACACAACCAGGTGAGGGTGCTCTTGATCACCCCATTGCATTTTCTAGTAGAAAGTTGTTGACAATATAAAAAGAACTATAACACTACTGAGAGTGAAGGACTTGCTATGGTATATGATCTCCATAATTTTTGACATTATTTGTTGGGAGGACATTTCAAGATGTACACAAACCATTCTACAATGAAGTATTTGGTCAATAAGCCAGTGTTGGGGGGGAATATCTGTCAATTCCTTCTCATATTTTAAGAATTTTATTTTGAAATTATTGTTAATCCAGGTTGACTGAATTGAGGACTTGACCATCTATCAAGGTTATAAAGTGGAGAAGAGCCTGTTAATATCAATGATAGTCTTCCCGACGCACATCTATTTTTGGTAAAGATGATTGATTATCACTACATAGATATTGTACATGTATTGACTATAGGATATGCACCAGAAGGATTCAATACAACATAAAAGAAGCAATTAATTGTAAAAGTTGCATATTTTCAGCTGATCATTGAGGAATTGTATAAGATGGGACCAGATGAAATACTCTGTCGTTGTGTCTTGGAACATGAGTGACTAATGATGCTGAATGAACCACATGATGGTGTCATACGAGGCCACTATGCAGGAAACAAAACAGTGTGTAATATTTTACAGGAAGGATTATGGTGGCCTAGTATGTATGAAGATGCTAAAGACGATTGTCACAAATGTGATATTTGTGAAAGAACTAGAAAACTGTCACAATGAGATGAAATGTCACTGGTACCATAGGTAACTTTGCAGGAATTTGATAAATGGGATGTTGGTTTTTTGGGTCCTATTAAACCACCAAGTAAACGAATGCGTGTCTTCTATATAATCACCACGAAAGACTACTTAACTAGATGGGTCAAAGCAACACTAGTAAGGGATTGTACTGCTGCGATTGCTGCCAGTTTTTTCTTAGACCATGTCGTGACCCGATTTGGATGCCCAAATGCTTTGATAAGTGATCAAGGTAAACATTTTGTTAACCAACTGGTTGACAAATTAACTGAGGAATTTGAAATTCAGCACTGGAATACAACGCCATATCACCCAGACCAAACATCATTGTCGAACGATTTGATAATATTTTGTAGAATGCATTGACAAAGATATGTAAAGTTTAGAGGGATGGTTGACATCATAATTTACCTGCAGTATAATGGGATTATCGCACAACCTGTAAAAATTTGATGGGATAGACTCCATTCATATTGGTCTATGGATAGGAGGTCATCATGCCCTAAAATATATTGTACCTATTCTTAAAATTGTTGTGATCACTAAGATGACATATGTTGTCATAGTAGAACAAATATTATAGCAGTTGGTATAGATGGAGGAATATCACTTTATCACAAGATATAGTCAACATTTCTAGAAGGAGCGGCAAAAGGCTTGGAATGACCACCATATTAAGTTCAAGCAGTTCCGGGTTGATGATTTTGTTCTCCTTTATGAAAGTAAATTTTTGAAGCATCCTAGGAAGCTTCAAACACACTGGTCGGGATCATATGTTGTCATTTGTATCACTGATGGGAATGTGGTTCAATTGCAGAAGTTAGATGGTACACCATTCAAAGGGTTAGTGAATGGAATTGGGATAAAACATTTTAATGATAGTCATACTTCGTTCGACTAAAAAAATAAAAATAAAAATTGTCGCAAGTTTTGAATATAATGTTTTTGTCCCAACAAAAAATTGTTTTTGCAAACTATACGTTTATCGCAAGATGAACTTCTGTCAGAATTGGCAGTTGGCATGTAGTTAAATTGAGATAACGAAAGATTTTGGTGACATGTTTTTTTGTCACATATGTCATTAATGCATAATAATTACATGCTGTCATAATTAATGAAGTGATGGTTTGGGTGGCGGTTGATTGGAATGATGGGAAACAATTCCCCATGTGATCAAATTTTCCACCACCTTCTCCTTTTATTGTAGACCCACATGAACGAACTAATTCCTGCATGCATAAACTTATGGTATCTTCGCGTGAAAGTGTATTCATTCATTTGTATCCCATTGAGTAATTTATTGAGTTGAGATCTTTGTCTACAAATCCATTGAAGATGAAGCTATTTGATTGATTATGGTAATCCTTGTATCAAGCACTAACCTTGTTCAAGAATATGGCATGGATGCTCCCTCTCCGATGCCCATTGTTGAAGATGTTAAGATTTCATATGCTAGACTATATTCATTAGTGTTTCAAAACAAAATCATAGCAGCAACATATCCAAAGTCACTGATAGAAACACAATCACAAGATAGACATAGCATTTATCCTGGGAAACCCTCAAGGGGAAGAAAACCCAGCAAAACTTCCTCTGTATAAGATGTATAAAAGACAACCCCAAAACAAGTGTTATCCTCCTTCTATTTTGTCCCTCTCTCTCCTATGCGCTACTCAAGTGAGTGAGTTTGTGTCCAAATAAGAACCACGTCTCCTCTATTTATACACAATGAGTCAACTAAATTTTACCCTAGACAAGTCAGCCCCACTAAAATGTATGGGCTAACTTCACCTAGGAATACTCAAAACAATATATTATATTATTTATTATGGTTCTAAAGACCCAACACAAAATGGAGGCTTTACCTCACGACTTTATGATGACCAAATACAATAGTAAAACCCCACTTGAGGAATAATAACATCTCCCTTGGGTTACATTATTAAAATACATTTAGAATATCCTTTGAAGTTACAATATTTCAACACTCCCCCTTAACGAGAAGGTTATTCTACTGAAAACATAATCATAGACTATAGGAGAACAAAGAGACAATAATTTCAACAGTACATTGAGGTAATACATTTATACGTCACAAGAAGTTTTCACATTCAGTAATTGGAACAGTTACTCTTCATCTTTTGCATCACATTATCACCTGATCCTCTTGTAGTAATGCGTTTACCTTTTGATCCTTCGTAGTCACCACTTCGATCTTCTAATCGTTTGTAGTACTTTGATCCTTTGCAGCAGCACTTCGATATTTTCGATCCTTTGCAGCAGCACTTCAATATTTTTGATCCGTTGCAGCAGCACTTCGATCTTTTCAATCCTTTGCAGCAACACTTCAATCTTTTCGATCCTTTGTAGCAACACTTCGATCTTCTACATTAGCACTTTGATCTTCTTGACCCTTGTAGCAGTACTTCGATCCTTTTGACCCTTTTTGCAGTGATACTTCGATCCTTTCGATCCTTTACAGACGTACTTGTTGCTTATATAGTTGTCAATGATGTAAAAGGTGTTCACGAATGATAAAGGATAAACCAGTGGATACAGTGACAGACTGAAGGTTACAGGTATCCAGAGTAACAAAGGAATAACCCTGTTACAGGTTGCAGGTTGCAAGGTGAATGACAAACAAATAACCCTATTAGCAAGTTGAATAACTAAATATAAATCATTCAATGTGTTGCTGAATGAATTGTCGTTAAGGATTTCCACAAAGAAATCGTGCAGATCCGCAAAGTCATGGTGAGATCCAAATTCAATCTGAAATCGACGATCGAGAAGCATCCCACATGAAATCCAACGGCTGGGGATCAGTTACGCAAAAGATAGGTGGGATGATGAAGTTCCGCAAAATATCAGGATCTAACGACTGATATTAGTTCCATTAGAAGAGATCGATGGTGTCGAAGAAAAATGCAAAAAGGTAATTGCGTTTAAATATTATATGAACCCACATCCCGCAATCTGCAATGCAAAAACAAAGTTGTAGAAGGAAATTGCGGAAGTCCAAAATAGGAAAGTATGATTCCACATCTTGCATCCCGCAATCCGCAAGATCAATGGTCAAGAAAGACTCCACAAACGATCGACGATGCAGAATAAAATTTGCAGATGGGAGATTATGGAAAGAAGCTTGCAGAAAGTCGAAATATTATGTTTCTATATCCCTCAATCTAGAAAGATCGGACTACTGAAGTTAGTTCCTCTAAAACAGATCGACGGTGTGGAAAGAAGCTTGCAGAAAGAATCTTGTGGAAAGAAGTTTGTGGAAAATAAAAAACAGATAATCGACATCCTGCATTCCGCAATATGGAGATCGACGGTCATGAATATGCCCGAAGAAGATCGACAGTGGGGAATTGTTAATGAGGTAATCTTGGTGCAAAAAGGCGATTTTGAGGCAGAAATCGATGGTTATATCGGGTCCATATTGACTTAAAAATAGGATCAATGACTCTGATTGGATCAGGAAGATTATCTTAAAGAAAGAATTTCAACAGTGCAGAAGCACCTGCAAATGTTGGACTAAGGTGCGTAAATGGTTTCCAAGCTGCGGAAACGATCTCTAAGGATCAATTGAATAGTGTGAAAGGACGTTCTAAAAGGTGTGATCTTCATATCTGAAAGGGCGCAACAATGAAAGGTGTGTTTATTCAATTTGAAGAGGCACGACTGTTGAAAGAAGCTTAAATGCTAAGAAGTGTTTAAGCAGTAGCCTGAGTAAGAAGGAAAATGTCTCTATAGTTTGAATTGCATGATCAGCATCAGAGACCATTGGGTGGGACAGAATTCAATGGGAGAGAAATCATGAGAAACATATCAGGGTGGCAGGGCGGAGCTAGGGTAGGAAACAAGCCTACATGGAGTTGTTTCCTCCTTTCAGTTGTAGCTGATAAAATAGGGGGTCGTAACCTCCTTCCTACTGGCATTGGTAAATAGGGTGTTGTAGCATCCTTTCAGTCATAGCTAATAAACCATGGGGTCGTAGACTCCTTCCAATTGGTATTGGTAAATAGGGTGTAATACCATCCTTGTCTGTAGCAGCAGACAAAACTATTTGTAAATAACAATTTTGCAGTAATAGGACGTATTGGTGGTTTACCCTATTAGGGTTCCACGTTAAAATTGTGTTCTATGATATCTTGTTGTTATGTGTTTCTAATGATAGATTTAAAAGTGGTTAAAATAGTAAAACGATAACAATATTGATTCACCCCCCCTCTCAGTATTGACCAATAAACCAACAATTGGTATTAGAGCAGGTTCCTTCACAAACAGCTTAACCACTAGAAGGAAGATCCCATCCACTAATTGAAATGGATCAACAAGAAGGAGTGGCCACTGAAAAACCTCCACTATTTACTGGAGAAAATTATTCTTACTGGAGTGTAAGAATGAGGTGTCATCTGATGTCCCTGGGATGTAAGGTTTGGGCAGCAACTGAAAAGGACCTTAAGATAGGAAACCAATACCCTACAGACACAGTTGAACTTGGTGAATATGAAGGTAATTCCAAATCCCTAAATGCAATCCTAAGTGGTTTAACAAACTCGGTATTTACTAAAGTTATGCAATGCACATCTGTCAAACAAGCTTGGGATAAGTTGAGAATTATCTATTAAGGAGAATCTAAGGTTAAAGAATCCAAACTTAAAACATATAAAGGTCAATTTGAAAGTCTTAAAATGAAAGAAGAAGAGAACATTGGAGAATACCCTCTTTGTGTAGACAAATTTGTTAATGCAATCAAAGGGCTTGGAGGAAAATTGAAAGAAAAGGAAGTAGTAAGCAAGGTACTAAGAACATCAGCAATGAGATATGACCCAAAATTGTCCACCTTAGAAGAACAAGATGATATTAAAAAGGTAACAATGGATGACTTCCATGGAATTCTCACTGCATATGAAATGAGAGCAGGACAAAATGGATTTTCAAGAAAAGAAGCATCTTTTAAAGCCTCCTTAAAAAATGAATCAGAAAACCCAAATGATGAAGAATATTTCTTCATTAATAAACTTGAGAGAGGGACTGGAAAATACAAGGGGAAGTTACCTTTAAAGTGTTTTAATTGTGGAAGGATTGGACATTTTTCCTCTAAATGCACCTACACTAAACAAGATGAGAATGAAGAAAAGGAAACTTCAAATTTTAAAAATGGTAAAATAGGAAACAGGAAAAAAAATTTGTTTACACCATGGAAGACAGTGAAGATTCAGATGGAAGTGAAGTTGAAGAAACTAAAGTTTTATTTATGGGCCTAGATACTCAAGCCTCAAATAGTGACTCAGATGTGGAAGGAGAAGTAGACCTAAGAGTTGAACTTGTTAAAACCCTTGAAGAACTTGAGAAATGTAGGAAAAACAATAGACAGTCAAATCTTGTCATCATTCAGTTGGAAGCTCAACTCCTAGATGCCAAAAATGTTGAGGAGGACCTAAACCTACAACCTAAAAGAAGAATACAGGAGTCTAAAAAAATTGCAGAAAAAATCATGCAATTCAAGAAAAATACTGATGAAGGATCTATCAAATCAAAATTTGAGAATAGCTCAAGGATTCTAGATGACATTATGAGTAGACAAATACCATCAGGTGATAGGTCTGGTTTGGGGTTTGTTAAAGAAAAGAAGCCAGAGAGTTTTCCTGTCACAAGTCAATAAGGAAGTAAGAAAAGCTATGTTGAAGTACTAAAGACTCCATCTAAAAAGGAAAGAAGCAAGAAAGCTATCTTAATTTCTCAAGATAAAAATAGAAATAATATAGTACCCAAAAGACTAAATAGATATTTACATATCTTTTTAGGTCACTGCTTTGCTTGTAATAATTTTGGCCTTAAATCTCTATACTGAAGAACTGAAAGAAATGTTTCTAAACACAAGAAGAAGTCATCAAGTAATGAGTCAAAGGGAAATAAGAATCTTTTCACATTAATTCAAAAATATAGCATACAATGTTATAAATGTAAAAACCATGGACAGATGGCAAGATATTGTAAACTGAAGACTCATAGAAGGAGTACTATTGCAATCAAACCTCAGAACACCAAACAAAAGAAGTACTGGAAAGAGAAAGAAAAAATGGAAAGTTACATGATTGCTTTATGTGCAACCGAAAGCAAAAACTTATGGCACTTGGATAGTGCTTTTTCAAAACATATGACCGATGACCCAAGAAAATTCATAACCTTACAATATAATAAGGGAAAAGTCACTTTTGTAGATAGTTTGTCCTCCAAAATAATCAGCAAAGGTACAGTTGTTGTCAACAGCAAGATCAAAGCAGAAAATGTTTTGCTCGTTGAAAACCTCAAGCCTAATCTTCTCAGTGTAAGTCAAACATGTGACCAAGGACACATTTGTATATTTCACTTAGAAAAAATTGAAATCAATAATAATAAATCAGGAAAGGTCGTTGGCATTGCTATGAGAAATACAAACAGTGTATACATCTTGGAAAATGAAACCAAAGCTACTTATGTCTGGTATATGAAAGTTGGTTATGGCACAAAAGGTTGGGACATTTAGGTTTTGACAATATTTCCAAAATAAGAACACAGGAAGCTGTAAGAGATCTACCAAAAATTGTAGTTCCTCTAAACTCTGTATGTAAACATTGTCAACATGGGAAGCAAACCATAGCCATTTTTAAAATAAAAGAACATATAACCTCACACCCTATGGAAATAGTACACACAGACTTTTGTGGACCAACTAGAACTAAAAGCGTGTAATGAGATAATTATTTCATGTTGCTCGTTGATGGTTACACAAGGATGGCATGGGTGGAATTCCTCAAATAAAAATCAGAAGCTTTTGAGAAATTTAAATCTCAAGGAAATGGCTGAAAATGAGTTAGGCATGAAAATAAAGTGTCTTAGATCAGATAATGGGGGATAATTTACCTCAAATGAATTCAATGAGTTCTGTGAAGGTCATGGAATTAAGAGACAATTTTTAGCTGCAAAAACTCCTCAACAAAATGGGGTTGTTGAAAGAAAAAACAGAACAGTCCAAGAAGCAACCAGAACTATGCTCAATGAAGCAAAACTGTCAGATTCATTCTGCTGAGAAGTTGTATACACGGTCGTCTACATACTTAACAGAGGACAACTCAAAGTGAATAAGGATAAGACCCCTATGAATTGTGGTATGGAATACCAGCCTCAGTCAAATATTTTAGAGTGTTTGGCAGTAACTGTTACATCAAAAGAAACGAGGATGACCTTGGAAAGTTTGACTCCAGAACTGATGGAGGAATATTTTTAGGATACTCATGCACCAAAAAGGCATATAGGTGTTACAATAAAAGGTTACATAAAATTGTAGAAAGTGCTAATGTGAAAGTCGATGATATAAAACCAAGGAAAGAGAAAAATATTGACAGTATTGAAAATACATGTGATGATGAAATAAAAGACTTGCAAAAGGACGAGAACATTCATAACGAAGAAGAAGACAAAGAGAAGGAAGATACATAGGAAGATGATGAAGAATTCCCTATACTTGGCACTTAAACTCCTTCTAGGATGATACAAAAGGATCATCCGGAGTCACAGATCATGGGTGACAAAAATGCTAGAGTCAAAATAAGAAGGAAACTACCAGATGTGAAACAAGCCCTATTCTCAATAGTAGAACCCAAGAACTTTACAGAAGCCAACAAAAGTGATGAATGATTCAAAGCCATGAATGAAGAACTAGATCATATTGAGAAAAATGAGACCTAGGAACTTGTCCCAAGACCTGAAGATAAGAACATTGTAGGAACCAAATGGATTTTCAAAAACAAGTTCAATCAAGATGGAAAAGTAATGAGGAACAAAGCAATATTGGTTTGTAAGGGGTATTCCCAAGTGGAAGGTATTGATTTTGAATAAACTTATGCTCTTGTAGCTCGACTTGAAGAAATAAGAATGTTTTTAGCACTGTCATGTCATAAAAAATTCAAAGTATATAAAATGGATGTCAAGTATACATTCCTAAATGGAAAACTAGAAGAAGAAGTGTATATTGAACAACTAGAAGGGTTTATCCTATCTGGAAAAAAAATATTATGACTGTAAACTGAAAAAGGCACTCTATGTTCTCAAACAAGCTCCAAGAGCGTGGTTTTCAAGACTAGACAGTTACTTAAAACAACAAGGTTTTAAAAGAGGAGCCACTAAAAGTAATATTTACCTAAAAGTTGAAGATAAAAACATGATCATTGTTGTTGTCTATGTGGATGATATCATATTTGGAAGCAATATTCAAATCCTAAGTGTAGATTTTGCCTCAGAAATTAGGAAATAATTCGAAATGTCAATTTTGGGTGAATTAACATTCTTCTTGGGATTTCATCTCTACCAAACAGACAAAGGAATTTTCATATCTCAAACTAAGTACATCCAAGATATGTTGAAAATTTTTAAAATGGAAGATTCCAAACCTATTGGTACTCCCATGGTCACTGGTTGCAAGTTAAGTAATGATGATGAATCTTTGGAAGTAGATCATACCATGTTTAGATCCATGATTGGCAGCCTACTATATGTGACATCCACAAGACCAGATGTGATGCAAGTTCTTGGATTGGTAGCTAGATTCCATTCAGCTCCCAAAGAAACACATATAACAAAAGTAAAATGAATTTTCAAATATATAAAAGGTACTATGGAGTATGGTTTATGGTATCCAAAAGGAAAATATTTTACCTTGAAGGCTTTTACTGATGCAGATTGGGCGGGGAGTGTTGACGATCGAAAAAGTACTAGTGGAGTAGCATTTTTTTCTAGGAAATTGTTTAGTATCATGGTCAAGTAAAAAAACAAGCCTCCATTTCACTCTCTACAGCATAAGCAAAATATATTGATGCCGCCTCATGTTGCACTCGGGTTATTTGGAAGAGACAAACCTTGGAGGAACTACTAGTAAAATATGAACATACAATAGTGATCAATTGTGATAACACTAGTGCTATAAATATGTCTAAAAATCCTATCATGCATTCTAAGACAAAACATATACCAATAAAGTATCACTATATAAGAGAACAAGTATCTCAAAAAGCTGTCAAATTAGAATACATTGACATAAAAGAACATATTGCTGACATTTTCACCAAGCCACTACCTAAGGAAGCCTTTGAGTGCCTTAGACAGAAAATGGGAGTAACTCCATTACAAAATCACTAAGAAGATAAAGCTCAATCTTAGGGGGAGATATGATGATAGGGGGAGCTGTTAGACAGAGAGGTTTCTATGTCATTGGTGTCAAAGGGGGAGAATGATTAAATATTTTTCCATCAATTCCAAAGGGGGAGATTGTTCAGTATATAGTTGTCATTAATGTCAAAGTTGTTCACGAATGACAAAGGAATAACCAGTGGATATGGTGGTAGACTAGAGTTTGCAAGTATCTAGAGTAACAAAGGAATAACACTATTGCAGGTTGCAAGTTGCAAGGTGAACGACGAACAAACAACCCTATTAGCAATTTGAACAACTAAATATCGATCATTGAATGTTGTTGCTAAATGAACTGTCATAGAGGATTTCCGGAAAGAAATTGTGCAGATCTGCAAAGTCATGGTGAGTTTTGAATTCAATATGAAATCAACGATCGGGAAGCATCTCGCATGAAATCCAATGGCTGGGGATAAGTTCCACAAAACATAGGTAGGAGGATGAAGTTCTACAAAATATCAGGATCAAACGACTGAGATTATTTCTGCCAGAGTGTAGAATAAAAATGTGGAAAGGGAATTGAGTTTAAATATTCTATGAACTCGCATCCCGCATCCTGCAATCCGTAATGCGGAAACAAAGTTGTGGAAGGAAATTGCAGAAGTCCAAAATAAGAAGTATGATTCTGCATCCCGCAATCCGTAAGCTCAATGGTCAGGAAAGACTTCACAAAATATCAATGGTGCAAAATAAAAAATGCTGATAGGAGATTGCGGAAATTCAAAATGTTATGTTTCCACATCCCACATCCCTCATCCCACAATTTGGAAAGATCTGACGACTGAATTTAGTTTCGCTAAAACAGATCAACGATGCGAAAATAATATTGTGGAAATAAGCTTGCAGAAAAGAGCTTGAAAAAAGAAGTTTGTGGAAAAGAAAAAAAAAACGGACAATCAACATCCTGCATCCTGCAATCTAGAGATTGACGGTCATGAAAATGCCCGATGAAGATCGACGGTGGGGAATCGTTGATGAGGTAATATTGTTGTGGAAAGGAAATTTTGAGGCAAAAATCGATGGTATAGATTGAATTAGAAATAGGATCAACGAATCTAACTAGATCAAGAAGATGATCTTGTGGAAAGAAGTTTGGCAGTGTGGAATCAGCTGCAAATGTTAGACAGAGGTGCGGAAATATTTTGGAAGTTGTGGTAATGATCTCTTAGTATCAATGGAAGAACATGAAAGAACGTTCTAAAAGGTGTGATATTCATATCTAAAAGGGCGCAATAGGGAAAGTGTGTTTGTTTAGTTTGAAGAGACGCAATTGTTGAAAGAAGCTTAAACACTGAGAAGTATTTAAGCATTGGCCTGAGTAAGAAGGAAAATGTCTTTGTAGTTTGAATTTCATAATAAGAATCAAATACTAGTGGGTGTGATAGAATTCAGTGGGAGAGAAATCGTGACAAACATATTAGGGTGGTAGGGAGGCACTAGGGCAGGAAATAGGCATGTAGGGGGTCGATGTCTCCTTTCAGTCATAGCTGATAAACCAGGGTGTCATAGCCTCCTTCTAATTGGAATTGGTAAATAGGGTGTTGTAGTATCCTTTTAGTCATAGCTAATAAACCAGGGGGTCATAGCCTCCTTCTAATTGGTATTGGTAAATAGGGTTTAATACCATCCTTGTATGTAGCAGTAGGAAAAACTATTTGTAAATAGCAATTTTGTAGTAATAGGACGTATTGGTGGTTTACCCTATTGGGATTCCACGTTAAAATTGTGTTTTATGTATTCTTGTTGTTTTTTTTTTCTAATGATAGATTTAAAATTGGTTTAAATAGTAAAAATATAACAATACTTATTCAGCAACCCCCCCTCTCAATATTGACCAATAAACCAATGGTACTTCGATCTTCTTGATCCTCTATGACTGTGCTTCGATCTACTTGACCCTTTTATGTTGTACTTTGATCTACTTGATCATTTACCGCCACGACACCTGTAGTACACATGATATATTTGTAGGATGGTCAATCTCGATCACTTTAGGACCTGAGTCTAAGGACGATGCAATCCTCCATTAGCATGATCCATGAAATCAATTAGTTGAATCATCTACAACTAAATATATATCTCGATCACACCTAGTGATAGCCCTATCGTCTGTGAGGACTCTTCGTAGAAAATCCACACAACACAAGTTAGGACCACTCCCAAGTGAGTGTTATACTACGATATATACACTTACGTGTAGGAATAATCTTCCAAGAAAGAGTATTGTTTGCAGAGCATATCCTAGCCTCATACAAATGTCAGCCCATTGTAGAAAATCCATACCTCATAGGTTAGGACCATTTCCAAGTGAGTGTTATACTATGACATCTGTGAGGACTCATCATAGAGAATCTATACCACATAGTTTAGGACCACTCCTAAGCGAGTGTTATTCTATGACATCTACATATGAATGTAAGCATACTCTCCATACAAGAGTATAGTCTATAGAGCAGATATCGACTGCATACAAATTTCAGTCCTGTCGTCTGTGAGGACTTATCATAGACCATCCATTCCACTAAGGTTAGGACCACTCCTGAGCAAGTGTTATTCTACGATATCCACAACTCAATGTGGGTACTCTCCATGCGAGTGTAACATTTATAGGGCCATCCTTAGCTAGTAAGGACCACTCTCATGCATAGAGTGTTATACCTTCCATCCTCAAGAGAGGATATTATCATCCACAAGTGACTTTGGGTACTCTCCATGTGAGAGTAGCATCTATAGGGCCATCATTAGCTAGTAAGGAGCACTCTCATGAGCAAAGTGTTATACCTGCCATCCTCAAGAGAGGATATTGTCATCCAAAAATAAATTTCATACCATCATCATCACTATCATCCATCATGGATGTCAGTCTCATCATTACTCCCCCTTTCCTGGGAATTTCCATATTATCAACATGCTCCCCCTTTGTCCGAGGAGGGTTCATGTTTTCGACCTGATCTTCCTTTCCGAAGAAGGTCCATATCTTCATCATATGTAGTCCCATCACTATTCCTCCTTGCGAGGAAATTCCTTTTGAAATACACCAAGATTATTATAAAAATATTCAAAATCCACTTGAGCTAAAGGCTTGGTCAGTACATCAGCAACTTGCTTAACGGTACTCACATACTGGAGCTTGATAGCTCCCTTTTGGACCATATCCCTTATATAAAAATATTGGTTTTATATGTGCTTCGATTTTTCATGGAACGCTGGATTATCTATCATCTTTATACAACTCTAGTTTGTTAAATTTTCATATGCTTAGCTAAGACATCAGTATTTCATTTCATTTTCATGACAAAAGCATATAAACAGGATCACTAAAAGATAGACAATCACAACCATAAAAAAGGAACACAAAGATTTATCCCGGGAAAACCCTAAAGGGAAAAACCCAGCAAAAGCTTCCTCAATATAGATGCCCCAAAAAGATAAAAGATAAAATCAGCAAGGAGATCAAAGCCTAATCCTCCTCCTTCTCCAGCTACTTCTCTTCTCCACTAATGCGCTACACAAGTGAGAGTGTGTGTGTCTCAAATGAGGAGCACTACACCTCTATTTATATTCATTCGTTCACTTAAGTTAACTCATTTGACATGTAAGCTCGAGTTAAATCATGTAGGTTCGAGTTACACGTGTAGGCTCAAGTAACCACACTGGGGTGCCGATGACCCACCTTTACAATTAGAGGGGACTACCTCATGACTCTTATTAGTTCTTCCGATTAGGAGCATCGAGATACAATGTAATATAAGTGGTTCTCCCAGTAGGACCATCGGGGACCACAAAAAGATACATATAGAATATTCTTCGAAGTTACAATATTTCAACACTCCCCCTTAACGAGAAGGGTATTCTACAGCAACATCATCAACAACAAGAGTAGAGATAGGGGACATCATCAACATCAGCAGGGTAACACATCTATAAATCATTGGAAGCTTTTCAACATCATGTAGTCTTCATCTTCAATCTTCAGTATTCATCATCAGCAACATCTTCAGTCTTTGATCAGCAACATCTTCAGCATTTTGATCTTTCAATTAGCAACGACATCTTCAGCACTTGGATCTTTCGATCAACAACATCTTCAGCACTTTGACTGTTCGATCAGCAACAACATCTTCAGCATTTTGACCTTTCAATCAGCAACATCTTCAGCACTTTGACTGTTCGATCAGCAACAACATCTTCAGCATTTTGACCTTTCAATCAGCAACATCTTCAGCACTTTGACTTTTCGATCAGCAATAACATCTTCAGCATTTTTTCCTTTCGATCAGCAACATCTTCAGCATTTTGACTTTTCGATCAGCAACATCATCTTCAGCACCTTGACCTTTCGATCAGCAGCAACATCTTCAGTACTTTGATCTCTCGATCAGCAATATCATCATCAACACTTTGCCCTTTCGATCAGCAGCAACATCATCATCATCATATTTTGATCTGTCGATCATAATCATCATCACATTCTGATCTTTCGATCAGAAACATCATCATCATACTCTGATATTTCGATCAAAAACATCATCAACATACTATGATCTTTTGATCAGAAACATCATCATCATACTCTAATATTTCGATCAGAAACATCATAATCATAGTGCGTCATCATCATACTCTGATCTTTAGATCAGTATGTCATCATCATCATACTCTAATCTTTCGATCGGTACGTCATCATCATACTCTGATATTTTGATTAGTATGTCATCATACTCTGATCTTTTGATCAGTACGTCATCATCATCATAATCTGATCTTTCGATCAGTACGGCATCATCATCATCAGCAACAACCTGCAATCCACAACTCAAAGACAGAAAGTCTTTGGATCATTTTTGGACTTAAAGTCCAGGGATGATACAATCCCACCACATTCTCGACAACCGAAGTTACCGGATTGATTACAGGAGAATCAGTCCCTATCGCTTTAGGACTAAGTCCAAGGACGATGCAATCCTACCACATTCTTGAGGACCAAATCCACTGGATTGATTACGGGAGAATCAGTCCCTATCACTTTAGGACTATGTCCAAGGACGATGCAATCCTACCACATTCTCGAGGACCAAAGCCACTGGATTGATTACGAGAGAATCAGTCCCTATCACTTTAGGACTATGTCCAAGGATGATGCAATCCTACCACATTCTCGAGGACCGAAGCCACCGGATTAATTACGGTAGAATCAGTCCCTATCACTTTAGGACTATGTCCAAGGATGATGCAATCCTACCACATTCTCAAGGACCTAAGCCACCGGATTTATTACAGGAGAATCAGTCCCTATCACTTTAGGACGATGTCCAAGGATGATGCAATCCTACAACATTCTCAAGGACTGAGGTCACCAGATATATTATGGACAGATGTCCCGGGATGATACAATCCCTCTTCATTCTCGAAGACCGAGGTCTCCGGATCACTTTAGGGAAAGTGCCCAGGGATGATACAATCCCTCTTCATTCTCGAAGACCGAGGTCTCCGGATCACTTTAGGGAAAGTGCCCAGGGATGATACAATCCCACCACATTCTCGAGGACCGAGGTCACCGGATCTATTATGGACAGATGTCCTGGGATGATACAATCCCTCTTCATTCTCGAGGACCGACGTCTCTGGATCACTTTAGGGAAAATTCCTAGGGATGATACAATCCAACTGCAACATCACTACTCCCCCTTTCGAGGAATTCCTTTCCAAACAACACCAAGCTTGTCTTGAAAGTGTTTGAACTCTACTTGAGGCAGAGGCTTCATCAGTACATCATCATCCAAACCATCATCATCTACATCTTCAGTATCTGAATACTAATCTATCACCATCTGTATCTCCAATATGTGAATACTAAAAGCATCATCATCTATATCTTCAGTATAGAAATACTGAAAGCATCATCATCTCTATATTTAGTATAGAAATATGAAATCACCATCATTTGCATCTACAGTATCATCATCTGCATCTTATCTTGTATGTATAAATACCGGATTTCTACGTGTTACGTCGGAACACAGGGTTCTTTGTCATCACAACTATGGTTATCACATAGAATCATTGTAGTGTCCATCTTTAGGTCAAAGAGACCTGATATCAGCTTCTGAAGCCATATGGCTTCACAACTTAGTAGAGCAATCTGCTATGTATTCTGCTTCAACCATGCTAAGAGAAACACTGGACTGTTTCCTGCTAAACCATGAACTCATAGCAGACCTCAAACAAAATCATATACCTGATGTGCTTTTCCTGTCTGAGATACTTCTAGCCCAATCTACATCTATGTAGCCATACAATCTATACTCATGGCTACCATCATAGTATAGACCAAATTCTATAGTCCCTTTCAGATATCTCATCACATGTTTTGCAGCTACTAGGTGAACCCGTCTTGGTTGAACAAGATATCACAGCAAAACAAATGTCTAGTCTGGTATTTGTTAAGTACATCAATGACCCAATGATCAGTCTGTAGTGAGTCACATCCACTAACTCTAATGAGTCATCAGCTAATAGCTTCAGGTTGGAGTCCATGGGTGTGGCCATGACTTTGCATTCCAACATATTGAATCTCTTCAATATCTCTACCACATACTTTCCCTGGTTGAGAAATATTCCTTCTGAACTTTTCCATACTTCCAGACCTAGGAAATAATGCATTAACCCAAGGTCTTTCATCTCAAATTCTTCTGCTAGTTTCTTCTTGCTTTCCATGATCTGTTTCGCACTCCCTGTCAAGAATAAGTCATCCACATATAGTAATAGAATGGAAGGTACATCTTCTACAACCTTATAGGAAAGGTTAGGATCGAATTTACTCTTGGCAAATCCCATGCTCATCAGGAAGCTATCTATTCTTCCATACCAAGCTCTGGGAGCTTGCTTCAGGCCATAGAGGGCCTTCTTCAACTTGCATACTTGATTCCATCTGTCTTCAACTTCAAATCCTCATGACTATTCGATGTAAAACTCTTCCTCAATCATACCATTAAGGAAGGCTTGTCTTTACTTCATCATGGAAGAAACTACCATGATAGTTTTGAAGGAAGTGTACCTTGCTTCCTGGAGTAAGTGTCTCTTCAGAATTAATTCCCTCTTTCTAATAGAAACCTCTAGCCACAACTCTTACCTTACTTCTATCAGCAACATATCTTATCTTGCAAATCCATTTGGAATATACCACATTCTTTCTTTCTGGTTTGAGTACTATATCCCAAACATCATTCTAGTATCATAACATCTTCTATGAGTTTGTCTTCTCAGGTCATCAACATATCCTAGTCTTTTGCATTCAACCTTGAAGGTTGGAACTCGCTTTACTCTTGGTAAAGTCTCGATCCATCACAAATCTATCCATCATGTCGTACCACGTTGAACTCAGATATAATTTTTTGTAGTCACTACCCCTGAAGTGGAGTATCATCTTCCCTCTTCATTCTGTACAGGTGGTTCTATGCTTGATATATACTGGTCAATAGAGTATGTCATGTCATAGTCTATTCTTTCTGGGGGGAATCATGAACCTTGCTTTGTACACTTGTTCCATCATACATCATTCACCATGATCAACTGTTATTCTTTGATCATAGCTTCTTTCATAGCATTCTTTTCTTCATCTTGAGTTATCTCTGGTACCCATGGTGGTCTTCATCCTTCAAGGTGGATCTACCACTCTCTGAAGCTCTTTCTTCCGTCATGGTGTCTCTGACCCTGGGAGCTTCAGATTCATGTTTATTGGAGTGAATCTTGAATTGTCATCACTTGTTCTTCGGAACAAGTCTCATCCTTATTTTCTTGTAGGAGGTTGTTCATGACCTTTCCTACAATTCAAATGCACCAATTGCATGGTTAGAACTATTTCATAAAACATATGCATAATGACAAATTCTTATGCATCATGCAACTGTTTAGTCAATACAACATTCATCCATATCTCACATAAACTTTCTAGATGCCTTCCATCTCCACCCTGACATTATTGAGATTGTGCACTAATCCAATACGTCAGCAAAGAGGTTTGATAAATAGCAATGGAGAGTTGTATAGCACCATGAGCTACTTACCCATCACATGCATATTAGTAGTATACAGTCATTAATGCAAACAATCTATCATGCATAACACATCAACTGAATATAATCAAATGTATAACAAAACAATATCATGAAATGACAATTGAATACTTATCTTTTATTTGTTTTGTGGGTAGACTCCATCTTGATAATTATTCTTTATCATCTTCTTCATTCATGGAATCATCATTTCTTATCCAAATGACAAGAATTGAGTTCTTCATATTCCTCATTGCTTGAGGGATCTTCTTTGAATGGTGAGAGCTTTATCTTCAATTGATCCCATCTTCTTCTTCTCTTATTATGAGTCGAGATGAAAGCAATTACTTCCTTCTGGCATACATTCTTTGCATGAATCCCATGATCCTGGGAGGCCATTTAAGGTGGCTATCACCACTTCTGCAATCTCCACTTCTTCTTCTACTGCTTCAAATAGTTATGCATTCTGGATCTTCACATTCTTCAACTGTTTTCTCAAAGCCATCTTCTGATTTAAGTTCTTATCTTCAAATAGCTTGATCAAGGAATCAAACATCTTCGGTGTTTTTAGGGAAGACACTTGTGGTACAAGTTGATCTGTGATTGAATCAACAATGATCTTCTTGGCCTTGATCAAGTTCTTCTTGTGTAAGGCTTTGAGCCGCATCTTCATATGGAACTAGAACCTCTCTACTTATGTAGGTGTCCAATTCATTTTCTTTAGAGAGATCATATACTTCCATGCTTGGAATTTGTCAACTTTACCAAGCTTATCATCAAGCTGATGTGATAGATCAATTTGAAATGAGAACCTCAAATGCAAATAGCAAAAGATTAGATCTTACCGATTTGAGGTGTCCGTCCTACTTCCAGAGCTAGCTGATTTAGGGTGTGTCAGAGAAACCCTAATTTTAAAAACTTGGAATATTTAAGATCTTATTGGATAGAAAGATAGATCTCTTCAAATATATCTGTCTAATGTACTCCTTTTCTGAAAACAGTGGAGGGAAGCTCCCGGAACAGGAAGCCCTAGTTTTCCAATTTCTTCTGCAAAAATGTCTGTCACTGTTTCTGTGATATATCCAAAATTACGGATCCTATGTGTCTAAAATTTATCACTGAGGTAAATTCACATGTCCCTGATCCAACACCATAGGTTTCATCAGAATTGGTTTCACAAATTGGTATTTATGATCCTTTTCCCACGGTGACCTGTTACAGGACTGTTCAGAACAGTGAAGTTGTACGGACTGCTACGTGTCACTGTTTCATCTTCTGGTTCTGAAATTTAGAACACATAAATTAAATTCCATAATATTTCTGGAACATCTTCAGGAATTAAATTTGGACCTCTTTATCCCAAGCTATAGCAATGTTCCCCAGGTGTCCTGTTTAGGGATGAATTCTGGAAGAGGCTATAACTCTAACGTGGAGGGATCATATATCCCAAAATATAGCGCATCTAAGGCTGAATTTTGGATACAATGTACATCAGGATTTTATCTTCGGCCTCTGCAATTTTTAGCTCCTGAACCTTCACCAATCTCAGGATATAGCAAATGTACCAAAACTTAGCAGTTTTAGTATTTAGGGTTTTTCTAGCTAGGGGTCAAACTAGGGTTTGACTTTCTCAGAGTTTCACCCTACCAAAAAACTTGATCCAAGTATCTAGACTTCGATTTTTATGAGGAGCGAAATCCTATGCTGGGCTCACTCAAAAATTCTTCTTCTGCAAGAAGCCCTAATTTCCCGCACCAAAAACTGAAAATGCTTGGAATCGAATTCCACTTCGACAGAAAGATGTGCCCTTCAATGGAGAGTCAGCCTAGCCTTCTTTTGCTGATCAATTGTGGAGAGAGAACCAAAAAGTAAGAAGCCATAGATTCTGTAGCTGCACAATGTCTTCTTTTCAGGGTGGCTCTGATACCATGTTAAATTTTCATATGCTTAGCTAAGACATCAGTATTTCATTTCATTTTCATGACAAAAGCATATAAACAGGATCACTGAAAGATAGACAAGCACAACCATAAAAAAGGAACACAAATATTTATCCTGGGAAAACCCTAAAGGGAAAAACCCAGCAAAAGATTCCTCAATATAGATGCCCCAAAAAGATAAAAGATAAAACCAGCAAGGAGATCAAAGCCTAATCCTCCTCCTTCTCCAGCTACTTCTCTTCTCCACTAATGCACTACACAAGTGAGAGTGTGTGTGTCTCAAATGAGGAGCACTACACCTCTACTTATATTATCCGTTCACTTAAGTTAACTCATTTGACATGTAGGCTCGAGTTAAATCATGTAGGCTCGAGTTACACATGTAGGCTCAAGTAACCACACTGGGGTGCTGATGACCCACCTTTACAATTAGAGGGGACTACCTCATGACTCTTATTAGTTCTTCCGATTAGGAGCATCGGGATACAATGTAATACAAGTGGTTCTCCCGGTAGGACCATCGGGGACCACAAAAAGATACATATCGAATATTCTTCGAAGTTACAATATTTCAACATAGTTGTCACAGAGAATTACTATGGTATTGAACTCCATGTCAAATAATCGTGACATCAATTTCCGAATCCATATCGCTTCACAACAAGCAGAGCAAGATGCAATGTGCTCTGCTTCAACCATACTGAGAGAAACACTGGACTGTTTCTTACTAAACCACGAGATCATGGAGGATCCCATACAATAACATCCACCTGAGGCGCTCTTCCTATCCAATTTGAATCTGTATATCCATACATTTTGTAGTCATTATCTCTCCCATAGTAAAGTCCCAAATCAATCGTAGCTTTTACAGCTATCAAGTGAACTAGTATCTAGGTTTAACTAGATACTGACTTAAGGTGTTCACAACAAAGCATATATCTGGCCTTGTGTTCGTCAGATACATTAATAACCCAATAATCTATCTACAATGATTCATGTCCATGAATTCTGATGTCTCACAATATAAGAGCTTCAAGTTGGATTCCATGGGTGTGGCCATGGATTTACAATCCAACATATCAAATATTTTAAATACTTGAACTGCATACTTCCTTGATTCAGAAAGATTCCTTCTAGGCTCTACCACACTTCCAGCCCTACGAAATAATGCATCAATCCAAGATATTTCATCTTGAATTCTTCAACTAGCTTCTTTTTGCAATCCTTGATTTGTTTCTCATTTCCAGTTAGAAATAGATCATCTGCATACAATAATAGTATGATTGTTTCATCATCCATAATATTTATATAAATATTAGTATCATCTTTACTCTTGGTAAATCCCATGCTTGTCAAGAAGCTATATATTCTGCCATACCAAGCTCTGGGAGCATGCCTATCTTCGACTTCAAATCCTTGTGGATGTTTGATGTAAACCTCTTTCTCAATGACACCATTTAGGAAGGTTGTCTTTACATCCATATGGTGTAAGTATCACTATATCATGGAGGCAAGTGCCATGATAGTTTTGATGAAAATGTACATTGTTACTGGAGAAAATGTCTCTTCATAATCGATCCCCTCTTTCTGAGAGAATCCTATAGCCACAAATCATTCTTTGTACTTTTCAATACTTCCATTAGCAGCATGTTTTATCTTTTAGATCCATTTCAAACATACCACACTCTTGCTTTCTAGTTTGGGAACAATATCCCAAACATCATTCTTCATGATTGACTGGTATTCTTTTGTCCTTTCTTCAACCCATTATTTCTTCTATGCAACTTCCTCATAGCTGGTGGGTTATTGATCTACAAGATCCCACATCAAAGATACATAACTGGAATATGGATTTGATCTTTTGTTGGTTCTTGTGGAGCCTTTTGGTGCTCCATATATTTATGCTTCTTGTATGATTTCTCTTACCTAATAAGGTTTTCTCTTTCGATAGATATCCATAGTAGGGGGCTCTTGAGGCTCTAGCATGTCATGATCTTGTGATGCTACTATTTCAAGATATGTTTCAGATTCTATCCTTCTGGGAGGTACATCACTTCATGTTCTTCTTCAAGCTAACACCTTCTAGACTTCTTAAGATTTGTATCTTTATCAAATGTTACATCCCTACTAACCTTGATATGATGCTATCCTTATATGTATATCCTGAAGGATTTGGAGACTTCACATTATCCTAAAAATATTCCCTTCTTTCCAGAAGGATCCAGTTTTGTTCTCTTCTCTTTCAGAATATGTACATATACTGGGTAGCCAAATATCTTGAGATGGCTTACTTCCAGTTTCTTTCCAGTATACATCTATTCAGGAGACTTGAATCCAAGAGCACTGTTAGATAATCTATTTTGTACATATACAGTTGTTCTTGTTGCTTCATCCCATAGGTGGATAGGGAGGTCTTGGTCATGAATCATGGTCTTCACTACTTCCATGATAGTTTTATTCTTTCTTTTCGCAACAGCATTTTGTTGGGAATTATAGGGAGTGGTTAGTTCCCTCTTGATTCCTTCCTCCTTACAAAATGCTTCAAATTCCTTTGAATTGTATTCTCCACCATTATTTGATCTCAGTGTCTTGATTCTCTTTTCTAAGTGGTTCTCTATAAAGTATTTGAATTCCTTGAATTTTCCAAACACTTCACTCTTATTCTTCAAGAATTTTATCCAAGTATTTCTTGAATAGTCATCAATAAATGTGACATAGTGCTCATATCCACTCAAGGATATGGAGGGCATAGGACCACATACATCAGAATGAATTAGTTCCAACTTACCTTTGGTCTTTGTTTAAATTTTTGGAAAGGGATTATTGATGTTCTTTCCCTTTGCACATCCCTTGCAGGTTCCCTCATGTTTGATCTTCAGATCTAGTAACCTTGTTACCACCTTGCTCACATAGGGCAATGCTTTGTAGTTGATGTGAGCAAGTATCCTATGCCACAGTTCACTTGAGCTATTAGTCTCATGGACAAGGGTTTTCTCTAGATTTTCTTTGAGTTTGTACGATCCTTCTTCTTCTCCAATGACCATATCATCTTCAAGTGTCTTTCCTTTGGACCACATAAGTACTTTTCCATCTATAAAAGCAAATCTATATCATTTCTTATCTAGAGCAGAGATGGAAACTAGGTTCTTTTTCAAACCTGGTACATATAGTACTTCATTCATATTCATGGAAGTCCCAGAGTCAAGCATGTAGCTTAATTCACCAATACCTTTCATGGGATATTGATAGTCATCTCCCAATGATACCTTCTATGGATATTTCTTCTCTTCAAGTTTTGATAGATTTGTCTTCTTTCCTGTCATGTGTGTAGAGGAACCACTATCAATAAGCCATGTATCTTCTCCAGGTTTTACAGACCCAGAGAGTGCAGAGAATAACACATATTCTTCTATATATTCTCCTCTATTTTTATTTAGAGGTCTTTCTTCATCCTCATATTCAGCTAGATGAGCATGATACCTTTTGTTGTTCTTCTTCTTCTTTGGTGATGGACATTCTCTAGCAATATGTCCTATCTTATGACAATAATAGCATTGATACTTTGAGCAATCCTTCTTCTTCTTCTAGAATTTCATATTTGAAGGATTATGATTACTCTTCTTGAAGTTTGATTGTTTTATTCATTTAGTATGGATATCTAGAGCTTGATCATATTCTCTAAGGAGAGCTTCTCTATTGGCTACTCTAGCTTCTTTTTGTATGCAATCTTCCCATACTATGTCAAACTTCATACTTTCTTTTCTGGCACACATAGTATGAATGAATAAGTCCCAAGGTCTAGTGAAACCATTAAGAGCAGTCATAACTAGTTCATCCTCATCAAAAGTGTTTCCAATAGCACTTATTTTATCTTTGAACTAGGAGACCCTTGTGAAGTAATATTGAATATATTCTCCTTTACTCACTTTTGTGCCCTTCATATGAGCTCTCAGATTCATCTTTCTGTTGATTGTTCTTCCTTCATACATTCTGGAAAGTCCATCATACATTTTATTAGGTGTATTCATAGATAATAGTTGATGGATCAAATGATCCTTAATAGAATCAACAATGATCCTCATTGCATTGATTAGGTCTTGTTCATTCTTCTCCTTAGCTTCACCTTCTTCGGGTTCTACAATCTCATCCTTGATGTACTTATTAAGGCCATTCTCTTTCAGAATGAGGCCAATCCTAGACTTCCAAGCCATGAAGTTTTCTAGGCCTTCCAATTTGTCCTCAAGATTAATTAGTACTTGGGGTCATCTTGTCTAGTAGGTCACTAAAAAGTGAGATTTATCAAAATGGCAAGATGACCTTACCAATAGATGCGCTTGAGGGAGGTGACTTGTGTTGATGTATTTGTAACTTCAAAATGTATTCACTTGTATATCTTACGTGTTATACCTCGATGTTTATTCCGGGAAGTATCTATAATGTAATTGGGTCATGTCATGCCCTGATGTTTCGATCGGGAGATTCAATAATGTAAACAAGTAATGTAAAGTCATTGAGTTTAACCCTCCATTGTAATTCGGGGCAATATTCCCCTCAATTGTGTCAAGGTTAACCCTCCTTGTTGATCGAAGGGAAACATCCCCACAATTGTGGGGCACTAGGGTTATTAAACTCTCCTAGAGATGTCGGCTCTAGTAAGTAATTGTTAAGTGGGGTTTTAGTAAGTAATTGTTAAGTGGGGTCGACATGTTGAAGTGGGAATTAAGTGAATGAAAGAATATAAATAGAGAGTGAGTATCTCTATTTATCACACACATACTCACTCATTGGGCCGCATGACTGAGAGAGGAGAAGCTCTCTCAAGTGTGAGAGAGAGAACAAGTTGTAGAGATCATCTTTTATGTTTTCAATTTTTACTACTGCCATTGGTGCTCATTCTATCTCTGAGGAAGTTGCAGGGTTTTCTCCTTTATGTTTTCCCCAAGTAAAATTCTTTGTGTCTCTTGTCTCTTGTGCTTATTGTTGTGCATGTTATTCTCTCAGATAAGATCCTAAGATCATATTGCTTAAATGATAAAAATATAACATGGTATCAGAGCTAACTTGAGAAGAAGACATTGTGCAGCTGTATAATCTAGGGATTCTTACTTTTTGGGTCTCTCTCCACAATCCATCAGCAAAAGTATACTAGGATGACTCTCCATTGAAGGGCACATCTTTCTATCGAAGCGAAATTCGATTCCGAGCATTTTTAGTTTTTTGGAGCGAGAAATTAGGGCTTCTTATAGAAAAGGAATTTTTGAGTGAGCCCAACATAGGATTTTTCTCCTCATAAAAATCAAATTTTAGAGACCTTGGTCGATATTTTTGGTTGGGTACAACTCGAGGAAAGTCAAACCCTAGTTTGACCCTGGGCAGGAAAAACCCTAAAATACTAAAACTGATAAGTTTTGGTACATTCACTCTATCTCGGGATTGGAGAAGGATCAGGAGCTGAAACTTTCACAAGTAGAATATAAAATCCTTATTTACACTTTTTCCAAATTTCAGCCTCTAATTTGCTATATTCTAGGAGATATGATCCCTCCAAGTTAGGGTTCTAGCCTCTTCCAGAATTCATCCCTAAACAGGACACCTGGGGAGAATTGCTATATATTCGGATACAAAGGTCCAAATGAAATTTCTGAAGATGTTCCAGAAATGGCATGGACTATAATTTCTATCGTAGAATTTTTAGACCTCGAAGATGAAACAGTGACATGTGGAATTCCATACAAATTCACTATGCTAAATAGTCTTGAAACATGTCACCTTGGTAAAATGATCATTAGTCCCAATTGGTGAAACCGATTCTTATGAAACCTGTGGTTTTGGAACAGGGATAGGCGAGGATACCTTAATATGAAGTTTTAGACATAAAGGAGCAGTAATTTTAGAGATATTGTAGAAACATTAGCAAGCATTTCTGCAGAAGAAATTGGTAAACTAGGGCTTCCTGTTCTAGGAGATTCTCTCCACTGTTTTCAGAAAAGGAGTACATTGGATAGCTCACCTTGAAGAGGTATATCTTGCTATCCAATCAAATTTGAAATATTCCAAGTTTTGAAAATTAGGGTTTCTCTGACAAACCCTAGATCAACCAGCTCCGGAACTAGGATGGACAACTCAAATCGGTAAGATCTAATCTTTTGCTATTTTCATTTGAGGTTCTCATTTTAAAATGATCTATCACATCAGCTTGATGATACGCTTGGTGAAGTTGACAAATTCCAAGCATGGAAGTATATGATCTCTCTGAAGAAAATGAATGGGACACCTACATAAGTAGAGAGGTTCCAATTCCAGAGGGAGATCAGGCTAAAATCCTTACACAAGAAGAACTTGGTTAAGGCCAAGAAGATCATTGTTGATTCAATAATGGATCACCTTATACCACAAGCGTCTTCCCTAAAGACATAGAAAGAGATGTTTGATTCCTTGACCAAGCTATTTGAAGGAAATAACATAAATCAGAATGTGACTTTGATAAAACAGTTGAAGAATGTGAAGATCCAAAATGCAGAGACCATACAGTTATACTTTACAAGGGTCTTTCAAATCAAAGAACAACTTGAAGTGGTATAAGAAAAAGTGGAGAATGCAGAAGTTGTGATAACCACCTTGAATGGCCTCTCAATATCATGGGATTCATTCATTCGAGGAATGTGTGTCAGAAGGAAGTGATTACTTTCAGCAAACTCTAGGAAGAGCACACACAAGAAGAAGCTTGACTCATAATAAGAGAAAATAATATGGGAGCAACTGAAGATAAATCTCTCACCATCCAAAGAAGATCCCTCAAGCGATGAGGAATATGAAGAACTCAACTCTTGAAGA
The DNA here is from genome assembly GCA_001517045.1 of Pseudotsuga menziesii. Taxonomy (NCBI): domain Eukaryota; kingdom Viridiplantae; phylum Streptophyta; class Pinopsida; order Pinales; family Pinaceae; genus Pseudotsuga; species Pseudotsuga menziesii. Next base: position 39,114 of record LPNX010299763.1, read on the forward strand.
ACTTTTTATCCGTCTTATTATTTGGATAATAAATGATGAATGGAGAAGATGATGAAGTTGAAGTTTCAAGAAGGATTCTACCCATGAAACAAATAAATATAAGTATTCAATTGTCATTTCATGATATTGTTTTGTTATGCATGATAGAATGTTTTCATTAATGAAAGTATAATAATAATATGCATGTGATGGGTAAGTAGCTCATAGTGCTATACAACTCTCCATTGCTACTTATCTAGAATGAAACCTCTTTGCTTACATATTGGATTAGTGTACAATCTCAATGATGTCTTGGTAGAGATGGAAGGCATATAGAAACGTTTCCGTGAGATATGGATGAATGTTGTATTGGCTAAAATAGTTGCATAATCATATATGTTGATGCAAAAGAATCTTTCATTATGAATATACCTTATGAAATGTTCCTAACCATACAATTAATGCATTTGACTTGTAGGAAAGATCGCGTAAAATCGCCTACAAGCAAAGAAGGATGAGACTTGTTCCGAAGAACAAGTGACAACAGTTCAAGATGAAGAATAATATGATGAATGCAGCGATATCATTCATGTAGAACCTTCCAGCCATGAAGAAGTAACAAAGAAGAAAGGGAAGACCAGTTCAAGACGAATGATGTCTAGGATGCAGTATCTATACATGAAGGGAAGTTTGTAGTTCCATCATGCAGTAGATGGAAACATCCTGGGATACAAGGAAAGATTCGTAGCACAAGGCTTCTCACAAAAAGAAGGCCTTGTACAAGCTCAGAAGACACCCATGGGATAACACATACAACATGATCTTGATGAAGATCTTAACCTTTGCTACAATTTTGAATATGAAAGCCTATAGAGGATGACAACCTCACATATGGGTGCGAAAAGAACTTTTGAAAAGGTTCAAGATAGAGGATCTTGGTATCCAGTGACCCTAGATGGATACATAGAATATTAGTAGCAGAGGAAGCTACTTGTCACTCCAGTACAGAATGTTTTGTTAGGATATTTAGACACTTAGGAGTTAGTTAAGATCAACTTGTGTAATATATCCGTTAGGTAAAAGTTTGTTTCTTTAGTATGCATTTGTAAATATTATAATCCGATGGTCTTGATATGTTCTAGACATAGAGTGATCCGACGATTCAACTTCTCTTAGATCATACCTACCATTGATCTGTGGCTTAACACCCGATTGGTCTATGATCTCTATTTAAAGAGCATAGAGGGTCCTTGTCTAGTTAATCGATTATGAGAAGCTCATATGTAACTTTCTTTCTTTTGCATAATAAATTGCTCCAAGTATCTATTTGGCTAGGGTCGTGGACCGTTTCCCTCTCAAGGGTTTTAATCACATGACAAACATTGATGTGTTGATCTGTGATCTATTTGTGTGAAGTGGTTTCTCAAGGTGTTCGGTCATTTGGGAGTACCCTGTGTACTCGAACATGGTATCAGAGCGTTTATGAAGAACCGCTTTCGGTTTTGATCAAGATCTGGAACCGGTGTTGATGAAACTTTAAAAGGTCTTCTAGTTATATATTTTCTATGCACTTGTGGCCTATGGGAGCTATTCCATTGTGTCCGGAGCACCGTTTCCATTGATAAATAGTTTTCGTTTCATCGAAAATTGTTTCTGTTTGTTCCAAAAACACCCATTTCGACAAATCTGAAGGTATAATGTTATAGTGACGGATTTGTTTTAATTTTTTTTAAATATTTCATATTTTATCAATTTTATTATTAGATATTTACTATTTTAGTCTCAGATTGTTGCCTTCCCTATTTGTGTATGCTCTTTGTTGTGCACCTTGCACGATCGCGGCGAATCAGAAACAGTAAGGGAAAGTTTTTTTATTGTCTTCTCGGCTACGTATGCTCTTTGCCGTGCACCTTGTGCGATCACAGAAAATCAGAAACAGCGAGAAAACTTGAAAACGTAGACTTTCCGGGTAACCTAACCAAGATCTAACCCCATTGTGTGGAAAAAAAAAGGTTTTTGTTTTTCGGTTTTTTTTTGTGATTTGCAGGAAAAAAATGCAAGCACGGAGAACGAGAGAGAAGAGTTAAAAAAAAAACTTTCTCTTTTCATTCTTTTACGTACCTTTTAAACTTAGCTCACTTGGTCCAAAGTTGTTTTATTCCTTAATAGGTCTTGAGCTCAAGTCTTATTAAGCTACTTTTTAGTGCATGCAATTTCTATTTTCAAGTTACTTTATTATAAAAGTACATCTCACATAAATAAAATAAAATAAAAAGTGAGTCACTTAAGTCTTTTAATTTATTGCCGCACTATTTAAAAGTAACATTATTGTAAAAGTGAACATCACTTATTCTACAAAAAATGATTCACTTAAAAGCAACTTTATTGTAAAGTGATTGTCAAAGGTTTATCTTGGGAAGAGGGGGGTTCTTTTTTTTAGTTGGTCAAGTTAATATCTGTCACATCACTATGGAGGACATCTTCAACATTTTCTTTGATCAAGCATAACTCCATCATCCAGAATCAATTTTCAGTGCCGTTTTTTTTAAAACTACATATTTTTCGATCTCTTTGCATCCAGATAATTAGTTTATGTTCTTTCAACCAGTATTTTATAGTATGGCCTCCCTTTATGATATTATACTTACAAGTTCTAACTATTTCTCATGGAAATCTCATATGGAGGATGTTCTACGAAGTAGGGGACTTTTCAGGATAACCTTAGGGAAAGAAACAAAACCCACTGATGATGATAAGAAAATTAAATGGGCAAATAGATGTGATGAAGCTTGTGGATTGATTGGGATGCCAATCTCTACTGATTTGCAATTCCACATATCTGGAATTGATGAACCTGATATAGCTTGGGAAAAGTTGGAATCTGTGTTTGGTAAACACAATGAAATTCGAGGTCATCAACTTGAGAATGAGTTGATTTCCATGAATCCAAATGATTTTTCATGCATTCAAGACTATTTATCTAAGTATAAAACTCTTAGACTCTTATGTGCAGAATGCAAGATTAAGAAAGAAGACAAACAATGTATTTATCATATTCTTTCCAAACTTAGACCTGCATATTCTGTTTTTGTATCTACATTCTACTCCATGAAAGAATCCTTGACTGTAGCTAGCTATCAAGAGCCTAGTCTTGAATCCTTTTGTGATTCCTTAATTAGAGAACAAGATAAGCTCATTCATCTTGGAATAATTAACAATGCAAATACATCTGGGAAAGCCTTATTGTCCCAATAGAAACAAAAGTCCAAGCCTCCCAAGAAACATAATTTTCGCAATAATAAGCCAAACAACAAGGGTCCCAAACTCTCTCAGTCGGCTCCTTCTTTAAAACATAACAAAGGATCCAAGCCAAAAGGAAAGAAGAATGAGCGACATTGCAAATTTTGTGGGAAAGATAATCATGATGAATCTAAGTGTTTCAAGAAGATGGCAACCTTGGAAGCAGTAATGAAGAAGCACCACATCAACCTAGATTCGTCTTCAGAATCTAACTCTCATGGACATGCACTTTGTGTTTCTGGTTACTCTTATACTACATCTTCTTCTTCTACTTCAATTGAATGTCTCATTGATTATGGAGCATCTTATCATATAGCTAAGGACCAAGCCATATTTTCTACTATGCATGAATGTAATACCAAAAAATATTTGTTGGTGATGATAGATCTCTAAGTGTTGTAGGATCTGGAACAGTTCGAGTAGAAAATGGTCATTTCAGTGATGTACTATGTGTTCCAAAAATTTCCTGCAATTTGTTATCAGTCTATCAAATTACTCATTCGGGTGAAGGTAAAATTGTGATGTTTACACCTCATCAAATTGTAATCAAGGATTTTAAAAATCCTCAAAATGTCCTTGCTATTGGAACCGTCGATGATATTACTAGGTTGTACAAATTTAACAACTTTGGGTCATCAACTTTTCCTTCAGTTTTTGTTGCTCATAGTGATAAATTGAGCAAACTTTGGCATGGGCGATTTGGTCACTTAAATTACTGCTCATTGCAACAACTATGTAAAGACAATATGGTGACTGGTCTTTCGATGGTATCTTGTAAGGATGGTGTCTGTTCCAATTGTGTACTCGAAAAACATCATCAGGACAGTTTTGACAAACTTGCCTCTTGGCACGCCTCGGTTCCCTTGGAGCTTGTGCATAGTGACTTGTATGGTCCTCTTCCATCTGTTTCATTTTCTGGTTTCAAATATTTCTTAACTTTCATTGATGACTACTCCAGACGCACTTGGGTTTACTTCCTAAAACTTAAGAGTGAAGTATTTAATATGTTCTTGTCCTACAAGGCCCTTGTTGAAAAACAATCAGGTCATCAAATTATTAAGTTAAGATCTGACAATGGGGGAGAATATGTTAACAACAAGTTCACTACTTTCTGCACTGAACAAGGAATCCAACAACAGCACACTGTTCCATATACAGCACAATAAAATGGTGTAGCTAAACGAAAGAACCGCACTTTAAAAGAAATGGCAAATTATATGATCCAATCTAAGGGACTAAGTCTTCAATATTGGGATGAGGCCATAAATTGTGCAAATTACATAGTTAATCACACACCCACTAAATTTTTACAAGGTATAACACCGAAAAAAGCATGGAGTAAAATTAAACCAGATGTAAGTCACTTTCATGTGTTTGGTTGTGAAGCATGGGCTCACATTTCGAATGAAAAACAGAAAGCATTGCAGCCTAAAAGTGAAAAGTGCATATTTGTTGGATATTCAGAAGATGTATAAGGTTATAGACTTCTTCAGCCCCATTCACATGATATAATCATTAGAAGAGATGTTAAATTTGATGAAAATCTCAGTGCATAAAGTACGAAAGACAGAGGGAGAATGATGCTTCACTTCAGAGGGAGTGACTACGAAAGATCCCGAGGTTTGACATGGTACGATAGGATGGATAGCTTACTGATGACTCTAGGCTTTACTGAGAGTAAAGCGGATTCCAACCTTTGCTTCAAGGTTGAAGGCAGAAGACCAGTAATGCTCTTGTTATATGTCGATGACTTGTTCCTAACAGAAAAGAGGAACTCATTAAAGTTACATGAAGAAGACTTGATGTCGAGTTCGAGATGAAGGACTTGGGGATGATGCACTACAGTCTAGGCATGGAGGTGTGGACAAGGGAAGTATGCAGTAGAGATATTGAATAGGTTCGGGATGATGGACCGCAAGGCCATGACCACACCTATGGCATCGAACCTAAAGCTATTGTGTGTTGCTTCATCAAAGTCGTTGATGCGACAATGTATCGTCAGATGATTTATTCCTTTATGTGCCTAACAAATACAAGACCAGATACTTGCTTTGTTGTGAACACATTGAGACATGTTCACCTGATGGTTGCAAAGCATGCAGTAAGGTACCTTAAGGGTACAGTTGATTATGGGCTCAAGTATGAGGCAAATCAGAAGATTAACCTGTAGGGTTATGTGGATTCATATTGGGTAGGCAGTACCATTGATAGGAAGAGCACTTCAAGGTGCTACTTCAGTATGAGGTCAGGTGTGATCTCTTGGTTTGACAGGATGGAGTCCTGCATGGCACTGAGTACAGCCGAGGCAAAATATGTTGCCACTTGCGATTTGGGAGGTAGTATGTTTCTTTTGAAAAATACTATTTTATTTGATTGATCTAACTTGCTTTTTGGTATGATGCAGAGAGGAGCAGTGAAGCTCTAATTTGTGATCCAAATCAATATCTCTTGAAAGAGGGAGTTCTAGCATAGCTGGTGAGACAGGTTGTCTGAGCATAAATCCTGGTGAATCTCGTAGGTTGCTTAGATGTAAACGGTCCTATAGGTTGTCCTCGAATGTAATCGGTCCTGGAAAAACTCGCAGGTTATCCTTGGATGTAATCAGCCCTGATGTGATTCTATGCTAGAAATGGATAGAGTGAAGTTTGATTACTTCAGGGAGAATCTTGGTGTTCTCTAGATCAAGGTTCCTTCCAAAGGGAAGTGATGATTTCATGAGCACTTCTAACATGGTGAGAGGATTGGTTCCTTCCATGGTTAGATATAATTGTTGTGTCTTTCTGACATGGTGAGAGGATTGGTTCCTTCCATGGTCATATGTAAGAGTTGTGACATGGTGAGAGGATTGGTTCCTTCCATTGTCAGATGTATGTGATGATGCCACATCCAACATGAAAAAGAGATGGATCTGTGATGACACATCTAGTATGAAAAAGGACTAGCTCTATGTAGATCCCACATCTAGCATGAAAAAGGGTTGGCCCTGTGATGACACATCTAGTATGAAAAAGGACTAGCTCTGTGTAGATCCCACATCCAGCATGAAAAAGGGATAGCTCTGTGATGACACATCCAGTATGAAAAAGGACTGGATCTGTGTAGATCCCACATCTAGCATGAAAGAGGGCTGGCTCTGTGATGACACATCCAGTATGAAAAAGGACTGGCTCTGTGTAGATCCCCCATCTAGTATGAAAAAGGACTAGCTCTATGATGACACATCCAATATGAAAAAGGACTGGCTCTATGTAGATGCCACATCTAGTATGAAAAATGACTAGCTCTATGATGCCACATCTAGTATGAAAAAGGAATAGCTCTATGTAGATGCCACATATAGTATGAAAAAGGACTAGCTCTGTGATGATACATCCAGTATGAAAAAGGACTGGCTCTGTAGATGTGCATCTAGCATGAAAAAGGGTTGGCTCAGTCAATGAAGACCTACATGGAGGCTAGGCCTACAACCATCATGAAAAAGGGCCGGCTCTGTAGAACTTCCTGTGATGAGAAGAATGAAGATATAGCACCATTTGATTGAGATAGTGGAAGCGGTGATGATAAAGATGATCCAGTGATGATCCAGACTTGATGATGATCCAGTGATGATCCAGACTTGATGATGATCCAGTGATGCTCCATATCAAGTGATGATCTAGACTTGATGAAGATGACTTGACGATGAAGATGACTTGAAGATGAAGATGACTTGATGATGATCAAAATAATACAGAGAAGAATACTTGTGCTAATAAATTGTGTCGAGACAATACCTTCCTATTTAAGAGGGAGTGTTGATGTATTTGTAACTTCGGAATGTATTCACTTGTATATCTTATGTATTATACCCCAATTTTTATTTCGGGAAGTATCTATAATGTAATTGAGTCATGTCATGCCTCGATGTTTCGATCGGTAGATTTAATAATGAAAAAAAGTCATGTAAAGTCATTGAAGTTAACACTCCTTGTTGATCGGAGGGAAAAGTCCCCATAGCTGTGGGGCACTAGGGTTATTAGACTCTCCTAGAGATGTCGGCTCTAGTAAGTATGTTAATGTTTTTGTAACTTCAGAATGTATTCATCTGTATATCTTATGTATTGTACCTCGATGTTTATTCCAGGATGTGTCTGTAATGTATTTGAGTCATGTCATACCCCGATGTTCCTATTGGGAGGTTCTATAATGTAAACAAGTCATGTCAAGTCATTGTGGGTAACCCTCTTATTGGTCAAGGGTTAAAGTCCCTGCAATTTTGGGGCACTAGGGTTATTAGACTCTCCTAGTGAGGTTGGCCCTAGTGAGTTATCGTCAAGTCAGGAATTAGTATAAATAGAGAGTGAGTCTCTTTATTTATCACACACTCACTCACACTCAGTTGTAGCGCATAGCTGAGGAAGAAGAAGCTATTGGGGCTAGAAATAAAGAGGCTATTGTTGTCGGGAGATCATCTTACTATTTTGGGGTTTTACTTTTGGTGTTGATTCTATCTCTGAGGAAGTTTTGGGGTTTTCTCCATTTATGGTTTCCCCGACGAAAAAACACTATGTTCATTGCCTCTTGTGTTTGATTGTTGTGCTTGTTATTCTCTCAGTTAAAGATCCTATTATAATGCTAGCTTAATGTTAAAAATATAACATGGTATCAGAGCTAACCTGAGAAGAAGACACTGTGCAGCTGTGGGAACTAGGGATTCCTACTTTTTGGATCTTCCTCCACATATTTTCAGAAAAATAAGGTTGGGCTAACACTCCTCCCTAGGGCACATCTTTCTGTCGAAGCAGAATCTGATTCTGAGCATTTTCAGTTTTTGACCTGACACTACTGCCAAAAATTAGGGCTTTCCACAGAAGTGGAATTTTTTAGTGAGCCCAGGCCTAGATTTCTCTCCTCCTCAAAATTGAAGTTTAGAGATCAAGATCAAAGCATTTGGTTGGACAAAACTCTGGGAAATTCAAACCCTAATCTGCTCCTAAACCAGCACTACAAAAATTCAGCTCCAAATCCAGATCCGACATCTTGACCTAGTAAGATATAAATCTTTTGTATTTCCATTTGAGGTTCTCAGTTAATATGTCTCATCATACCAAGCTTAGTGAAAATCTTGAGAGAGCTGATAACTTTCGAGACTAGAAGTATAGGATCTCCCTGGTCCTAGAAGAAAATGAGTTGGACTCCTATATCAATGAGGAGGTTCCAATCCCAGATGGAGATGAGGATAAGGCCTTACACAAGAAGAAGTTGGTTATGGCTAAGAGGATTATTGTTGATTCAATCAAGGATCACCTCATACCATAGGTGTCCTCCCTAAAGACACCTAAATCTATGCTTGATTCCCTAACCAAACTGTTTGAAGGGAAGAACATAAACTGGAAGATGACTCTGAGAAGCCAACTGAAGAATGTAAAGATCCAAAATGTAGAGACCATCCAGTCTTACTTTACAAGGGTATCTCAGATCAAGGAACAGCTGGAAGCAGTAAATGAAGAAGTGGAGAATGCAGAGATTGAAATGACCACCTTGAATTGTCTCCCTAGATCATGGGACTCCTTTGTTCAAGGAATCTGTGCCAAAAAGAAGTTAGTCAAGTTCAACAGACTATGGGAAGAATGCTCTCAAGAAGAAGCTCGAATAGCAGCTCAAGAAGAAAATATGGGAAGTGAAGATCAAGCTCTCATGGTACACTCCAAGAAAACCAGAAGAATTTCTCATCACCCCAAAGGTAAGCACTTTCATAATGCTAGAAAATATTTGTCTAGAATCAGATGTTATACATGTGACGAGAAAGGACATTATGCTAGAGAATGTCCTAGAAACAAAAATGTCTCTCACAAGAAGAAAGGAAACAATAGAATACATCATGCTCATGCTGCAGAGGATGATGAACCTTCCACAAAGAGAATCATACATGAAAGTGATGATTCCTCAAGTGATGAACAGTATGTTTTGATTTCCACTCTCATGGGAAACATTACACATGGAAGCAATGATTGGCTTATAGACAGTGGGGCTTCCAAACATATGACAGGATTCAAAGAATCATTTGTGAAACTATTAGAACATGAATCACCACACAAGGTGAAACTTGGAGATGACTACCAGTATCCAATAAAAGGTAGTGGGGAATCCTCCTATAAGATAGACTCTGGAAATTCTATGACAATGAAGGATTTATTGTTTGTACCAAGACTAAAGAAGAACCTCCTCTCCATATCTGCATTAGATGCAAAAGGCATGAGGGTTGCATTTTTAGATGGCTAAGTTATCATGTGGCCAAACGGAAAGACTATTAATGATGCAGTAGTGATTGGGGAACAAGAGGGAGGTCTATACAAATTGAAGGGCCATCCAGAACAAGCCTTGGTCCATGATACAGTAGAGCCAAATGAACTTTAGCATAGAAGGCTTGCACATGTGCATTACAGAGCACTACCACTTGCAAGCAAAGTTGTTGAAGGTCTTCCAAAAATTCAAGCAAAACATGATGGAGTCTACAAAGGATGTGTGAAAGGAAAGAACAAAAAGAAGATATTTCCAAGTAGCGAGAACAAGGCAAAAGGAATCTTGGAAATCATCCACTCTGATGTATGTGGTCCAATGTCATGAAGCTCATTAAGTGGGTATGTATACTATGTTTCTTTTATTGATGATTTTTCTAGGAAGACATGGATATACTTCATGAAGAACAAAGATGAAGTTTTTATCAAATTCAAGGAATTCAAAGCCTTGATTGAGAACCACACTGAAAAGAAGATCAAGACCTTTCGATCAGATAATGGCAGAGAATTCACATCAAATGAATTCAAAGAGTTATGCAAAGAATCATGGATTAAGAGGGAGTTATCCACTCCATATAATCCACAACAGAATGGGGTTGTAGAAAGGAAGAATAGAACTATCATAGAAGTTGCAAGATCAATGCTTCATGATCAAGATCTTCCCATGCATCTATGGGTAGAAGCTGCCAGAACAGCGGTGTATGTATAGAACCGTACTCCACACAGATTACTCAAGAACAAGACACCTGAAGAAGTCTTTTCTGGTAAGAAACCAAAAGTCAGCCATCTCAGAATATTTGGTTGTCCAGTGTACATACACATTCCAAAAGAAAAGAGGACAAAATTAGATCCTTCAGGAAAAAAGGGTATGTTTGTAGGATACTCTGAAAGCTTGAAAGCTTATAGAATATACTTCCCAGGATTCAAGAATATTGACATCAGCAGGGATGTAACATTTGGTGAAGACTCAGCCTACAACAAATCCAGAAAGAAGCCTGCTGAAGAACCTGAAGAAACAGAAACACCCAGAATTCATGACACAACCATGAACAAAGAAATTCAAGAAGAAGATCGAGAATTTGAAGAACCTCAAGAACCTATAGATCCACCTTAAGAGAAGAATCCTCATAAGAGGAAACCTGCTTGGGTACGAGAAGCTATCCAAGGTGCAGAAAGATATGGGGCTCTAGAAGAGAATCACAGAGAAAGAAAGAGGACCAGGTCCTGCTCTCGGTATGTAGCATTATTATGTGATTTCATTGATAAAGAACCTTCCAACTATGAAGAAGCAATAGAAAGGTAAGAGTGGAAGGATGTTATTATCGAAGAGTATCAATTGATCATGAAGAATGATGTTGGGGATGTTGTCCCAAGACCAGAAGGGAAGTCAGTTGTAACTTCCAAATGGATCTACAAGATCAAGCATGCTGCAGTCGGTGGCATAAAAAAATATAAAGAAATATTTGTTGCTCATGGATTCTCCCAGAAAGAAGGAATAGATTATGAAGAAACTTTTGCACCTGTAGCCAGATACACTTCCATCAGATCAGTACTTGCTTTGGCTACATTGATGAAATGGAAGATACACCAGATGGATGTCAGGACTGCCTTCTTGAATGGTGTAGTGGAAGAGGAAGTGTATGTGGAGCAGTCACTCAGTTTTGAGACACATGACAGGGAGACTCATGTGTGTAGATTGAATAAATCCATGTACGGTTTGAAACAAGCACCCAGGACATGGTACGGCAAAATTGACATCTTTCTATCTAGTTTGGGATTTACCAAGAGTAAAGAAGATTCCAACCTTTACTACAAGGTTGAAGATGGCAACCCAGTGATGCTCCTACTGTATGTAGATGATCTATTTGTAACAGGTGTGGATGGGTTGATTTTTGATACGAAGATGAAGCTTGTTGTTGAGTTTGAAATGAAGGACTTGGGTATGATGCATTATTTTCTAGGCATGGAGGTGTGGCAGAATGCAGATGGAATTTCCCTGGGACAAGGGAAATATATGGTAGAGATCCTAAAAATATTCGGGATGATGGACTGCAAGGCCATGACCACACCTATGGCATCAAACCTGAAGCTATTGAGTGATGCTTCATCAGAAGCGGTTGATGCTACGATGTATCATCAGATGATTGGGTCCTTGATGTTCCTACTGAACACGAGACTGGATATTTTCTTTGTTGTCAAAACATTGAGCCAGTTCCTGACAGATCCGAGACATGTTCACTTGGTTGCTGCAAAGCATATTCTGAGGTACCTGAGGGGTACAGTTGATTATGGGCTCAAGTATGAGGTGAGTCAAAAGATTAACCTAGAAGGTTGTGTTGATTCAGATTGGGCAGGCAGTTCCATCGATAGGAAGAGGCACTTCAGGGTGTTGCTTCAGTATGGGATCAAATGTGATCTCTTGGTTTAGTAAGAAGCACTTTTGTGTGGCACTGAGTATAGCTGAAGTAGAGTATGTCACAGCTTGTTCAACTAGTTGTGAGGCAGTATGGCTAAGGAAGCTACTGTCTGATTTATTTGATCTCCAGTTAGATGCTACTTGTATATATTGTGACAACCAGAGTTGTGTGAAGTTGTTAGAGAACCTAGTGTTCCATGACAAGTCAAAGCATATCGAGATCAAATATCACTATATGAGGGATATGGTGCAGAGAGGAGTAGTGAAGCTCCAGTATGTTGCGATGGATGAACAGATAGCTGATGTGTTGAAAAAGCCATTAGCCAAAGTGAAGTTTGAATACTTCAGGGAGAAGCTTGGTGTTCTCCAGATCAAGGTTCCCTCCAAAGGGAAGTGATGAGTCAGTGAACCATTCTGACATGGTGAGAGGATTGGTTCCTTCCATGGTTAGATATAAGGGCTGAGCCATTCTGTCATGGTGAGAGGATTGGTTCCTTCCATGTCATATGTGAGTGCTGAGCCATTCTGATATGACTGTAGGATTGGTTCCTACATGATCAAATATAAATGATAAATGCCATTCTTGGAATGGAGGCACCTAGTCAGTTACTAGGAAAGCTCAGTCTGGGACCGAGGACCATTCTGATATGACTGTGGGATGTGTTCTCACATGATCAGATATGAGTGCATGGACATTCTAATGTGATTGAGGGATGTGTTCCCACTTGATCAGATATAAGAGCTGATGCAATTCTCTGGGAGAATGGAGGCACATGGTCAGTTACCAGGAAAGCTCAGTCTGGGAATGAGGGCCATTCTGATATGACTGTGGGATGTGTTCTTACATGATCAGATATGAGTGCATGGCCATTATGATGTGATTAAGGGATGTGTTCCCACTTGATCATATATAAGGGATGATGCTATTCTCTAGGAAAATTGAGGCACCTAGTTAGTTACCAGGAATCCTCATCCTAGGGCTGGGATCCATTCTGATGTGACTGTGGGATTGGTTCCCACATGATCAGATGTAAGTGTAGAAACTTTCCACAGATGATAGTAGGTGTGTCCTATCATGTTGGTGGATGTGAGTGTTGTGCCTTTTCACAGATGGTAGTAGGTGTGTCCTACAATGCTGGTGATTGTAAGTGTTGTGTCTTTCCACAGATGGTAGTAAGTGTGTCCTACCATGCTGGTGGATGTAAGTGCTGAGCCTTTCCTTAGATCATATTAGGTGTGTCCTATCATGCTAGTGGATGTGAGTGTTGTGCCTTTTCACAGATGATAGTAGGTGTGTCCTATCATGCTGGTGAATGTAAGTGTTGGGCCTTTCTGACAAGGTTGTGGGATGTGTTCCCGCATGGTCAGATGTGAGTGTTGGGCATGCCTTTCTGACATGGTGTTGGATGTGTTCCTCTCATGGTCAGATGTAAGTGCTAGGCGGGCCATTCTGACTTAGGTTCAGATATAAGCACTGAATAAGACCTACATGGAAGCTAGGTCTACAACCAACATGAAAAAGGGTTGGCTCTGTAGAACTTCTTGTGACAAGAAGAATCATGAGATAGCACCAGTGATGATGATCCAGCAGTGATGATCCAAATCCAATGATGATGTTCCAGTGATGATCCATGCGAGTGATGATCCAGATACTAAGATGAAGATGACTTGAAGATGAAGATAATTTGAATATGAAGATGACTTGAAGATGAAGATGAATTGAAGATGAAGAGGACTCGGTGATGATCCAGATGATACAGAGAAGAATACTTGTGCTGATAAATTGTGTCAAGAGAATACCTTCCTAGTTAAGAGGGAGTCTTAATGTATTTATAACTTCGGAATGTATTCATCCGTATATCTTATGTATTGTACCCCGATGTTTATTCTGGGATGTGTCTGTAATGTATTTGAGTCATGTCATGCCCCGATGTTCCTATCGGGAGGTTCTATAATGTAAAAAATTCATGTCAAGTAATTATGGGTAACCCTCCCATTGATCAAGGGTTAAAGTCCCCGTAGTTTTGGGGCACTAGGGTTATTAGACTCTCCTAATGAATTTGCCCCTAGTGAGTTATTTTCAAGTCAGGAATTAGTAAAAATAGAGAGTGAGCCTCTCTATTTATCACACACACACACACTCACACTCAGTTGTAGTGCATAGTGTAGGAAGAAGAAGCTGTTGGGGCTAGAAAGAAAGAGGCCACTACTATCGGGAGATCCTCTTACTGTTTTGGGGTTCTACTTTTGGTGTTGATTAAATCTCTGAGGAATTTGTGGGGTTTTCTCCATTTATGGTTTCCTCGAGGAAAAACACTATGTTCATTGTCTCTTGTGTTTAATTGTTGTGCTTGTTATTCTCTCGGTTAAAGATCCTAATATAATGCTAAATTAATGTTAAAAATCCAACAACGTAACTGTTAAGTGGGGCCGAGATGTTGAAGTGGAAATTAAGTGAACGAAAGAATATAAATAGAGAGTGAGTCTCTCTATTTATCACACACACACTCACTCATTGGGGTGCATGAGTGAGAGAGGAGAAGCTCTCTCAAGTGTGAGAGAGAGAACAAGCTATGGAGATCATATTTTTTGTTTTCAGGTTTTACTGTTGCCATTGGTGCTCATTCTATCTCTGAGGAAGTTGCGGGGTTTTCTCCTTTATGGTTTCCCCGAGGAAAATTCTTTGTGTCTCTTGTCTCTTGTGTTTATTGATGTGCATGTTATTCTCTCAGATAATATCCTAAGATCATATTTCTTAAATGATAAAAATATAACAAGTCGATTAATCCAACTGCTTTCTGGAGATCCCAAATATTCAGTCTTCAAATCCTACTTGAGAGGTTGCAACACTAGAGAAATTCTTATTATGTTTCACTGCAGTTTTTTGGTTCCCTTCCAAACTAGGGTTTGGCTTTCCCCAAGATACAACCACCCAAAAATATCTATCTAGGGCTCAATAGATGCTCTCTAGGAGGGTACAACTTTCTATGCAAGCAGATCTTCAAAGCTCCAACTTTTGTAGAAACCCTAATTTCTTCTGGAGAGGGAGGAGAGAGAATTTCACCTTGTGAAAGCTGCTCTAATCAAGTTAGCTCTATTACCATGTTAATATTTCATATGCTAGACTATATTCATTAGTGTTTCAAAACAAAATCATAGCAACAACATATTGAGAATCATTGACAGAAACGCAATCACAAGATAAACACAACATTTATCTTAGGAAACCCTTGAGGGGAAGAAAACCCAATAGAACTTTCTCTGTATAATATGCATAAAAGACAACCCCAAAAATAGGTGTTCTCCTCCTTTTGTCATGTCTTTCTCTTTCTACTATGCGCTACTCAAGTGAGTGAGTTTATGTCCAAATAAGAACCACAACACATCTATTTATACATAATGAGTCAACTGAATTTTACCCTTGACAAGTTGGGCCCACTAAACTGTTTGGGCTGATTTCACCTAGGAAGACTCAGAACAATATATTATTTTATTTATTAGGGTGCTAAAGACCCGACACCAAATGGAGGCTTTACCTCATGACTCTATGATGAACAAATACAATAGTAACACCCCACCAGAGGAATAATAACATCTCCCTTGGGTTACATCAGTAAAATACACTTAGAATATCCTTGGAAGTTACAATATTTCAAAAAAATAAGATCCAGAAGTTGTATCATGATCAGTACCAGTCGTTCCATAAATAAAGAAGTGAATTGATCGTGAAAATGTTCCTCGGCAGAGATTCAAGGCTACCCACAATGTTGAAGCATCAGGATCTAGGTAAGGGACTTTGTTACCTGGATACATTCCACTAAGGAAATATGATGATCCTATCGTATCTATTAGCAAGAATTCCAAGTATATGCTGGTCAATCCAACCATCCCGAAAGGCATCAATGTTACGACATACATTCTGTTGAATATGAAGAAAATGGGATTCGTAGACCATGATCTGCAGAAGTTTCCTAAACTCACTATGTTTTGGTATATGACCTCTATGTAAGAAATATAAGATGGACCCATTCATCTCATTCCAATGGAGTGGGCATGAGGACTGGAGAAATCGGGCATATTGGTGTTGATGCGCATGTCCCATTTTGGCCACACAACAAAAGTCAATATGTGTGTGAAACAATTGCTGGTTTGTTTTCATGGAGGATATATTTAGCTGGATCGATGAATTTTGGTGGACATGGACCTGATAGCTTCAATCATTGGACTACTTCAATTATTCCCTAGAAAGAAGAAGGACTCGGGCTTAGTCAACCAGATGAAGGAGAAATATGACCTAACCAGAGATAAGAGAGGCTTCTCCATTTCCTCTATCAATGACATTTCTATTTGGTTCCCAATGAAATGATTATCGAGCAAGCTAATCAAGAAGATACGATCGAACCAGTGTACTACTAGAACCATTCCTACAACAGAACAATGTGTAGCAAATGTTGAGATGAATTGCTCGAACTATCTATTGAATGAGTTGTTAGCAGATGCCACCGATGCTCAAAAGAAATGTAATCCTTTTAGTTATTCATGGCTGTTAATTTTGATATCATTCATCGCATGGGTTGAGCCGCCGAACTACTAGGGGGTGGACGTTCATGTTCCATGTCGAGGTGCATGATACCAGAACCTCTGGTATGAGAAGGATAATACACACCGATATAAGGCCAATAATGTTGAGTTTTACTTACATGGTGATGCACTAAGGAATCACATTGGGAATCAAGCAAGGATTGTTGTGGAGATTGTCCAGTGGTTCCGCAATATTATCATATTTTTGGTTGGAGCTCACCACATCTATCTATAACCTCAAAAATACCTTGAGAACAAATGGTCATCCACTATTTTTTGTCTAACAGATGAAGACATTGAGACAATTGTTCAGGACTGGCCTGAAGAATGGATGCAACCTGTCGTAAAGGATCAACTATCTGTTGAGATTGACCCACGACATAATGGAATTTTGAGAAATCAAGTAGGATATCAACAAGGAGAATAAATCCCACTAATCTATACCTATGAAAGCAAAGAATAATATAGCACGACCCCAACAGATATAGAATTGGGTGACAAGTGCAAAATATATGAAGAGTCGAAAGAAACAGAAGGTTGATAAAACAGTTGGAGATGGTGGTCTTACAAATGATGACTACAATCTCATTGTTGATCAAGTGGAAGAATTTTCCAATGATACTTGTAAGAGGATTGATGAGATGAATACCAACTTGGTAGGAGGCACAACAGACTTACTGCAAAATCCCTGTGTCATAGTAAAATAAGTTAGAGTAGTGGTCGAGCGGGAACTATCACAGACTAAGTTACAAGAAGAAGTTGGTCCTTATGAGGATCAACCTGTTAAGCTACCCCTTAAAACCCCAACATAAGAAGATTCAAGTTTCCTCTAAAGAACTTTATTTGGGAACGTTTGAGCATAATGCCATGATCAAATACATTGGTCAAGTAAGTATTGATTTGTCTATAATTCCTATGTATCTATTACATAATATTCAGCAAGATACAGTAGATGAGTTCAAATAATACCGTCACATTTCTCAAGAACTGTTATATTTTTATCATTTAAGCAATATGATCTTAGGATCTTATCTGAGAGAATAACATGCACAGCAATAAACGCAAGAGACAAGAGACACAAAGAATTTTCCTCGGGGAAACCATAAAGGAGAAAACCCCGCAACTTCCTCAGAGATAGAATGAGCACCAATGGTAGCAGTAAAACCCAAAGAAAGAAAATATGATCTCCACAACTGTTCTCTCTCTCTCACTTGAGAGAGATTCTCCTCTCTCACTCTTACGCCCCAGTGAGTGAGTGTGTGTGTGATAAATAGAGAGGCTCATTCTCTATTTATATTATTTTATTCACTTAATTTCCATTCCAACATGTCGGCCTCACTTAACAATTAATTACCAAGGCCAACATCTCTAGGAGAGTCTAATAGCCCTAGTGCCCCACAACTGTGGGGACTTTTCCCTCCAATAAACAAGGAGGGTTAACCTTGACTCAATTGTGGGGACTATTGCCCTAGCTTACAATGGAGGGTTAACCTCAATGACTTTACATGACTTATTTACATTATTGAATCTCTCGATCGAAACATCGGGGAATGACATGACTCAATTACATTACAGATACTTCTTGGAATAAACATCGGGGTACAATACATAAGATATACAAGTGAATACATTCCGAAGTTACAAATACATCAACACTCCCTCTTAACTACAAAGGTATTTTCTCGACACAATTTTATCAGCACAAGTATTCTTCTCTATATCATCTGGATCATCATCAAGTCATCTTCATCAAGTCTAGATCATCACTTGATCTGGATCATCACTGGATCATCATCATCATCACTGCTTCTTCTATCTCAATCAAACGGTGCTATCTCTTCATTCTTCTCATCACAAGAAGTTATACAGAGCCAACCCTTTTTCATGTTGGTTGTAGACCTATCCTCCATGTAGGTCTTCATATTCTTTAGCACTTATATCTGACCCAGTCAGAAAGGCCCTCCCAGCACTTATATATGACCATGTGAGGGCCCGACCTGCCCCCATCTCAGAATGGCATGCCCAACACTCATATCCGACCATGAGAGGAACACATCCACCATCATGCCAGAAAGGCCCAACCCTTACATCTGACCATGGGAGGGCCCAGCCTGCCCCCATGTTAGAATGGCCCAACCCTTACATCTTACCATGGGAGGGCCAATCCTGCCCCCATGTTAGAATGGCCCTGCCCTTACATCTGACCATGGGAGGGCCCATCCTACCCCCACGTCAAAATGGCTCTTCCCTTACATATGACCATGGGAGGGCCCAGCCTACCCCCATGTTAGAATGGCTCTACCCTTACATCTGACCATGGGAGGGCCCAGCCTACCCCCATGTTAGAATGGATCTGCCCTTACATTTGACCATGGGAGGGCCCAGCTTGCCCCCATGTCAGAATGGCACTGCCCTTATATCTAATCATGTGGGAGCCAATCCCACAGTCATATCAGAATGGATCTACCAATAGATTTGATCATGTGGGAGCCAATCCCACAGTCATATCAAAATGGCTCTGCCATTAGATCTGACCAGGTTCCTCCATTCTCCCAGAGAATTGCCTTTAGCACTTATATTTGATCATGGAAGGAACCAATCCTCTCACCATGTCAGAAGGGATCATGAACTCATCACTTCCCCTTGGAAGGAACATCGATCTGGAGAACACCAAGATTCTCCCTGAAGTACTCAAACTTCACTCTAGTCATTTCTAGCATAGAATCACATCAGGGCTGATTACGTCCAAGGATAACCTGCAAGATTTGTGAGGGTTGATTACATCCATGGACAACCTACAGGACCATTTATGTATGATCCACCTACGAGCTTCACCAGGATTTTATGCTCAAACAACCTATCTCACCGACTATGCTAGAATTCCCTCTTTCGAGAGATCTCAATTTGGATCACATACTGGAGCTTCACTACTCCTCTTTCGGCTGTTTTTGATGCCATGCAAGACTGCTTCCTACTAAACAAAGAGATCACACCTGATCTCATACTGAAGCAACACCTCGAAGTGCTCTTCCTATCAATGGCACTACCTACCCGATCTGAATCCACATAACCCTCCAGGTCAATCATTTGATTCGCTTCATACTTGAGCCCATAGTTAATTGTACCCTTCAGGTACCTCACTACATGCTTTGCAACCATCAGGTGAACATGTCTCAATGTGTTCATAGCAAAGCAAATATCTGGTCTCATATTCATCTGGTACATCAAGGAACAAATCATCTGATGATACATCGTGGCATCAACTGACTTTGATGAAGCAACACTCAATAGCTTTGGGTTTGATGCCATAGGTGTGGTCATGGCCTTGCAGTCCATCATCTTGAACCTCTTCATGATATCTATAGCATACTTCCCTTTTCCTAGGGAGATTACATCCACATTCTACCACACCTCCATTCCTAGAAAGTAGTGCATCATATCCAAGTCCTTCATCTTGAACTCGGCAACAAGTCTCCTTCTTGCAACTTTAATGAGTTCCTCTTTTCTGTCTGGAACAAGTCATCGACATATAATAGGAGCATCACTGGTCTTTCACCTTCAACCTTGAAGCAAAGGTTGGAATCCACTTTACTCTCAGTAAAGACCAGTAAGTTGTCCATCCTGTTGTATCATGTCGAACCTCAAGATCTTCTACAATCACTCCATCTGAAGCGGAGCATCATTCTCCCTCTATCTTCTATACTCTATGCATTGAAACATTCTCTACTTGAGTGACAAGTAGCTTCCTCTGCTACTAATATTCTATGTATCCATCTAGGGTCACTAGATACCAAGATCCTCTATCTTGAACCTTTTCAAAATTTCTTGTTGCACCCATCTGTGAGCTTGTCATCCTCTATAAGCTTTCATCTTCAACCTTGTAGCAAAGGTTAAGATCTTCATCAAGCTCCTCATGTATGTGTTATCCCGTGGGTGTCTTCTGAGCTCGTACAAGGCCTTCTTTAATTTACACACATGAGTCTACCTGTCATATGCCTCAACTCCCACTGGATGCAAACGTCTCTTCGTATTCTATGCCTTCTTTCCATGAGAAGCCTCGTGCTACGAATATTGCCTTGTATCCCATGATGTTGTCATCTACTGCATGCTAGATCTTTGTAGATTCATATGGAAGATACTACAGACGTCCCTTCAAGTCTCGATGCTGCATCCTAGACATCATTCTTCTTGAACTAGTACTCTCCTTCCCTTTCTTCTTGGCTACTTATTTATATCTGGAAGGATCTGCATCAATGATGTCGCTCAACAGTGTCACATAACTGCACTGTGTCTAAGGCCTCTTGAATTCTTTGAAAGTATCGTCATATTCTTCTTTACCTTTCATCACTTGTTCTTTGAAACAAGTCTCATCCTTCTTTTCTTGTAGGAGATTATGTATGTGATCTTTCCTACAAGTCAAATGCATCAGTTGTATGGTTAGAAACATTTCATAAGGCATATTCATAATGGAAAATTCTTATGCATAAATATATGATCATGCAACTATTTTAGCCAATACAACATTCATACATATCTCACGAAAAATTTCTAGATGCCTTCCATCTCTACCAGGACAACATTGAGATTGTGCACTAATACAATATGTTAGCAAAGAGGTTTCATTCTAGATAAGTAGCAATGGAGAGTTGTATAGAACCATGAGCTACTTACCCATCACATGCATATTAGTAGTATACTGTCATTAATGCAAACATTCTATCATGCATAACACATCAACTGAATATAAACAAACGCAAAAAAAAAAATATCATGAAATGAAAATTGAACACTTATCTTTATTTGTTTCATGGGTAGACTCCTTCTTGAGCCTTCAGCTTCATCATATTCGTCATTCATCATTTCTTATCCAAATGATAATATGGATAAGAGGTTCTTCAAGAGTTGATTCCTTCATATTCCTCATCACTTGAGGGATCTTTTTGGATGGTGAGAGATTGATCTTCAGTTGCTCCCATCTTCTCTTCTCTTATTATGAGTCGAGCTTCATATTATGTGTACTCTTCCCAGAGTCTACTGAAATTAATAACTTCCTTTTGGTACACATTCCTCGAATGAATGAATACCATGATCATGGGAGGTCATTCAAGGTGGTTATCACAACTTCTGCATTCTCCACTTCTTCTTCTACCGCTTCAAGTTGTTCTTTGATTTGAGATACCCTTGTAAAGTATGACTGTATGGTCTCTGCATTCTTGATCTTCACATTCTTCAACTATTTTCTCAAAGTCATCTTTTTATTTATGTTCTTCCCTTTAAATATATTGGTCAAGGAATCACACATCTCTTTCAGTGACTTTAGGGAAGACACGTGTGGTATAATATTATCCTTGATTGAATCAGCAATGATTTTCTTGGCCTTGACCAAGTTCTTCTTGTGTAAGGCTTTTAGCCTCATCTCCCTCTAGAACTGGAACCTCTCCACTTATGTGGGTGTCCAATTCATTTTCATCAAGAACTAGTGAGATCCAATACTTCCATGCTTGGAATTTGTTAGTTTCACCAGACTTGTCATCAAGCTAGTGTGACTAGTCATTTAGAAATGAGAACCTCAAATGTAAATAGCAAAAGATTAGATCTTACTGATTTGAGGTGTCCATCCTGGTTCTGGAGCTAGCTGATCTAGGGTTCATCAAAGAAACCCTAATTATCAAAACTTGGAATCTTTTAGATCTGATTGGATAGAAATATAGACCTCTTCAAAGTGAGATATCCAATGTACTCCTTTTCTGAAAACAATGGAGGGAATCTCCCGGAACAGGAAGCCCTAGTTTACCAATTTCTTCTGTAGAAATGCCTGATACGTTTTATATGGTATATCCAAAATTAATCCTCCTGTGTGTCTGAAATTTCGTACTAAGGTAGCCTCGCCTTTCCTTGTTCCAACACCATAGGTTTCATCAGAATTGGTTTCACCCATTAATACTTATGAGAGTTTTCCCAAGGTGACCTGTTTTAGGACTATTCAGCATAGCGAAGTTGTACAGACTGCCACATGTCACTGTTTCATCTTCGGGGTCTGAAACTTTTACCAAAGAAAGTAAATTCCATGCCATTTTTGGAAAATCTTGAAAATTTTCATTTGGACCTTCGTATCCCAATATATAGAAATTCTCCCCAGGTGTCATGTTTGGGAAGGAATCCTGGGAGAGGCTAGAACCCTAACTTGGAGGAATCATATCTCCTAGAATATAGCAAATCTGAGGCTGAAACTTGGACATAGTGTACATAAGAAATTTATCTTCGACCTGTGAAAGTTTTGGTACCTGATCCTTCTCCAATATTGATATATAGCGAATATACCAAAACTATGAGTTTCAGTATTTTAGATTTTTTCAGGCCCGGGGTCAAACTAGGGTTTGACTTTCCCAGAGTTTTACCCAACCAAAAATATCGACCCGAGTCTCTAAACTTTGATTTTGATGAGGAGAGAAATCCTATGTTAGGTTTACTCAAAAATTCCTCTTCTGTAAAAAGCCCTAATTTTCCGCACCAAAACTGAAAATGCCTGGAATCAAATTCTACTTTGACAGAAATATGCGTCCTTCAATGGAGAGTTATTCTAGCCTTCTTTTGCTGACAGATTGTGGAGAGAGATCCAAAATGTAAGAATCCCTAGCTTCTGTAGCTGCACAGTGTCTTCTTCTCAGGTTAGCTCTGATACCATGTTATATTTTTATCATTTAAGCAATATGATCTTAGGATCTTATATGAGAGAATAACATGCACAACAATAAACACAAGAGACAAGAGACACAAAGAATTTTCCTCGGGGAAACCATAAAGGAGAAAACCCCACAACTTCCTCAGAGATAGAATGAGCACCAATGGAAGCAGTAAAACCCAAATACAGAAAAGATGATCTCCATAGTTGTTCTCTCTCTATCACTTGAGAGAGCTTCTCCTCTCTCACTCTTGCGCCCCAGTGAGTGAGTGTGTGTGTGATGAATAGAGAGGCTCATTCTGTATTTATATTCTTTCATTCACTTAATGTCCATTCCAACATGTCAGACTCACTTAACAATTACTTACCAGGGCCGACATCTCTAGGAGAGTCTAATAGCCCTAGTGCCCCACAACTGTGGGGACTTTTCCCTCCAATAAATAAGGAGGGTTAACCTTGACTCAATTGTGGGGACTGTTTCCCTGACTTATAATGGAGGCTTAACCTCAATGAATTTACATGACTTGTTTACATTATTGAATCTCCCGATCGGAACATCAGGGCATGACATGACTCAATTACATTACAGATACTTCCCGGAATAAACATCGGGGTACAATACATAAGATATACAAGTGAATACATTCCAAAGTTACAAATACATCAATAAGAACAAATTGAAAGAGACAGAGCATAAATCATAGATATGTCATGAGGAATGGAAAATATTGAAGTAGGTTGTTGCTCTAGCCTACCATGATTTCTACGAAGAGAGAATTACGACTAAAATGCTTCTAGAGGCCAGATTTTTTCGACTTGGGGAGGTAGCTATCGACCTCTTCCAACAAATTGCAGAGTTAGAAACAAAGTTGACTCCCAGTACACCCCCTAAGGTACTGGAAACATGATGTAAGGAAGTAACAAAAAATGTGCAAAAGATTAAGGAGGCCGAGGCACTTTATGCCAAAACATATGTGGAGGTTTCTCAGGTGTGGGAAGCCTTTATGGATGATGTAGAGTTGGAGAAAGTTACTGAGCAAATTCATACCATGGAAGAAAATCTAAACAAGATAAGAAATGAATTGAAGAAATTTTCGTCAACTAAAAAGATGAGAAAGGCTGTTGACTTCAAAACATTATAGTAGCAAGTTTCCAAACTGCGTACATAGCAACAAAAATGAATACAATGTGTCATAGAGCTCCTGAACAAAGCAGAGCAATTTATAGGAAGAATCCACTCAGTCCATGAGTGGGTTCCACATGATCTAGGAGATATGGGAGTAGCAACTTCAAAACATATCAGTTTTGAACTTGTTGAACAAATGAAGAAAGTGATAGAAAATATGCAGAGAGAAGTAGAAGGGATGATGAATATTTGTTAGGAGTTTCATAGTAAAATTAACGCGACATAAACCTATGTATAAACTAGATCAGGATGAGCCATAGGTGAGTGTTCGGGGCATGTTGGACCTAGGAAAGAGCATACCATTTTTTGTCATAATTGTGAAGAATTTGGTCACAAGGGGAGAAAGGTAGAGATGGGAAAAGGAGAAGAGTAAGTCGAATCTAGGAATTCGACATGTTTTGAGAAAAAAATTAATATAAAAATGAGTTTAGCTAAACTAATAGTCTATTTTTGGGAATGGGAATGATTGTAAATTGGGTTATTAGCGCCTTAATTAACGTAGCAAGATCTATTGGGGCAGTTAGAAAAACCAGTTGACTGTCAGTTGAGAACTATTCGATGGTTGGAACTGGAATTGTAAGATGTATATAGGGTCGATCCAAGCTATGAGTGGAAAAATAATGACCAAATGTGGATGACTAAAGAACTTTTATGGACTTTTGATCAAGGTAATTTCAACAGAGTGAGGTCGACAGAAAGAAGAAGGAAAGCATGAGAGCATGAGCAAGATAGAGAAAACCCATTCATTGTAAAGAAGAATATCAGATAAGTATGTAGTTGTCTGTGCATAACAAAAGCATTCCAAATATTATTCATGCTAGATGAAGAGCACTTTTGTGGTTTTTCCCGTATGGGTTTCCACATTAAATATCTGTGTCTTTGATTTTTGTATGACGTGTTTAAATATTTATGATTTTGTCACACTTATATTGTGGAATGTCAAAAATAACTATGGTTTATATGTGTATGTTGTATATATCTCATATGTTGTGAATCTGTCGAAGGATTGACCTTCTCTCTTTTCATGTCGATAGTGATCCATACCTCTGTTTAAGTTGAATGGATTGTTAACGTTGATATGAATAAATCCCCTTCCATAACTACAAAAAACTGGTTCTGGAACTCCCCATAGATATTTCAAGTGAGACCTCACTTTCCTCACAGGTGTTTCCTGTTAGAGACATTTACCACCTTACACACTCATTTTGGTCAATTTGGCCTAGTTAAACCACTATCCTAAGTATTATTGACTTAATTGACATCAGAGGAGCACTAGATGACATCAACTAGATCACACCCACGCCTACATTCAGTCAAGGAGGCTAACTTATCCTTATCCTACATTCAAGGAGGCTAACTAGAGCACTCCGGGGGTGATCTGAGTGTCATTAATGCACCATATTGCTAACTGATGGTTACAATCAGTTAAACAGAGTAGTGAAGGCACCCTTCATCATTAAATTGATTATTTATTGATTATTTAATGAACTGGAGTCAACAGAGGCGCCTCCAACCACTTATGATGTTCAGTTACACTTCAGTTAACCTCATCTGGGTTCATTAGAGTCATTGATGCGCTACCACTTGATGGTTGGCTTGTTGTGACGTGTGTTTGACCTACTTTCAGTTAGACTCAGTCATTTATTGCACTCCAACTTCAGTTAGGGATCAGTTGAGTCAATTAGGGTTTTGATCAGTGGTTAACTTGAGTGTTGACTATGGATTACATTCAGTTAAGCTAGACTCACTCATTCAATTCGAATGACCTCCTTGGGAATTCAAATTGATTTATCATTCATTCTTGCAGCATGATCTTGTATTGTAATTACTCATTATTTGTGTGAATATACAGAGCGACTACTCATTCCGTAGCCCGATTACACCATTTTCATGAGTTATTTGTTATTAATCTTTGATCAGACTTGTGTTTAGTCCCTAGATCACTATGAAAGTTTAATATGGTATCAAAGCTCATGGAAGGACAAAGCTTAGATCTCTCAAAAACAAGGTATTTGACAGATCTTGCATGAAAAATTGAGCAAAGCTCAAAAATTCCAGCACTGCACCAAAAGCCAAGGCTTACCACTTAATACCCCAAGTAAGGAAATTGTTGGTCAAGCTTGCTTAATCAACTATGCTAGGTGTGATGAAAGCCTAAAATGTGCAGGTTGTCTGACCTTACGTACCCCTTTTGTTGTGATTTGTAGGTTTTAACAGGTACAACTTTGAATGGACTCATCGGTTCCTCTTCTCACCCCATTCACAAGCTATTCAAAATGGAAGTTGAAGATGATTGCATATCTGAAGAGACAAGGTCTCTATGAGGTGTCTATTGGACTTGGAAAAGAGTCTTATTAGAATGAGAATTACTGGCTAAATGATGATGATAGAGCTTTTGGAGCAATATTTCTGGCCCTTTCTCCTAGCTTGCACTACCATATTGGTTCTGCTGAATACCCAAAGGATCTCTGGACAAAATTGGACAGAAACTTTGGCAAGCACAATGAGGATCAAAATAGAACTTTGGAGATCACATATAGCACCGCAAGATTTCTTTACTCAAAATCATCGGCCTCTACTCTCTCTGATGAAGTTGTTCAAGATGAAGAAGAAGCAAAATCTTCTACACAGTTAATTTGAATTGAAGAAAGTCTCCTTGCAGTGACTCCTTCTCCTGATGCTCCAGAAGTTTGTGAGATCTCTGATATCTCATATCCTCATATGGCTGAAACAGAAAAATACATTCAAATCTTTGATATTGAAGAAAAATGCTTCTACACTTCCATGCAAACATTCACCGGTGATTTTCCTTTGAATTCTGTGCAAAATTTACCAGTAATTGCTTTCGAAAGTGAATAGAAATTTGATTTTTATTCCTCTAATGTTGCTGCTGGTGTGAAAATATGTGATACCTTGGATATTTTGGAATAAATATCAGATTACCAGAGTGATACATTCACTCTCCATGATCTATATCTTCCAGCAAATTCCTGCACGATTGCATGCACCAAATTTCAGAATTTTGAAGAAGAAGAAAGTTGTGCATCCACCATCTCGGTTAACCATTTATTTGAATCTGATATTAACATTATTGGATCTGATATGATATTATTTATATCTGATCTGATATTTCTTGGTTTAATATATCAAATTCATAAACCTTTAGCACTGCTTGTAGCTGTTCTCATCAACAGTGTGAAGAAACAAGTACCGCAACTCTCCTTCGAAACTGTTGTTGGGGATTTGATTTCATTTCACAGTTTTGGATATGTTGTGAAATTATTTGGATATGATTTAATTTATGATATGATATTATTTGGTTCATATTTTAAAATCCAATATCTTTCAGTCATGCTTGTAGCTGCTTTCACCAATTCCGGTGTGAAAAATCAAGTACCGCACTTTCTCTTCAAAACCGTTGATGAGGATTTGGTGTTAGTTTCCTCATATGAGGTTGCTGATATTTTATTATGTGATTCATTAGCTATTTCAGAATATATATCAGATTATGGAGCCCAAGCATTCGCTCTCCACAGTCCCAGGGCTTCTCTACATTTGGTCACATGCTCATCTCCTCACAGAACTAGTAAAGAGGAAGACATTATGTATCCGCTTGGACACTTGCTCTTAAGATTTGGGGCTGAATTTACCACTCATGGTTTTCTTTTCAAGGCTGAAACATATCATTTTATTGAGTGTTCCACACATGGTTTGAATCCTCAAGAACCTTTGCTCTCTCTTCAGATGATTTCAGCTACTCTACATGGGTCTAGTTTTCACCGTGCAGTTGTTTATATTTCTGATTCAGTTGAGTGCATTGTCCTTCTTCCAAAGTGGAAGATTCCTCCAAACATATTCATTTAGTTTGGATTCATAGGTTCACATGCACAATCTCAGGATGTTGCTGCATAGAAGAACCAATTCTTGATTTACTGCTTAGTTTGAGGGGGGTATTTTTCCCATGAGGTTTTCCCGTTTCCTTGGTTATATTAAGCAGTTACTTTATTGTACAGGGTGACCTATGGCCTTTGTTTCTGGGGCCCTAGAATTATTATTCACTTTATGTTTTGTACTCCTCCTGAGTATAGCTTAAGGGGGGGTGTTGGAGACATTTACCACCTTACAAACTCATTTTGGTCAATTTGGCCTAGTTAAACCACTATCCTAAGTATTATTGACTTAATTGACATCAGAGGAGCACTAGATGACATCAGCTAGATCACACCCATGCCTACATTCAGTCAAGGAGGCTAACTTAGCCTTATCCTACATTCAGGGAGGCTAACTAGAGCACTCAGGGGGTGATCTGAGTGTCATTAATGCACCATATTGCTAACTGATGGTTACAATTAGTTAAACAGAGTAGTGAAGGTGCCCTCCATCATTAAATTGATTATTTAATGAACTGGAGTCAACAGAGGCGCCTCCAATCACTTCTGATGTTTAGTTACACTTCAGTTAACCTCATTGGGGTTCATTGGAGTCGTTTATGTGCTACCACTTGATGGTTGGCTTGCTGTTACATGTGTCTAACATACTTTTAGTTAGACTCAGTCATTTATTGCACTCTGACTTCAGTTAGGGCTCAGTTGAGTCAATTAGGGTTTTGATCAATGGTTAACTTGAGTGTTGACTATGGCTTATATTTAGTTAATCTAGACTCACTCATTCAATTCGAATGACCTCCTTGGGAATTCGAATTGCTTTGTCATTCATGCTTGCAGCATGATCTTGTATTGTAATTACTCATTCTTTGTGTGAATATACAGAGTGGCTACTCATTTCGTATCTCGATTACACCATTTTCATGAGTTATTTGTTATTAATCTTTGATGAGACTTGTGTTTAGTCCCTAAATCACTGTGCAAGTTTAATATTTCCAACAGAGTTACACTTCGTAAGGCCGATATCTTGGACTTTGTTGGACAGACAAGGAATATGAACCCGAGTCAATGGAATTGATGCCAATAGTATTTCTTAGCAGCTATTACATTAATTCTCAACAACAACAATCTCTTACAAAATTTGGCCTTAAAATAGGTTGAGTTGACTAATCCCAAATGCCGATACTAGCACGCCGTTGCTTAACCAATTATTTTAGGTGCAACCGATTCTTATCACTTGAGTATCCACACGTAGTATCATGACCAAAAATTGGGTAGCAACAGAACCCCAACACTAATATGTCGATCGTCCTGATCCACATGCTTCAAGGTTCTAGGGTTGCAATGGAAGGAATACAAGAGCACAGGTCACCAACAAAGGTCTAAAAACTCTCCTGGATGGGTTCTAATTCTACAGTAATATCCTCGAGGCACCTGGTAAATGACTCAATATCATATTTGGTGGTCTTCCTTGCATATAGATTTTCTTGCTAAGCGACTTCCAAAAACTCAGTAGCTCTAGCATGGAGTTTGGATAGAGCATCGAAATGTTTATGGGATTATTCTTACAACTGGGCCATGAATTTTACAATTTTATGTTGTTTTTTCCTACTTATAGCCATTTTCTCTGTGAAATCATCGATTTTGGCCATTTCTTCTTTTTGGTCCTACATGGAAATCTACTTCATACTTTTCCTATGGGTGGTTACTTGCTCATCATATTCTCTAATCCACTTGTCGACTTGTTGAAGTTCGAGGATGTTTTGCAAATGGTTCTAAATAGAAAAATTGTACTCTAAGAATACCCCCAGATTATGAATTTCATGTTTGGTCTGGTGTAATGTGTGCTTAGATTCTTCCATTTGTTGTTCTAACTCAAGGTCTTCTCAAGATGGATCCAATTTAACCTTTTCTTTGAGTTCTATTGTATCTTGATGCATTATAGCCACAATATCCATGTTGTGACTGAGTTTCTCTATTGTCCTCAAGTGGTTGCCATGCGACTAGTCCAGAGCTAGGAGTGCTTCATAGGATTATGGACATCGACCTCCATATCTTTTTTCCTTGTACTCCTTCCTTATGTAATTGCTTCAAATCAACGTAAGACTACCCCATCACCATTTTCCTGTCACTAATTTCTTCTATGATATCCATCATTAAATGGTGAAGCTATGGCGTTAGCACATAGTGTAAATATATATCATTGTAGGGAAGTGTCATTGTATCCAACTTGTCGATGGGGTAAATTGGTGAAATGGATAAGGGACTAAGATGCAACTTTCTATGATTGTCGCTTGCTTCCTAAATTTACCATCCTTGCATACTTCTCATTCTTACAATTACTAATGTTTTCTCCAACCTTGTATCAGGTGTAATATGGAGTACTAGGTGGAGATCATCCAATTATTGGAAGTTATCCTTCTGCAGAATTTCCACTACCTCGATGTTGGATTCTAGTTGCTTTATAATCACTGGAAGTCCAGCAACGAATTTCTCTACTTCTAGGATGCATTGTGGAGACCCCTTCTCCTTGGTAAACCATACACCAAGTTGATGACTTTGTCTATATGTTCATACTTCTTGTACACCCATAGGTAACTTCCCTATAGTTGGTTCAACAACAATCGAGTACAAGACCCTATAACATCGCCTCGTTTAAAATGGGGAACATGCATCAATGATAAGACACCATACTAGTGTAATAAGAAAGCTCGGGGCTATGGCTCCACAGTAGTAGTACCATCTGGTTTTATCCTTTCGATGGTATACTCCTCAATATCTAATTTAGATAATTAGTTATCATCTAGTATATTTGAATCCTAATACTTGAGAAAGAGTACCTTTCCAAACATATCACCCTTCACCTGCACCTCAATAGGCAATAGTGATACTGGCATGTTATAATCCTTCAGGGGTTTCACCTTAGATATCTCCTTTTTTAACTCCTCAGGTAATATCCATGGTTATGCATCCAACCACACTTCTCAAACTGCAAAATATTCACAACAATAGACTCTGCATGGCTTACTTTCTTGGAAATCAATTAACATCTCTTCAATTCTTACTTCTTCTCATCCAACTGATGACCAATCGCTCTTCTCATCTTGCTATTATATCCAACTGGTAGGATAACTATCCTTTCCTTCTACTAGCTACTTCTCTCTCTCGTTCCTCTAACTTTCCTAATAGGATAGGTACTTGCTATGTTGGAGTCATTTACCCAACATGCACACTTATTTGGCCAATTTTGGCCTATTTACCCACTATCCTAAGTTTAATTGACTTACTTGGCATCAGATGAGCACACTATGACATCAACATGAGCTCACCCATGCCCTCCTTCAGTCAAGGAGGCCAACTAAGCCTTCTCCTTCATTTGGGGAGGCTAACAGGGATTCCTCCTTCAAATAGGGAGCATTTCTGGGGTGATCTAAGTGTCATAAATGCACCTAATTGATAACTGATTGTTACAATAATTTAAGCTGAGTTGTGAAGGTGCCTCCATTCATTATTTGATTATTTTTTGTCATTATTTATGAACTGGAGCTAACAGTGGAGCCTACAACCATTTCTGATGACATTTGTCACTTCAGTTAACTCCATCGAAGCTACTTGGAGTTATGGATGTACTACCTCCTTGAGTTGGACATGCAGTTACATGTGATGAGTCACTTTCAGTTAGACTCAGTCATCTATTGCACTCTGATTCAGTTAGGACTTAGTGTGAGAGTCAGTTATTGATTAGCTCAATGGTTAACTATGTGTGCCGATTATGGCTGACATTCAGTTAATCTACACCCATTCATTCAATTCAAATAACCTTCTTGGAAATTCAAATTGTCTTGGCATTCATGCACCTTGCATGACCATTGTATTGTACTATCATTATTTTATTGATTATACAGAGCTGCAACATTCCATTTTGCAGCATCATTATGCAATTTTCATGCTTAATTGTTTGAAATATCTTATGAGATTTTGTTTTAGTCCCTTACTATGACAGATTAATATGGTATCAGAGCTCACGGTGGGACGAAGCTCATTCTCTTCAAAAACATGGTTTTTAACAGATCTTGCATGAAAAATTGAGCAAAAGCTCAAATTCCATCACTGGACCAGAAGCAGAAGGTTTACCACTTAATAACCCAAGTTAAGGAATTGTTGATCAAGCTTGCTTGATCAATTATACTGGGTGTGATGAAAACCTGAAATGTGCAGGCTGTTCGACCTTATGGTGACTTTATTGTTTTGATTTGCAGGTTTTGTAGGCTCACTGCATTCGCTACAACACTTTGATATGGCTTATTCCACAGATATTTTGACTTCGCTCAATTTCCATCAATGGAAAGGAGACATGGAGATCCAACTACATGCCAGAGGACTCTACCGGGTCACTATGGACACAGAAGAAGAACCTACTCATGTTATAGACAAGGCTATATTTTTTAATAAGAAATATGAGGCATTCGGTTTCTTGTGTCTCTCTATCTCCAAGGATCTTCTATTCCACCTCTCGGGATTGAACACTCCAAAATATATTTGGGACCAACTTGCCTCCCTTTATGGAAAACAAGATGACTTGAGGGTTTATCAGCTTGAAAATGAGTTGATGTCTCTTCAACCTGGAAATTTTGAGACCCTCAATGATTTTTTCACAAAAGTCAAGCATATATTCCTTTTGCTAAAGCAGTGTGAGGTGAAGAAGGAGAATGATTAGCTCATCCTCACCATTCTCTCAAAACTTGGAGCTAACTATTCGGTGTTTGTTTCTACATTCTGTGCGGGGAAGCTCACAACCCCTGGATGGAATATGCCTTCACTCAATGCCTTTATTGAGTCCCTAACAAGTAAGAATTAGTAATCTTGTCTAGATGGGGATCATTAGATCCTCCCATGATCAAGCCCTCTTTGCTTTGGGACCCAAGGATTCAAACGGGAAAGGAAAGCAGTAGAAGAACCCAAAAAACAAATTCGAAGCTCCTAAGCCAAAAATTCAAAACCAGCAGCAAGAAGAGCCTTCTGACTCGAAGAAGAACAAAAACAAAGTCCACCATGCGAAGGAAAAAGTCAAGTGTTCATATTGTGGGAAAGGATTCCACCCTGAACATGCCTACTTGAAAAAGAATCTTGATGAAGCTACTTCTCTCCTTGAGAGAAATAACATAAATCTTCCGAAAAGCTTTCGGAGGAAAGAAAATCAAGATTGGGAATACCAGCATGAAAGAGCTCATGCCCTCATAGCAAGCACTTCAAAGTCCATGTTTCTACTCATAGATTATGGAACTTTGAACCACATGATGGCCAACAAATACTCTTTCTCTTCTCTCGACACCAGCAAGATAATTCCCATCCACATGGGAGATGACTCTACCATCATCTCAAAAGGACAAGGTAAAGTAAATATTGAGCACAGTTATTTTTCCAATGTTCTGTATGTACCATCTCTTGCATCAAACCTCCTGAGTGTCTATCAAATGACCCATACTAGAGTGCCCAAGAGAGTATCCTTTATCCCTAATAATGTATAAATCACTGAACTTGCATCCAAGAAACTTGTGGCAAAAGGCTCTGCAAATCATCATGCAAAAGCCTATAAGTTTTCCCATTTTGTGGAGGATCCAAAGCCCACAGCTCTGCTGACTCATGGAAATGAGGTTAGTAGGCTCTGGCATGAGAGGTTTGGCCACACAAAATTCAAGTACTTACAGTAATTACAGAAAAATTTCATGGTTGAAGGCCTCCTGGTCATCAAAGTTACCACCGAAATTTGCAAAGGCTATATTTTGGGCAGGCATCCTGAGCATAAGTTTGATCAGGGGAAGGCAAGTCGAGCATCAGAAATTTTGGGGCTGATTCATTCTGATATCAGTGGACCAATGCCCATCACATCCTTGAATGGATCTTAGTATGTTATTACTTTTATAGATTATTTTTCAAGATATACATGGGCCTTCTTCATCAAGAAAAAGTCAGATGTCTTAGAAAAAATCATTGAATGAAAAGCACTGATTGAGAATGCATCTGGGAAAAAGATAAAAAATTTGATATCTGATAATGGTGGGGAATATGTCAGTAATGAGTTTCTGCAACTATGTTCCGACAGTGGAAATCAGATCCAACATTCAGTTCCCTACACTCCCCAGCAGAACGGTGTAGTGGAGAGAAAGAATCGGTCTCTCAAGGAGATGAACACTTGCATGATAGAAGCCAAGAAGTTGGCTGAAAATTTGTGGGCTGAGGCCATGAATGCTACTGTATATATTTAGAATATATTTCCTCACTCTGTGAAATGGAAGACCCCTTTCTAAGCCTACTTTGGACACAAGACGGATGTGTCAAATCTTAGAGTGTTTGGGTCCACTGCATGGGCCCGAATTCCGCATGATAAGAGGAAAGATTTGAAACCGCAAAGTGTTGAATGTTTGTTTATTGGATATCCTAATGAATCTAAAGGTTTCAATATACTAGATATCAAAACAAAACAAATCATCATTGAAATAAGTGTCCGGTTCGATGAGCCTCTTCAAGAGGTAGAACTAGTAAAGGAGAAAACTGTTGAATTTCCTTCCTATTCTACTGAATATCTGGATGATGAAATTAGCAGTAATGACCCTGATTTGGAACCTCTGATATATGATATCAGTGAAAAAAAAGCATCAAGTTCAATTTCAGAACCTGAAGTGCAAACACATCTCCCAACTTGGGCCAAACAGACACGCTCTTCCGTCGGTGACAACATTGGAAATCCTGATGATCCAAGAACTCGGTCTGATTTCCAAAGAGCAGGTATTGCGCTCTCTTGTCATGAATATTTTCTGTCCAAAACTTGTTATTTAATGATAAGTTCAGATCCTAATTCTTACTACCATGTTCGGAAATATCGAGATGGCAAGCTGCCATGGACGAAGAGATGAATTCTCTTCAAAAGAATGTTACTTGGGAGCTAGTTTCTCTTCCTCCGGGGAGGAAATTAGTTCAATGCAAGTGGGTATTTCGGAAAAAGGATGATGCTTATGGAAGCACCTGAAAATATAAGGCAATGCTGGTATAAAAAAAATTCTCCCAGGGCCAAGGTGTGGACTATCATGAGACCTTTGCACCGGTTGCAAAAATGGACTCCATCTGCCTAGTTTTGGCAATTGTTGTATCCAAGCACTGTGAAGTGCATCATATGGATGTTAAGTATGCCTTTCTACATGGAGATGTTCATGAGTAGATATACATGAATCATAATAATGGCTACATTTCATATTCATCTTTGGTTTTCAAACTAAAGAAGTCGCTATACGGGTTAAAACAGGCCCCAAGAGAGTGGCATTCCAAGATGGATTCCTTCCTTCTCTCGCAAAACTTCCAAAGGTGTAAATCAGATCCCAATGTGTATCTAAAGTAGTATGATGGTAATTTTCTTATTATTTTTTTATATGTTGATGATATCTTGATTACTGTCAGCACTGTTGCTTCCATTTCAGTCATAAAAACTGCCCTCCATGATGCATTTGAGAGGAGTGATTTGGGGCTCTTGAAGCAATTTCTGGGGCTTGAAATTGCAAAAAAGTATGATGGGATAATGGTCACTCAATATCAATACATATCAGACATTTTATTTAAGTTTTACATGGCTGAATGTAAGGCTGCTCCATTCCCTTTCCTTTCAGGGATCAGCCTTGAAGAAGGAAAAAGCACTCCACCCATGGATTGCACAATCTACTGCAAGTTGATTGGTAGCTTGCTTTACTTGACTCATTCTCGTCCTGATATATGTTATGAAATGAATGATGTATCAAGATACATGCATCAGCCTCATGGTATTAATTGGAAGGAAGCCAAGAGGATCCTCCAGTATATTCAGGGCACTAGGACCTACGGCATTCACTATGCTGCATACTATGAGCTAGAGTTGGTTGGTTACACAGATTCAGATTGGACAGGAGATTCTATTGATCGGAAGTCTACTTATGGATATGTATTCATGTTTGGTGGTGGACCTATTTTCTAGTCTAGCAAAAAGTAGGCCGCCATTGCATTGTCTTCAACAGAGGACGAGTACCGAGGAGCGGTGAATGCTTGCATCCAAGCTGTTTGGTTGCAAGGCATTCTTTCAGAGTTTTATTTTGGTAGTACTTTGTCCACTGTCCTCTTTTGTGACAATCAAAGTGTTGGAGACATTTACCACCATACACACTCATTTTGGTCAATTTGGCCTAGTTAAACCACTATCCTAAGTTTTATTGACTTAATTGACATCAGAGGAGCACTAGATGACATTAGCTAGATCACACCCATGCCTACCTTCAGTCAAGGAGGCTAACTTAGCCTTCTCCTATATTCAGGGAGGCTAACTGGAGCACTCCGGGGGTGATCTAAGTGTCATTAATGCCCCATATTGCTAACTGATGGTTACAATCAGTTAAACAGAGCAGTGAAGGTGCCTTCCTTCATTAAATTGATTATTTAATGAACTAGAGTCAACAAGGGCACCTCCAACCACTTCTGATGGTCAATTACACTTCAGTTAACCTCATCAGGGTTCATTGGAGTCATTGATGTGCTACCACTTGGTGGTTAGCTTGCAGTGACATGTGTCTGAGCTACTTTTAGTTAGACTCAGTCATTTATTGCACTTTGACTTCAGTTAGGGCTCAGTTGAGTCAATTAGGGTTTTGATCAGTGGTTAACTTAAGTGTTGATTGTGGCTTATATTCAGTTAAGATAGACTCACTCATTAAATTTGAATGACCTCGTTGGGAATTCAAATTGCTTTGTCATTCATGCTTGTAGCATGATCATTGTATTGTATTACTCATTCTTTATGTGAATACACATAGCAGCTACTCATTTTGTAGCACAATTACACCATTTTCATGCCTTATTGTTATTAATATTTGATGAGACTGTGTTTTAGTCCCTAGATTACTGTGTCATATTAATATGGTATCAGATCTCACGACGGGATGAAGCTCATATCTCTCAAAAATAAGGATTTTGACAGATCTTGCATGAAAATTGAGCAATAGCTCAAAAATCCAGCACTACACCAGAAGCCAAGGCTTACCACTTAATACCCCAAGTAAGGAACTTGTTGATGAATCTTGCTTGATTGACTATGCTGGGTGTGATGAAAGCCTAAAATGTGCAGGATATCCGACCTTACATTGCCCTTTTTGTTGTGATTTTCAGGTTTTTAACAGGTGAAAGCATTCACTCCAGCAGATTCAGATGGCTTCTTCCGTAGATCTTTTGACTCCGTTCAATTTCCACTCATGGAAAGGATACATGGAGATCCAACTACATGCTAGAGGACTCTATAGGGTCACTATGGACACTGAAGAAGAGCCTGCTTCTATGACAGACAAAGCTAGATTCTTGAACAATAAGGATGAAGCATTCATATTCTTGTGCCTCTCTGTTTCCTGAGATCTTCTTTTCCATCTTTCGAGATTGAAGACTCCAAAGAAAATTTGGGACAAATTGGAAATCCTGTATGGAAAGCAGGATGATTTGAGAGTTTACTAGATCGAAAATGAATTGATGTCTCTCCAGCCTTCCAATTTCGAGACCTTGAATGACTTTTTCACAAAGTTCAAGCACATTGTCTTACTGTTGAAGCAATGCAAAGTGGAGAAGGAGTATGATCAGATCATCCTCACCATACTCTCCAAACTTGGAGCTGATTATTTAGTTTTTGTCTCTACATTTTGTGTGGGGAAGCTCACAACCCCTGGATGGAAGATGCCTACACTCAATGCCTTCATTGAGTCCCTAATAAGTGAACATGATAAGCTTGTCCAGATGGGGATCATCAGGTACTCCCATGATCAAGCCCTCCATGTCTCAGGGCCCAAATATCTGAAGGGTAAAGGAAAGCAGTAGAAAAACCCAAAAACTAAATTCGAAGCTCCTAAGCCTAAAGTTGAAAACCAGCAGCATGATGAGTCTTCCGACTCAAAGAAGAACAAAGGAAAAGGGAATCATGGAAAGGAAAAATTCAAGTGTTCATATTGCGGGAAGGGATTCCACCCTGAACATGCCTGCATGAAGAAGAAGCTTGATGAAGCTACCTCTCTCCTTGAGAGAAATCACATCAATATTCTGGAAATATTTTGGAGGAGAGATTAGCAAGATAGGGAACCACATCATGAAAGAGGTCATGCCCTCATGGAAAGCACTTCGAAGTCCAAAGCACTCTTGATTGATTCTAGAGCTACAAAACACATGATGACTGAAAGAGACTCCTTCTCATCCTTTGATACTGGCAAATCCATCCCCATCCACATGGGAGATTACTCCACCATCATTTCAGAAGGACAAGGTACGGTTGATCTTGGGAATGGCTATTTTTCAAATGTTTTGTATGTACCATCTCTGGCATAAAATATCCTTGGTGTCTATCAGATGACACATACAAGAGTTCCTAAGAGAGTATCTTTCATCCCAAATTATGTTGATATAATGGAACTTTCATCCGGGAAACTTGTTGCTAAAGGCCTTGCAAAGCCTATGATTTTTCCCACTTTGTGGCGGATGCAAAGCCCACCGCACTACTAAATCATGGAAATGAAGCTAGTAGGATATGGCATGAGAGGTTTAGCCATCTCAATTTCAAATATTTGCAACAATTACAGAAAAAAAATCCATGGTTGAAGGCCTCCCGGTCATCAAGGAAACCACTGGAATTTGCAAGGGCTATGTGGTTGGAAAACACCCTGAGCACAAGTTTGATCGGGGGAAGGCAAACCGAGCTACATGCATCTTGGAGATGATACATTTTGATATCAATGGTCCAATGTCTGTCACATCCATGAATGCATCAAGGTATCTTCTGACTTATATTGATGATTTTTCAAGGTACGCATGGGTCTTCTTTCTCAAAAAGAAGTCTGAAGTATGTGAAAAATTCACTGAACTGAAGGCCTTGATCGAGAATGCCTCTAGGATTAAGATCAAGATCTTGAGATATGATAATGGCAGGGAGTATGTCAGTAATGACTTGCTGCACATATGCTCCCAAAGTGGTATTCATATCCAACATTCAATTCCCTACACTCCCCAGCAGAACAGTGTAGCGAAAAGGAAGAATCGGTCTCTCAAGGAGATGACCACATGTATGTTGGAATCAAAGAAGTTGGCTGCAAATTTGTGGGCTGAAGCCATGTATGCTGCAGCATACATTCAGAACAGAGTGCCACACTCATCTATGAAAGGGAAGACCCCTTTCGAAGCATACTTCGGACACAAGCCGTATGTGTCAAAACTGCGGGTGTTTGGGTCCACTGCATGGGCCCGAATTCCACTTGATAAAAGGAGGGCTTTCCAACCGCAAAGCATAGAATGTTTGTTTATTGGGTATCCTGATGAATCAAAAGTTTTCAAGCTGTTGGATATCAAAAAAAATATATCATCATCGAAAGGAGTGTCAAGTTTGAAGAGCCTCTTCAGGAGGTGGAACTAGTGAAGGAGAAAACTGCTGAATTTCCTTCCTATTCTACTGAATATTTGGATGATGAAATTGGGGGTGATGACCCTGATTTGGATCCTCTGATATCTGATATCAGTGTACATAAAAAATCAGATGCTGAATCAGAACCTGAAGTACAAAATCATCTTCCCACATGGGCCCGATAACCACTCTCCTCCGTAGGAGATAACATTGGAAATTCGGATGATCCAAGGAGAACCCGGTCTGATTTCCAAAGAGCAGGTATTGCGCTCTCTTGTCCTGATACTTTGCTGTATGAAACTTGTTATTTGATGATTATTTCAGACCCAAAATCCTACTACCATGCTCGGAAGGATCTGAGATGGAAAGTTGCCATGGATGAAGAGATGAATTCTCTTCAGAAAAACACTACTTGGGAGCTAGTTTCTCTTCCTCCAGGAAGGAAATTGGTTCAATGCAAGTGGGTGTTTCAGACCAAGGTTTATACTAATGGAAGAACCTGAAAATATAAGGCAATGCTGGTGGCAAAATGTTTCTCGCAGGTCCAAGGTGTGGACTACCATTGGACTTTTGCACCGGTTGCAAAAATGGACTCCATCCGCCTAGTTTTGGCAATTTCAGCATCTAAGCACTGGGAAGTGCATCATATGGATGTTCATTCAACCTTTCTGCATGGATATTTTCATGAGGAGATATACATGCAGCATCCTAAGGGCTACATCTCTGATCCATCTTTGGTTTGCAAGCTAAAGAAGTCACTATACGGGTTAAAACAGGCCCCAAGATAGTGGTATTCCAAGATGGATGCCTTCCTTCTCTCTCAAAACTTCTGAAGGTGTAGATCAGATCCAAATGTGTATATACATCAGTCTGATGGTCATTTTATTATTATTTTTTTATATTTTGATGACTTACTGATCACAGGCAGCACAGTTGTTTCTATTTCAGCCATCAAAACTGCTCTCCACAATGCATTTGAAATGAGCGATTTGGGGCTCTTAAAACAATTTTGGGGCTCAAAATTGAGCAAAATTATGATGGGATAATGGTCAATCAGTCCAAATACATATCAGACCTATTATTCAAGTTTAACATGGCTGAATGTAGGCCTATACCATTCCCTTTCCTTTCAGGGATCAGCCTTGAAGAAGGAAAAAGCACACCTCCCATGGACTGCACTATTTATCGACCACTGATTGGTAGCTTGTTGTACTTGACACATTCTCAGCCTGA
The DNA here is from genome assembly GCA_001517045.1 of Pseudotsuga menziesii. Taxonomy (NCBI): domain Eukaryota; kingdom Viridiplantae; phylum Streptophyta; class Pinopsida; order Pinales; family Pinaceae; genus Pseudotsuga; species Pseudotsuga menziesii. The sequence continues at coordinate 80,093 of LPNX010299763.1, forward strand.
TATATGTTATGCCATGAATGGTGTATCAAGATGCATGTAGCAGCCCCATTATCTTCATTGGAAGGCAGCCAAGAGGATCCTCCAGTATATTCAGGGAACCAAGACCTACGGCATTCACTATGCTACAGACTCCGAGCTAGAGCCGGTTGGATACACAGATTTCGATTAGGCGGGTGATTCTATTGATCGGAATTCTAATTTCAAATATGTATTCATGTTTGTTGGTGGCCCCATTTGCTGGTCTAGCAAAAAGCAGGCTGCTACAGATTCTGATTGGGCGGGTGATTCTATTAATCGGAAGTCTACTTCCGGATATGTATTCATGTTTGGTAGTGACCCCATTTCCTGGTCTAGCAAAAAGCAGGCTGCCATAGCATTATCTTCAAAAGAGCCTGAGTATCGAGGAGTGGTGAATGCCTACATCCAAGTATTTTGGTTGCAAGGCATTCTTTCAGAGTTTGATCTTGGTAGTACTTTGTCCACTATCCTCTTTTGTGACAATCAAAGTGCTATTAAGATATCCACAGATCCAGTTACCAGAAAGAGGACCAAGCATGTAGAGATACACATGCATTTTATCAGAGAGCTAGTGCATGACAAGACCATCATTCTGCAATACTTCTCGACTGATGAGCAGATTGCAGACATCTTCACCAAGAACTTTTCAGAAAAGAAGTTCACTAACCTCCGTTCACTGTTGGGAGTGAGTCCATTAGGGTGATCATACTACTTTCAATGTTCACCTTGAGGGGAGGTTTTCCCCACTGGTTTTTCCCTCTTTTCCTCACTTAGTTTTTCTTTTAGCATTGTTTGAGTTTCAGTATTGTACAGGGTGACCTATGGCCTTAGTTGTCGAGGCCCTAGCATTTTTATGCATTTTATGTTTTGTACTCCTCTTGAGTATAGCTTAAGGGGGTTGGAGACATTTACCACCATACACACTCATTTTGGTCAATTTGGCCTAGTTAAACCACTATACTAAGTTTTATTGACTTAATTGACATCAGAGGACCACTAGATGGCATCATCTAGATCACACCCATGCCTATCTTCAGTCAAGGAAGCTAACTTATCCTTCTCGTACATTCAGGGAGGCTAACTGGATCAATTTGGGGGTGATCTGAGTGTCATTAATGCCCCATATTGCTAACGGATGGTTACAATTAGTTAAACAGAGCAGTGAAGGTGCCTTCCTTCATTAAATTGATTATTTATTGATTATTTAATGAACTGGAGTCAACAGGGGCGCCTCCAACCACTTCTGATGGTCAGTTACACTTCAGTTAACCTCATCGGGGTTCATTGGAGTCATTAATGCACTACCACTAGTTGGTTAGCTTGCAGTAACATGTGTCTAAGCTACTTTTAGTTAGACTCAGTCATTTATTGCACTCTGACTTCAGTTAGGGCTCAGTTGAATCAATTAGGGTTTTGATCAGTGGTTAACTTGAGTGTTGACTGTGGCTTACATTCAGTTAAGCCAGACTCACTCATTCAATTCGAATGACCTCCTTGGGAATTTGAATTGCTTTGTCATTCATGCTTGCATCATGATCATTGTATTGTATTACTCATTCGTTATGTGAATACACAGAGCGGCTACTCATTTTGTAGCACAATTACACCATTTTCATGCCTTATTGTTATTAATCTTTGATGAGATTGTGTTTTAGTCCCTAGATTACTGTGACAGATTAATACAAAGTGTTATTTAAGATCTCCATAGATCCAATTACCAGGAAGAGGACCAAGCATGTAGAGATACACATGCACTATATCAGGGAATTGGTGCATGACATGACCATCATTCTACAATACTTCCCTACTGATGAGCAAATTGCAGAAATCTTCACCAAGAGATTTTCAAAGAAGAATTTCACTTACCTCCTTTCATTGTTGGGGGTCAGTTCATCAGGGTGATCAGATTACTTCTCCAGTGTTCATCTTGAGGGGGGGGGGGGGGGGGTTCCCACTGGGTTTTCTCTCTTTCCTCACTTATATTTATTTTTGAGCATTGTTTGGGTTACATTATTGTACAGGGTGACCTATGGCCTTGTTTGTTGGGGCCCTAGCATTTCATGTCTTTTTTACTCCTCCTGAGTATAGCTTAAGGGGGGTGTTGGAGTCATTTACCCAATATGCACACTTATTTGGTCAATTTTGGCCTATTTACCCACTATCCTAAGTTTAATTGACTTACTTTGCATCAGATGAGCACACTATGACATTAGCATGAGCTCACCCACGCCCTCCTTCAGTCAAGGAGGCCAACTAATCCTTCTCCTTCATTCAAGGAGGCTAACTGGGCTTCCTCCTTCAAACAGGGAGCATTTCTGGGGTGATCTAAGTGTCATAAATGCACCTAATTGCTAACTGATTGTTACAATAATTTAAGCTGAGTTGTGAAGGTGCCTCCATTCATTATTTGATTATTTTTTGTCATTATTTATGAACTGGAGCTAACACTGGCGCCTACAACCACTTCTGATGACATGTGTCACTTCAGTTAACTCCATCGGAGCTACTTGGAGTTATGGATGTGCTACCTCCTTCAGTTGGACATGCAGTTACATGTGATGAGTCACTTTCAGTTAGACTTAGTCATCTATTGCACTCTGATTCAGTTAGGACTTAGTGTGAGAGTCAATTATTGATTAGCTTAGTGGTTAACTATGTGTGCCGATTGTGGCTGACATTCAGTTAAGCTACACCCATTTATTCAATTCGAATGACCTTCTTGGGAATTTCAATTGTATTGGCATTCATGCACCTTGCATGACCATTGTATTGTACTATCATTATTTTATTGATTATATAGAGCTGCAACATTCCATTTTGCAGCATCATTATGCCATTTTCATGATTAATTGTCTGAAATCTCTTATGAGACTATGTTTTAGTCCCTATATTACTGTGACAGATTAATATACTACATATTCTCTCAACCTCTACTCGCCCTCTTCATAAATGCTTGACTAGATGACCAACTCAGCACATGGTCCCTCAATATCTGTGTGTTTCCTCCTGCAATCATACAAGATTCCCCTCATTGCATATCCTTCTAACTTGCTTAATTAGGATATTTCCTCATAACATCAAAAAATATATTATGGACTTTCTTCTCTTTCCTTTTTTCAAAGTACAAATGGTGATAGTACTTTCCTCATAAAAGAACTACTTGTTCTCAACCTTTCTGATTTGAGTAACGATGGTTAAATTGACACTGACTTGATAGATAGTTGTGACATGACTAGAAGAGTGGTGATGAACAAATGGAAGTAGGATGTGGAGATTCTCACGTCCCCACCCCTCTACCCGAGAGAGAACGTGACTTCACAGCTATCAAATATGGGCAATCTATCCCCATGAACATAAACATAAAAATGCATTGGAATAAAAACATATACATATGCATAAGACATGTAAATACAGTGGAAGCAAATAAATTTAGTTCAAGACATTCAAGCATTCATCATGTTCATATTAATTCATAAAAAAATTTATTACAGAGATTAAATACACAAGAATACTTATCTTGAGAAGAAGCTTTCCCCACAACTAGCTATGTCGCTGCAATGTTCCACCCAACCATAGGCTAGTGTGCTCATCAATATCTCAGCAACACTGCCACCCTCAAGATGGGCATGATTCCACAAGGAACTAGGGAACAACAACAGGCTCACACATAGCCAAAACCATACATCCACAGTCAAGCCAACACACCGTTGGGTTTCACCGACTGTCCAGCCAAGCCAATAAGGAATTGGGTTTCACGGGATGCTAAGGAAACAACCAATAACATGGGGTCCTTGGACTTACTCAGCCAAGCCAACAATCACATCCAACACAGTAATCCATCTAACAGATGGGTTCCCTGGAGTTACTCAGCCAAGCCAACACAAGGATGCACTTCACAGCAAAATACCATTGCTAGGTATGGGAAAAAATGTCCTGGGAATCCAAAACGAAAATGGAAACAAGGGAAAACAACCATCTAATATAAAACTCAATTTTAGAGACGTCTATGGATTCATGTGGGAAAAAACATCTTCCTTAAACCCCAAAATTGTGGTTCTGTTCTTCCCATTCACTGAACAATAACAAAAATGGATTTCTGGGCATAAAGGAATGAGGAGACAACATAGAAAAGTGGGGGAAACGCACAGCATGATCCCGCTACATGAGGGAGGAAAAACGGCCTCTCAAAACCCCAAAATCGGGCATCACTGCTGCACATTCACTCAGCCATACCAAAAATGAAATCCCCAGCCATGGAGGAAGGAAGAAAACAACCAAAATCGTGAGGGATAATGTCCCAACTATCCATAGTTGCGTGAGGAAGAAAACACATGGGTGAATAATGGATTGGGGATGCATTTACTTTCCCAAGAAGCGAAAAACACATTTTCCAAAAATAGGTGACTTCCCAAATTCGAATTTGAACTCCATACCTGTCCCATCCCAAGGAAATAACTTCCTTCACCAACTTTAGATGACTGGGCATAAAAGACAAAAAGGGTAGTTGACAGCTTTATGGGTTTTCCCCTTGGCATTCGGCTTTTCCCCATTGGATCAAGGGTTTGAACAATCCCCCCCTCCCTATTCCTTGTGAAATCATGCCCCCATCTCTTTAACGTTGCGGCGCATAGCTAGTTGTGGTATTTTTATTAATTTTCATTTTTACATGATGTCTCAAAGTATATTGTGCCTAGCTAGCACATAAACCATCGGCATCGATTTTAATTGCCGAAACATAAAACACTAAAGCCATGGTGGGGCCTTTTCCTTGAGCTCCACACCATGATTTAATACAATATTTACATCATATGTAATTTAATACCATGGGGTCAAAACCGGGGTGTTACAGAGATGGCTAATGACATAAGGGTGAATGATTGACTGTGACTTGACAGTTGTAAGTGAATCATTGATGATGAAATAGTCACTAACACTCTAACCTGTACTTAATGACAATAATGGTACCCAGACTTAACATGTGGTATGAGAAATGACTTTGTACTATTGTTGACATGGTAACTTGACTACCCACTCATTTAGGACATGTTGGTTTTATCCATGTCTCATTAAAATCACTAAACCTTGGCGAACAACCTCTTTCCCTAAACTGACCAACTAAACTAATTACTAGGAATTTCAAACACAGAACACTTTATTTAAAACCAGGAAACAAAAACATCACTAGTGTATCTCTTGCAACCCTTGTGAGCTAAAATATGGTTTTAGTGGCTACCATTGACCAAGCCCTCAATAGTTTATCCTGCCAATGTGTCTATATTTTCTGCTCCTGCTTATGTGATGAATAGGATCCTGAATGGACCCAACCATCTCATGCACAATTTCTCAAGATCCTTCAAGAACTTGTTGTTGTACATCAATACTAATGCGCTAGGTTCTAGGGTCTTAGTCTTAATGTTCTGATCATGCCAAGATCTCTGGTGATGCTTCTCTACCACATGGATAAATCCTGCAATAAGCTGATCTTCTTCTAGTTCCATAAGATCTTGTAGTCTCTACACTAAGGATTCACCATCTGCCATCTATCTATCCAAGTCTATACGCAGAATGGGGGCCATAAAATCCAATGTCATGGCTGCTTCCTTTCCATGGACTAATCTAAATGGAGTGTACTTCGTTAATTGCTTATATATAGTTCTATATTCCCATAGTACTGCTGGAATGCATTAATCCCATACATCTTGTTGTACATTGCAAACCTTTGTAAGATCCTACTTCAAAGTTGTAATCAATGCTTCCACCGTATCATTGGCATGTCGATGGTATGGTGTACTCTTTTGGTGATGTAACATAAATACTTCTGTTAGAAAATAGATGGTGGAACTCAGGAAATGAGTTCCCTTATCGCTCATCAACGCCTTCGGGAAACCAAATATAGTGATAATACACTCAAATATGAACCATGTTTCTATTTATGTAGTGCAATCATTCACTGGTGCAACCTCTAACCATCTTTTCAGGTACTTTGTTGTCATGATAATGTATAATGCACTATTTATGTGTCTTGGTGGTTTAATCAGACCCACAAAATCAATTTCCCATTTCTCAAATGGTTCCAGTGTAGTCATAGGGAAGGAAGCCATCTCATCCTTGTTTGGTGGTTTCCCTACTCGCTAGAAAATGTCACATTATTTTCAATACATTTTATCTTCCTAGAATAGTGACGGCCACTAGATGCCTATATGCAACACCTTATGCGCAATAGGTTTCCCTGAATAATGTCCTCATGTGATACTTTCATGTGCTTCATGTAGCATGGATTCTCTTTCATGATCCATAACACAACGTCAAAGTATTCCATTTGATCCCAACTTATATACTTGGCCTGCTATCAGTTGGAAATCAGTGCTATGCTCTACCAACTATCTATAGTGTGGAACTATGTGATCCTATGGTGCTTGACTAGAGGTAAAAAATGCAGCAATTCCCCTAAACTAATATGGTATTGCATCTATCCTCAATACTTGTGTGTCTAGTAATTCATCATCCAAAATTCCTTCATTTTCACCTAATTCAAGCCGAGAGAGATGATTGGGACCAACATTTTTTTTCCCAGCTTAAATATAACTTCAAACTAAAATTCTTGGAACAAGAGAAACCATCGACGAATGTGCCCCCCAAACACTAGCATGTTGACTAGGTACCTTAGTGCAGAACGATCTCTAAAAATTTAAAGACACTTCCTAACAAGTAGTGTCGGTGTTTATGGAGAGAATATACCATTTCCAATCCTTTGTGCTCATGGGTGAATCCGCGGACCTGGGTAACACTTTTTGGCAAGCGCATTTGGGAAAAAACAAAAAAATGCACCTCGGTCGAGGGCTTGATAAACCCTCGACCGAGCTATTAATACCTCAACCGAGGTTTTATCAAGCCCTCGACCGAGGTTTTGTTCAGCCCTTGATCGAGGTATTTATTAACCCTCGGTCGTGGTATTAAAGCCTCGACCGAGGGTTAATAAATACCTCGACCGAGGTATTAACTCGATCGAGGTACATACCTCGACCGAGGTGCCTCTGTCAAAAAAATGATAAATAGAGGCCGCGGACCCCTTTTATAAATGAACATGATCATTACATAACTGAATTGTATTTAGTCGAGGAATCACTAAATTACCAAAGACTACAAAATATATTCATTATACTTTGTTGAATCCTCCAACAACTCATGAAAACCTGAAAATAGAACTCTCCACAAAAAACTTTGCCTTCAAACATTAATGACACTCCCCGAAGTCCCTGGTACAAAACAAAATGGAGCCATTTTTTAGTAGTGGGATGCAACTGCAAGCAGTGAAAGCTTTTCACATATTCAAAAATAGAACTCTCCACAAAAAACTTTGCCTTGATCTCCATAAAACTCTCTCCAAATCTCTTTTGTGGTTCGCCATTTTCAATATGTGAAAAGCTTTCACTGCTTGCAGTTGCATCCCACTACTCGATAAATGGCTCCATTTCGTTTTGTACCAGGGACTTCGGGGAGTGTCATTAATGTTTGAATTCACTCCCGGGCTTTTGCTCCAAAGGAGTTTACATGACCTCGACCGAGCTCATACCTCGGTCGAGGTATTAACTAAACCTCGACCGAGGGTTTGTTCACACCCAGCTATGAAAAATAATTCACCGCAATACAATAACACAAAATGACAGTCAAGTCACTAAGAAGATAGTACCCACGAATTAAAGGTATACAAAATGATAGGAAATGCTTCCCTACACAACCTTTGTGACGATGTTCTTTTGTTTGGAATGGCACCTACAAAGACGCATTGATACATAAAGAAATTTTTTATGTATACATGCATGCAATTGGAATGGAAGTAAACACCCTAAAATATCCCATCTCTTTCAATGGTATATTAAGGCCTAAATAACAAGTATAAAGTGGATTCTTC
>LPNX010299763.1:93076-122463 GCA_001517045.1 Pseudotsuga menziesii
AATGTGTAATTCTTTTCTATTGCAAACAACTTCCAGCTGGAAAAATAAATTGGATGGTCCAAGTCGTCTTCCCATAGTTGGGATAGGAAAACTCCCAATGTGACTGATGACGTGTCCACGTGCACATGAAACATGTGTGTCCAATTTGGGAATGAGAATTGGTGCATTCAACAACTTCTTCTTTATCATGTTCAGTGCTTATTAACATTCATGCGTCCATATATTCTTCACATATTTGCACAAAAAACTCTTTTAATGGTGTTGTTATACCAGCATAGTTTCTAATGAACTTTTTGTAGTACCCATTATTTCTAAGAGTAGTACACAAACCTTTCACATGTGTTGGGGTCAGCAAATTGACTATCACTGTAATTTTTGTCGGGTCTACTAAGAATCCTTCATTGCACGCCGCATGTCCCAACAAAATGCTAAACAATGTATAAAATATACACTTCTCCAGGTTTGACAAAATTTGCATATGTCAGCAGCGATCCAACATGAGTCATAACACCTACAGATGGTATTTTAATAAAATGAACATTGTCTAGTTGTCTAAGTAGAATTCCAAGAATTTTTGCATAAATTCTTTGTAAGCAGCAACTATGACCCTTGAGAACACGGTTGGTGGGTATTTTTAAATTGAATGTCTTAACATTATATGCAAATGAACCCCATTCAATCACAAAGGTGGTTTTCGTGTGATCTTCTTTTGTTATTCGCACCTAATCATATCCCAAGAAGACATTGGTAAAGGAGTAAGCCTAGGCTTCCTCCAACATTTTCTAGCACCTCATAAGTGAAAGGTGTAGGAAACAGGTCATGCACACAAGCTGCATTGAGATTGTACAAATCCACACATATGAAAATATCACCTATTTTCTTATCTTGGACCACCATAGGACTAATCCAATTTGACTCCTCAATAGGAAACATGATCCCTTGCATCTAACATTTGGTCCAACTCCTTGCATAATTTCTCCTTTTACTAGGAGTTCAGTCGATATGGTCTTTTTTTTACTGGTTTTCCCCCCTCTTTCAACTGGATTTTCATCTCTCCCAAATTTCTGACAATTCCTTTCATTTATGAGAAATTGTGTCGGCACAAGTCTTCATATTCCTTCAAGAGAGCAACTTCTTGGGTGGCTATTTCTTGATCTTGGTAGTCACCAATTATTGCCATTTTGGGCTCCTCTTTAGTTCGAATATTATGCTTCATCATCCTAATGGGTTCTCTAAACTGTTGTGTAGTACTGGAAGATGACTCGTCTTGGATGACACATTCACCCATAGTATCCTTTATTACTATTGTACAGAGATCACCATCCTCCTCAATATTTTTACTGTCAACCTTCCAACATTAAACTGGTTTGTTTAGCTATACCATGTCCTGGTGGTAAGCAAAAATGGGTTGTTGTCCTTGGTCTTGTTGCGGTATTTCTCCAAATATTGAATGCTTCATTCAATGGAGAAATTTGGCCATAACTGGGTCCCTCGAGCTAAACTAAAATGTGGTATGAAATTTGGTTGACATCGTTTCCTCATTCCTTGTATTCCTTCATCTTTCTGGCTGAACATACCAACTCCTCAGTATTGTATCCAAAGTATGGTAGAAGTTGTGAACCCGTTGATTACATGGTTATTCTTCACTTCCCTTTACAAAATGCCAAGTTGTATGTAGTATCCTCTATTCCTTTAAATCTATTTTTCAATTCCAAATATGCATAAGACTAGAATTGATCTGTAATACACCGATGTACAACATCCTATCTCTATAACTCCTCCTTATGCATCTTCCACCATCGAGCAGGTGTTCATTGAGTGACAACATCCATGGCTTTGACTGGTCTCTCCTTTGGAATATGGGCTTGCATTTGCTTAATGAACACAACAACCCTCTCTATATGATCAAACACTAGTGGATTGCACAGTTCAAACCCAATCCATCGTACATGTTTGGTTATGTATGCACATCTCGTCATAGACATCTCATACAATTGGTTTTACCATCGATCTCTGGTGTCTTGTGAATCCGTATCCTAGTATTTGACACTGTTCCATCTCATCTCAATGCCAGTGATAGGATTAATATAATCATCCTTCCTTGTAGTGACATTGTAAATGTTCTCAATTTCCACCCCATTAATGTCATCCTGAATAGGATCTATATATTGTTCACCTCCTATCACATCCAATAGATCATTCATGCACCATTCCTTCAATTCAAAGGACATGCGTCATTCCTTTAAGTTTAAGATCACATTGTTTTCAAAGGCCCATTCAATTCCTAGAAGTGTTAGATACAAGACCACATATTCAAGACTTTCAATCACTTCAAACGCGCCCACTATTCTCATGCCATCAACATTCACTTCGACATCCAGGAACTTGCCAACTGGCAATACTTTATACTGATTTGTAAGTTTGATCTGTATGGGTGATCATACCAACTTTTGTTTTCCCATCGGTTCCCATGTCTTCTTAGGAATAATGTTCACATTTTCTCCTAAGTCCAACATCACATCTTTGATGTCGAATCCTCCCAATTACAAGGTCAACAAAAACTCTTTTCTATTTCTTCTTGTTTTTCCTACTCTACATGCTCTACACGCATTCCTTTGAGGAAGCGACACAGAAATAGGGTCTTCAACTTCATTGGAGGTCAGTAAATTTTCAAACATACTCATTACTTTATTTACAATAGTTGGACTATTCAACAAATTAACATAGTTGTGAAGAAAGGTATCACAGGGTCTTCTTTGTGACTATGATCCAAATTCTTAGATTGTTCCCTTTCTTTTTGGTCGATGCAACATTGTGTCATTTGCCTTTATTCTTCATCGCGCAAGTTATGAAATATTTATGCTTCGCATAATTTTCTTCTGTGATATTCTTCTTCATTCAAGCTATGTAGTTGATCCTCTCTACATAGATGCTCTTGTCACAAGATGTCATCGCCTTGGGAATCCTTCTCGATAGCTTTCGGAGCTTCGCAGAGAACCTGTACTTGTTCATTCACATAAAATTTAGGTGGAGGTTGCACAACTTTCTTTATTTTGGGTTCTGTATGATTGGTTGCATTGCATTCCCTTTCCATAATTTTACCTATCCAAGCATCTCCTTGAGTAAAAATGTTGATATGAATCAGATCCTTACCTTGTGAGTCTCCTCTAGGATTTGTGGTTACCATATTGCATTGACTTCCTTTCTCCTCCCATTTTCTCACTAAGTCTAGGCAATCTTTAATCACGTGTTTAGAGCTATGACAATTGGTGCATAGTGTACATGGTTTAGCACAAAATTTAGCTAGGTGACCTAGTTCACCACAAGTATAGAAAATTAGTTGTCTTCCTCCACCACCAAATCCTATTTCCCGACCTCAGAATCCACTATGCACTACTCCCAGTTGTCCTCCCTATCCAGGTTCCTTAATCTACTATGCTCCTTGAACATGGTAGGTGTCCTTTGTATTATCCTTCATTAACTGTAATTCATGGTAATGTTCACATTGTGTCCCACATACTTACAGAAGTCGCATAATGGTGCATGCACCAAACTATGGTACTTATGTAGTGTTGGGAAATTTGGTGGTGAGTGTCCCCATGTTCGACAAATTTTGCGCTAATCTATATTATGAGTGGGAGGGAATGGACTTGGAGCTCCAGTTCCCATATAGTCATTTAGTGTTGCAAAATAGTCATCTACACCGTATACATTCTAAGGTTGTTTTTGCAGTAGATAAGTTTTACAACTACACTGTCATTTCCACTAGTTGTGTCTAGACCTGTGCCATCCCGAGCGATGCTTCATCTCTGAGAGTTTCTTCTACCCTAGTTGTAATCTCCAAGGAATCTGGTTAGGTATTAAACTTTTGTTGTGTCAGTGGGATTCATATATGTGGTAGCAACCCTTCTATGAATCATTAGCAATGTTGCACATCCATTATTTGAAATCCCAGTTGGTCCATTAAGATTTAAAATCATTGGTCATAGTCATAGACAGACTCACCAACCCATTACTTGATCTCAATGATGCACTAGGATTCCTACTTCATATTCTATAATTATCTCAGCATATATGTCTTTATAGTAACCAAAGGCCTCACATGTACTGCAGGGATAATAGTCTTATACTTCATATACAATGTCAATGCCCAGTTTCTAAAGGTTGTTTCCAATTGTGCAATCTTATCAGCTTCATCTGTTATGTTCTTCATGACCCATATTTCCTCACATGTAAACCAATGCTTCTCTACGTCATATTTTCCTGTTCCATGGAAAATAGGTAAGCGTAGATTGAAATTAGATGTGATCGCCATCCTTCCTAAACTAGGCGTACTAAGTCGTGGTTAGGTTGGTAGTGGAATATTACTACTAGTTCTTGGACTTGAATTAACATGAATACTTTTTCGATAGTGAGTAGGTTCTATCCCTCCAGATACTGCGTCAGGGTTTAATTCTTGTGAAAATTCAAAGTTAAACTAGTCTTCTTGATTAGATATATAACATTGGGGAGTAGGGATAAAGCGAGGATCATACCTTGGAGAATGTCTCTCGATCATGTTTTATCCATCGGGGCTCATATCGTGCTGCTCAATCTCTATTGTGGCCATACAAGTGTATTCGTATGCACAAACAACATTTTATTGGACCTTATCTGCTTGATACTATATCTCATTCAATCTCAGGGGGACAATATCATTGTTTTTATTGGAGCTCTTGGATGATTCTATTCCACACCTTTTGGGATTGTTGCGCCTAAAGGCGCTGTACAGCCCGGTATGAGGGAGATGTTTTAATGTTTGTGGATGTAACATTTGTCTATATTATGGCGAGAGAGATCACGTTTATCTAATCTTATATGACGAAAATCTTCTAACGTTTGTCTAATCATAATTTGTAACATTTTTATTAATCATATTTTGTAACATTTGTATTATATTAATAATTATTACAGTGTTGAAAGCCGATGACTAGCTCTCCTTCGGTTTTTTCTGGGAATGCACAGGTTCGAAATGAACCATTCTCGTCATCCTTTCTTTCTTCCTTTTTCGAAGCTGGTGGGGGATCAGCAGTTGGATGCGAAAGAGATTGACCGGAACTATTGGTTTAGTAATGAGATTTCGTCTCTTCTACTTCGATAGAATCAGATGGATTCAACACTAACGCACAATGGGAAATGGAAGAGATTGATCGGAACTATTGGTTTAGTAATGAGATTTCGTCTCTTCTACTTTGATAGAATCTGATGGATACAACACTAATGGAAGGGATAGCAAACATGCATCGTATTATGTGAGGAATGATCAACAAGCCGTCATGATATGCGCGCTTGACTTTTATTATTAAGTAAAAGGCAGCCGAACGGAGCCTATTTTACCATTACCATCTGGATTAATACAAATCCTTTTCCAAAATCGGCGTTCTTCCATAGAATTTAAAGCCTATGCATCAGTTGCCAAAAGTCTGGGTTGAGGTATTATAGTAATATTGTGACATATATGAAAATTTTACTTTTCCTTTTCCTTTGCCAAAATTGGGGTGGATTTGTAGAAGGTATTATGCTTGCCACATATTTAAAAATTATGCATTTCATTTCCCCAACTTTTGTTAGCCACATATTTAAAAATTATGCATTTGATTTCCCCAATTTTTGTTATAATGTGTGATTTAACAATTTTCCCAAATTGTGTGTTTAGCATGGGATCTAATTCCTGCAAGTAGTTCCTTTGTGTGCGTTATCTTTGCATTCGTTTCCAAGCCAACGTTTGTATAAATATGTGTTTAAAAAAAATCACAATAAGATTACCAAGCACACAATCAATCCTATGCTGATAAATCAGAAGGAATTAAGTGACAGCCACCCAGAACCTTCCTATGCCGTTCATAAAGTAATACATCTTTGTGTCCACGGTATCAGTAATACTTCCAGTTATAATTGCGCCAATAACAACATAGATGTCCCAGAGCTCACTCGCCTTCTTGAATAGATTGGTCAGCATTTATGCCGTAACGGACATATTTGATAAAGGGAGTTAGCTTTCTATCCCACCATTTGCACCAATTATTGGACGACCAACGATGCGTGATGTGAAAGCTCACGCGATTGGTCCCATGGATACAAATAATTGGGTGGAAAGGTAACTCCTTTGATAACTATGTATTTAGCGACCATCTTTGATACATACTATGTAAAAAGTATATACGATGATCTAAACTAGTTTGCTACTGCTACCGTATATAGGTTTTCATATGGCTCTGGACATGTAACAGCTGTGGGCAATCTTAATCTTCAAATTAAGATAACACAAGTTGCCATGACTCCATCCACGTGAAAAACTAAAACAAGTCGCCATCTCTTCTGCAGATAGCAACTCCCGTAATGACAGAGAACGACACCGCTTAGAAGGTACGAAGAGTAGTCATTGAAAACGTTGATCTGACCTCGGGGTATCCAAGTAAAAAATGTTCATTTTGTATGAGAACAAGTTAAGTTTTTATTAGTTTTTTCTTTCCCTTTTGAATCTTAAAACGATTAACTAACTCATTTTATTATGATTAAAATTTTATTAAGAAAATTTAAATATAATTAAAGTTTTATCATAACTATAATTAAACAGTTTTCTAGATAAATAATTTTATTATTCTAATTTTTTCTACATAATAAACAAAGTATTTGTTTAATTATAATTTTTTTAAATGATCAAATTTTAGAATAAATAACCGTAGTACTTCGATATGAAAGGGAAGCATATTCTTAATAATTGAAATAGAAAACTTGGAAGCAATTGAATATGAAGTGTGGCATGTGTACGATGAACTATGAAAACAAGTAAGTTAGCAAGGTAAGGACATGACTATGTGGGAAGAAAAGTTGAGTTACTAGGTGTAAGGAGTATTATAACTAAGCATGTGATTATATTAAGGTAAGGTCGTGACTATGTGGGAAGAAAACTTGAGTTAACAGATATTAGAATTGCGCAGAGAGGTTTGAAACAATTTAATGTTTGCATTTAAGATAGTATTACAAGGTTTTAAATAAGGGTTTTTAAATTATGGGACTATGAAAATATAATTAAAATTAAAATTAAAATATAATTATTATTTTTTTAAATTTTAACATATTAAAATTAAATTTAAATTAAAATATAGTTTAAATTTATATTTAAATTTAAATTTAAAATAAAATATAATTTTATATTGAAGATGTGATTTTAATGACAAAATGGGTATAGAGGAGAAAGGTTATACACCTTGAGAGATTTGATCCCTCTCGGCGCTTGGTAGAGCCACCTTTAACATGGATCTATGCTGGTTATATAGTGAAATGGAACTTCTATGACCGAGTAATGAAATCCAATATGTCGTTGCACAAAAGGACACTATGGATTGAAGTAGCCATAACCTTGTAGATTATTTGGATCCATAATACACCTTGTTCACTCCAGCACCAACCATTTTTGCTCTTGAACTCATCATGTATTCACAACTTCCCTTTGAGAAACTCGTGTTCTATTCACGGGTCTGCCATGTACAACCCGTGTATTACCAATATTCATGAGTTTCCTTAGGGAAACCCGCGAGTCACTCGCGAGATGCTCCATATGAACCCGCAAATTCCATTAAGAATAGTTAAAAAATAAAAAGATGATTAACTAGAGTTAGTTGGGCTCGGTTTGGAAGTTTCCCCAACTTCCCCAACCATCCCAACCATCAAATTCCTTCCTCATAAGCAACTATAAATATAGGGAAAGGGTATGAGGAAATGGGACCAACTTTGAAGGAAAATTTATGCTGGAGGATGTTGTGAGGGATATCTACCTTATGAATTTGGGTCCTAGGGTCACCAAGATACTAGGGTGTGGCTTACATACATCAAGGGTTTGGAACATAAACATATAGAATAAGGGTTAGTAAGACAATTACCTTGTTAGATGGTTGATCCTAGATTTCAATACCTTGTTCAAATGCTCCAAATCTCTCTACACTTCAATACCTGCAACAAAGATTGATGCTTTTCCACAGTATCTCTTATTGTTACATAGAGAAACATGAACATATTACAATTTCATTTAGAAATAAATGACAACATAGATCATGATTCATAATAACAAAAGCATACATTAAGACATATATGGAATAAATACATTCTTTATTACTAAAGGTTCAAGAAACATTACAACCCTACCTGAGACAAACCTTCTTCTGCAAACCAAGAACTGAGTCCTCTTTGCTCCTCTCTCCAAGAGATTTCTCCAACATAACCTTGCTCTCCAAAGTTGCTTCCCCTATCATCTACCCCTCCCCTCTATTTATACTTGCTCGTGAGGAGAGTTTACGAGGTCTAGGATGGTTAGGGGATTTAGGGAAGTTAGCATTTCAAACCCAACTGCCCCTAAATTAATCATGTTTTTTATTTTATTTTTAAGTTCATCTTAAGGAACTCACGGGTATAAGTAAGGAAACTTGTGAATGACTCAGGAATTTTACATCGAAAACTCATGAATGCAACTTTTTAGGGATAAATCATGTCTTGCATAAAGGTTGACCCGTGAGCGACACACGAGTTGTCACAAGATGACCCACGAGTGCAAGTAAAACTCAATGATTGGTCAAGTGGACAATTTTGTAACGTCCTAGCAAGCCTAGAAGTAGAGATAGGATTATGAACCAAATATCATCTTTTGACCTTTGAGTATTTCGATCAATGAATGGATCTATGTGTGGTGGAATGATCATCATCTATGCGTTTGTCTGTTGATCGATTGTCTGTTTTAAGCCTGAGATTGATCAACTAAGGGATGGTTTTGTATTTTTCAGTGTAATTTATGGTACTGATGTTATGAATACTCTATCTATGAAGTGATTTTGGTCGGCATTTTAGCATCTTAAGTCACATTTTCTTGGTTATGTGGAATGCATTGCCTCTAAGGGTAATTTAAATGTGAATCATGTGTTTTCTGTGTTGTTTGGGTGAAATATGCGATGATATTATCTCTATGTTTTCCTGTTAAATGTGAATGATGCAAAGTATTGCAGTATTTATCAGTTTAATGTATGTCAATGTCTTTGTTAATGTAAATCCGGGAAATTATGATTGCGAACAATGACGATAGGTAGATCTAGATAATGGTATAGTTACGATCTTGGGTTTCTAGTTAAAGTTGTGATTGGGTAAAGATAGTGTGAAGTAGTCTTCCTAATGCGAAAACTTGGTTCTTGAAACCCTCCCTCATACATCTTAGGCGATACTGTACCTGCTCCATAGGTGTTGCTGGAAAGGGTAAAACCTTTTCGAGTCGATGTTTAGGGAGTCTGTGTCGGTAGTTATTGACAACAGTGCAAATTGAACCCCTCTCGACAGATGTGTGTCAACAAATGGTTCGATTGTTGGTACCATAGTGCGAAGGAGAATAGGACATGTTGTGGCATCCGATGAAGTTGTAGATCTAGGATTGGTTTGACAAGAAAGCCCAAGAATTTGTGGAAGAAGAGAACCAAAACTTGAGACTGACAACAGAAGATTGGCTGGGAAAATACATTTAATCTGATATTCATGAAATATTTTTCTCAGAATTCTCAATAGTACTATACAAGTGGTTGGTGCAACTTACTTTCCAAAAGAAGAATTTCCAAGGAGGCGATCCTGATCAGTGGACTACGAAACTAATCCATCAATTGTAGAAGGTAAACAACAAGGATTCAAGGGATATCAATGTGTGGATAGACAAAATTTTGGAATGGTACATTACTAAGTTCATTGTTGACATACTGAAATCTAACAGCGACAATAAAAGATAATTTTTTAAGGGACCATGGGGGATATTCCTATTGTCATTACAGTTGTGGATTAAGATGCTCATCCGTGAAAAAAGAATACTAAAGATTAATTATGACGAGTAAATCCCCGGTGTGTGAAGGTTGTGCGTACTACGAAGGTAAGGGTTTGATGGAATGATATGGGGTAGATAGATGGGAGTCACAATGAGACTGTGAGGGAAGTCGTGGAATAGTGTGGTCTCCTACAAAGTGGGGTGAGGTTCCAGCAAGAAAAGAGGAGGAGGATTGAGGAGAGTCCTAGTGTCATTGGAACAGAAAACTGCAAAAAGGGACCACAGCGGACTAACCGACCCTATAGTGACGAAGGAAAGGACCAGGCTACACCTGAACCTGAAGAAGTAGCAACTTAAATCTACAACGTACCTACAACTATATGCACCGCACCAAAATTACGAGGGATAAACATGATTTCATCACAGGGATGTCCTACGTGTCAGTACAGTCGTAATAGTAGTGGATCAACAAGAACTGGGTGGAGACCCAGGATGGTGGGAGACGATGTGAAGATACCCTTGTTTCAGGGTAATGGGACCAAGGATCCCGAACAGTATTGGTTCTTATGCGAAGCAGTGTGGACAGTAAAAAAAGGTACAAGATGAATATATAAATAAAGGACAATTGGGAACAACCTTTAGGGGCCAAGCACTAGACTAGTACATGAAATTCGTACAAGTACTGAAAGGACATTTCCAGAAGACGCTAACACAAATAAGGACTAGATTTATCGAGGAATTCAAGAAACCAAAATCAAAATCATAGTATATTACAGAATTCAAGGAAATAAAGAAATTCCCCAATGAGTCGGTATGGGAATTCGATCAACAATTCAAAACTCTAATGGCCAAGGTTATCTTTGGAATGAGTGATGTGAAACACAAAGAATGTTTCATCGCAGCCTTGGTATCCCATATTTTCATGTCACTGATGCAACAGAAGATTGCATCTCATGTGGAATCCCTGGAGATCGCAATGAAATTGGAGGCTTCACCAGTCAATGAAACTGGGATTGGCATGAGCCAAATCCAGTTGCATTTGGACAACCTTACTATCCAATTACAGGATATTAAGAAAGGAAAAGAGGTATGCGAATAATTATGGTGCAGTCGATGTCAATTTGAAGGACATTACAAAGATCAGTGTCCAGAATTTCATGAATATTTACAGTCAGGGACACTGAATCCGTTGAGGAAAGGAGGATTGCCTTGGTTCTAGATCTGTCAAACAAAAGGGTGTCGATTAGAAGAATGTGTATATTTACAAAATGTTGTGTCGAAACCAGCTAATCTTTTCTATAACTTTTGTTGATCGGTTGGTCATGATGAAAAGGACTGCAGATCTTATGATTTTCTCCAATAAAGAACAATGGATACATACTTTATGAAGGGAGAGGAGAAAAAACAAGTGGAAAAACTTCAACCGCAACCACAATATACTCATCCATAGTATAATTAACCACAAACGCAGTACTACCAACTGCAACTGCAATATACTCATCCGCAATATAATCAACAACAACCACAATATAACCCGCCACGACAACAGTTTAACTAGCTACATTATAACCAGCAGCAAGGAGGGTTCCAAGGAGGATTTCCTATAGGTTGCAACAGAGGATTTGGTCATGGAGGAGCTATGGTTCACGGTCATAGACCAGTGACATGCTATAATTACGAAGTACTAGGACATTATCAGAGGGGTTGTCTGAATATAGCATCCCAATGAACTTACTGTAGCATAGCAGACCACATTGTTGAGGAATTTCCACAGGTAATTGCAAAATGGAAATATAAGAACATGCCACAACCGCAATCGAATCAGAATGCCAATTAGACTCAGAATCAAAATAC
Organism: Pseudotsuga menziesii; assembly: GCA_001517045.1. NCBI lineage: Eukaryota > Viridiplantae > Streptophyta > Pinopsida > Pinales > Pinaceae > Pseudotsuga > Pseudotsuga menziesii. Next base: position 104,760 of record LPNX010299763.1, read on the forward strand.
TGAACTGAACATGGCGAAGATATCAGTGGAACTCGAGACTCATCAAATACATGCTGTCATGGTCACAAGAGGAGGAGCTATGACAGGAGATGACAAACCACTTCTAAATGTTCATTATGTGGCTTGAAAGAAAGACAATTCAATGTATAAACATAGAAATAAACCTTCTTCGAAGCAAAAGACGCCTTGAACAAGAACAATGGTAAGCTACCTATTTACGAGATGTTGTCGAGTTTTGATTCGACAAACTCACCCAGATAAAAAATAAAGGCCAGTACTTTGAAAAAAATTATAGAAAGTTGTCTAACATTAGAAAAAGATCAAGGTGCATTAGCAGATATCGCAAGTTTTTTGTATCGACAGGAAGAAGGGAGACAAGATCATCTAGTTAATTCGTTACAAAAGAAGAAAATAGGAAGAGAAATGAGGATTAATGTCCAAATCGGTGAATATGATGTAGATTCATTCATTTTGGATTTAGGATCAGATGTGAATATCCTAACCAAGAGGACTTGGGAAATGATGGGGAAGTCACAGTTAGTCTAGTCCTCGGTATAGCTTCGTCTGGAAAATCAAGGAAAGGTTTCTCTAATTGGATGAGTACCTCGCCTACCTGTCAAAGTGGAAGGATTGAAGATGTATGCAGACTTAGATATTATTGAAATAGTCGACGACACCAAACCATACCCTGTACTGTTGGGAATCGATTGGGTGATGGAAAACTTGACGGCTATCAATTTCAAGAAAAGGATAATGACATTCGAGAATCACAACACAAGGTTCATTTCCTGATTGGATCCCCTCAAAGGGAAGCGATAGGTTGAACCAATACAAGATGAAGTCACAGGAGGATGGGATAATTCCTATAAGGTCTCTGAATATTATATCAATCCCATTGATGATGGTGAGTTAGGATGGTGAAGCATCAGCTCAACATCTTCAAACTCTGAAGACACGTTAGAAAATTGGCAGAACCAGTTGCATGAAGTGTCACTCAGAAAGTGTGAGTGCATCACTCAATCATTAAGATTGGTAGCAATGGAAGTATTGGATCTTTCGACATATGAAGGACCACCTAACCTAACATTTTTCATTAGAAAATTTGAAGACAGAGTATCTGAACCACAACATTTGTTGGCATTGGAAGAGGCACTTAAAGCCACTCTTGCGAGATGGTGGGTTACACATAATGCATTAATCGTAGACTGGAAGATATGTCAACGATTGATGGAAGTTCGATTCAGGGAGGACAAATGCGATTGAGGAAAGAAATAGGATGGAAGAAATTATCCAAGTTCCCACATGATAACATGCTAAAAATCATGGGAATTAAGGCCGAAGGAGGAATGGGTTCATGCGTTCATCCATATGTTGGATGAAATACCATGGAGATGGTATGTTTCCATAGATTTGTGGAGGGAAATGACAACATGAGAAGAATTGACTGTCATCTTCAATCATACTTTCAATTTCGCGAATGAAAATCCATTTATCCATAGTGCGCTATAGGACATCCGTGACAAAATCTTAGATATAGCTCCAACCGAGCTACAGATGGGATCGCAGAGGATACTAACACCACAGATGATGATGGAATGATACAATGTGTCGAGAGAACCTGATAATGAAGATGATCCAAGAGCTATCGACATTTTGGAATCAGAAGGAAGTCGTGACGTCAAAGCACCAAAAATACAATGTGACAAATTCAAACAACCGTTGAATATAAAGAAGGTCAATATTGGGACAGAAGAAGACCCCAATTTTGCTAGTATTGGAGATTATTGGGATGATTCAGCGATGGGGAAAGTCACTAATTTTCTACATGAGTTTCAGGACTTATTCCCTACCATATTTTCAAAGATGAAAGGTAATTCAGGGGACTTGGGAAAAATGAAGATTCCTCTGAAACCCGACTCAAAACTAGTAAATCAATGACCATACAGGTTGAATCCAAGATACAAAGAGAGCATCAAATCCAAATAGAAAGGATGTTCGACGCAGGAATTATTGAGCATGTAGAAGAATCAGAATGGATCGTCCCAATAGTTGTGTAGGACAAAAAGACTAATGAAATCTGGATTTGTGTTGATCTATAGAAACTGAATGACGCAAGTCTTGTAGAAATTCTAAAGCCTTGATGGCATAAGGAATTTCATAAATAGGCTAAGGATCTAGCCACACAATTAACCTCACATAGAATTGTAGAGAATTAGCATAAGGAGAGAAGAATAAGAATTAATGAACACACATTAATGAATGATCAATAAATGATAATTGATATTATTACATAAGTAATACATCCTTATAAAGGAAAAGGGAGTTGCATGAATAAAACTCAAGCCAACTCATAAAGCAAGCTTACTAATTATGATAAACCCCATAGTTGACTAAAGCACTTTCCCAATCTACCAAGCACCTCACGAATTAGCAATAGCATGTGTGAGTGATGATGAGTGAAGGAAAGACTTGCTAATCCTAGAATATGGAGAGAAAATAATGGAGGATGGGTTGGCAACAAAAGCTTCCAGTTTCCTAGTTGACTAGCTCTACCTTATCCATAGAAAAGCAGGATAAAGCAGAAAAAGTAGAATAAAGAAGATTCTGCTGTAAAGCGCAGTTACCAATTCTGGATGGCCATAAAGTGGTCAAGATCAACCCAGAATCAAAAATAAATCATTCCTAGGATATAGATGGCAAGTGTTGACTCTAAGGTGCAAGTGGATGCCAACTATCTAAGCTAGTGGGTAGGAAATTAATCAAATAATGATTAATTATTTTATGAGTGGGTTTATTATATTCCAACACCCCCCTTTAAGCCTGAATTTATGATGATATTCCTCTATGCATATAGGGCCCAAAAATAAAGCTATGGTCACCCTTTTACAATTTATCTTGTCCAAAGAAATGAGGAAAGAGGTAAAACCTCAAGGGGAAAATTCTCCCTCAAGAAAGGACAGGAAAAGCAATACCAAAAATGCTGAACTGCTGGTGTTGCTACTGCTCCAAACTAAATGATGATGTCTGGAGGAATCTTCTTCTTGGGAAGGAGATAAATATTCTCACCTGGATCAAGGACAACTATAGGACCATGTAGAACAACTGAGATCCAATGATGTGAAGGAAATACTGAAGGATGTTGAGACTTGTAATCAACTCCAAGATGATGAGATGACTTGAAATTCGAACCAGTAGAGATGAAATAAGCACCATATAGGTGAAATAACTGTCCAAGTGAATGTATAATGTCTCCATCTTTATTTACACAGATAGGATGTGTGGAAATGATCTTGTAGGAACATAGAGAAGGCATAGGATCAAAGAGTGCGAGTGAATGGGCTCCATGGGTTGATCTAGATTCCATAGAATCCAAGATATCACAAATAAGCACAATAGTAGACTCATGGGAATATACTGGTAAATAATCCTCTATGGTAGAAGTATGAGAGGAGGAAAGATAGTGATGTTCAAAATCTTCAAGGAGGCTCTGAGAATGAGTGCAAGAATAAAGGAGGAGCCACATAAGCACATGGGATCAAGTATGGTAAGTGGCAAAACACTAAAAGGACTTGATTTGGCTAAGAAAACATCCTAGAAGTCACTGGGTTGTGCACCATCAAGAAGAGAGGCATGCACAAAGTGTGAGAGGTCTGGCATATGGATCTCAGAATCCATGATAGAAGACATAGAGAACACTGAATGTGTGAGTGAATCATTAATAGCAATATAAGCTCCATTAGTCACTTCTTTTTCATCAACATCATCATAAGAAGATGAATCAAGATCTTCTACTTCAAGAGACACAGAAAAAGATGGCTCTTCAATATGTGCTTCTTGATTGAAAGAGGAAGCATTCGAATCAAAGAGAGTAGTAGCAATAGGAACTATATGAGAAACGTCTTCTTCATGATCAACTTCATCGGAGACTGTAGAGGCCGAGACATATTGAGAGAGAGAAATCATTAAGGAGCTAGAGACACTCTCCACATAGCTAGAAGGATCCTCATTGTCCTTTCCCAAAACTCTATCCAATGTTGTCTAGAGATCCTTTGGGTAATCAACATAATCAATAAGGTAGCGCATGCATGGAGAGATAGCTAGACAAATAGCTCCAATTGCTCTATCATAGTCATTCAACTAGTCACTTGGCTCTTCATAAGACTCTTCACCAAATCCAATAGATATCTCATAGAGACCTTGTCTCTTTAGATGTGAAATCATCTTCAGTTTCCACTCTGAATATCTTGTGAATGGAGAAAGAAGAAGAACCGGTACTCTTGAATCCATTCGAAGTTGAACCTGCAAATCTGAAAAAGAGGATTAATTAATGAACTCTCAAAGATCTGATATCATGAAGAGCTTTGATATCCTCAGCTCTAATACCATGTAGAACTTGAACTTTGAGAACCTTAGCTCTGATACCATGTAGAAATTCTAAAGCCTTGATGGCATAAGGAATTTCATAAATATGCTAAGGATCTAGGCACACAATTAACCTCACATAGAATTGTAGAGAATTACCATAAGGAGAGAAGGAGAAGAATTAATGAACACACATTAATGAATGACCAATAAATGATAATTGATATTATTACATAGGTAATACATCCTTATAAAGGAAAAGGGATTTGCATGAAGAAAACTCAAGCCAACTCATAAAGCAGGCTTACTAATTATGATAAACCCCATAGTTGACTAAAGCACTTTCCCAATCTACCAAGCACCTCACGAATTAGCAATAGCATGTGTGAGTGATGATGAGTGAAGGAAAGACTTGCTAATCCTAGAATATGGAGAGAAAATAAGGGAGGATGGGTTGGCAACAAACACTGCCAGTTTCCTAGTTGACTAGCTCTACCTTATCCATAGAAAAGCAAGATAAAGCAGATAAAGCAGAATAAAGCAGATTCTGCTGTAAAGCGCAGTTACAAATTCTGGATGGCCATAAAGTGGTCAAGATCAACCCAGAATCAGAAATAAATCATTCCTAGGATATAGATGGCAAGTGTTGACTCTAAGGTGCAAGTGGATGCCAACTATCTAAGCTAGTGGGTAGGAAATTAATCAAATAATGATTAATTATTTTATGAGTGGGTTTATTATATTCCAACAAGTCTTCACGACCCATTTCCGACACCATTCACTAACAAAGTGTTGGAAGGAGTTGGCGGACAAGAGAACTATTAATTTACGGACGGATTTTCAAGCTATCATCGTATAAGAATTGCGAAGGAAGATAGACACAAAACCACTTTCATGACAGAATGGGGATGTTTCCAATACATAGTGATGTCATTTGGTCTCAATAATGCACCTATAGTTTTTTCAAGGTTAGTTGTTGCTACATTCAAAGAGTTCATTCATTAATTCCTATCTATCTACATGGATTATTGGGCCATCTATGGGTTGTTAAAATACCATACTGTGAATATTTCCTAGATGTTGGAAAGATGTCGACAACATCAGATTTCACCAAATTTGAAGAACTGCATATTTTGTGCACCATTTGGAATCTCATTGGGACAAATTGTATGCAAAAAAGACATGTTGGTCGATCCTGCTAAAATTGCCTTAAATGTCGACTTACCGGTTCCAACAATGGTGAAACAACTAAGAGAAACATTGGGTCACACAGGGAATTACCAAAAGTTTATAAGAGGATATGTAGTGATCACTGCGCCAATGGAGAAATTGTTGAAGAAGGATGTGAAGCTTGAATGGAACGACAAGTTCCATAGGAGTCTTGATACATTAAAGCAGAAGATGGTTGCAACATAGATATTGGTTTTTTCGGAATGGAAAAATGAGTTCCATGTCCATGTCGATGCTTTGTCAGTTGCATTGGAAATAATTTTGGCTCAACCAAGAGAAGGATGTATAGACCACCCAATTGCGTTTGCAAGTCAGAATTTGTCTACTACAGAAATAAACTACATGATGACAGAAAGAGAAGGATTGGTGATGGTGTATGCATTACAAAAATTCTGCCACTACCTCTTAGGAGGACATTTCAAAATGTTTACGGATCACTCAACATTTAAGTACTTGGTCAGTAATCATGTGTCAGGGGGAATATTTATCGATGGTTACTGTTATTTCAAGAATTAGATTTTGAAATCATTGTGAATCATGGATGACTAAAGGCAATACCCCATCACATATCAAGGATAGAGTCAGACGAAGAACCAAGAAGCATAGATGGTGGTTTACCTGATGCACCATTGTTTAGAGCCGAAATGGTCGATGACCATTACGAACAAATTATTTAATTTTTTATGATAGGAAAATACCCTAAAGAGTTCACCATGTCTCAGAAGAAACAACTAGTCATCAGAGATGCTAACTTCCAATTGAACGTATGACAACTGTACAAGATGGGATCGGATGAGAACCTACATTGATATGTTCTAACACATGAGAAAGAAAGGGTGTTGGAAAAGGCACATGGAGGGATTGTAGGAGGACATTTATGGAGGATGTGTGACCAAGAGGAAAATACTTAGAGCTAGATTATGGTGGTAGACAGTACATTCCAATGCCACATATTATGAGAAAATTTGTGATGTATATCAAAGAGAAGGGAAACCATCACAAAGATATGAGATGCCATTAGTACCTCAGGTAATACTACAACCATTCAACAAGTGGGAAGTCGATTTCGTGGGACCTATCAATCCACTAGGGAAAAGAACCAGTGCGAGGTACATCATCACCGTAACTGATTATCTAATGAGATGGGATGAGGCAGATCCAACAAAGGATTGCATAGCTATGATGACATTTAGGTTCCTATTCGACAATGTGGTTACCCGATCTAGATGTCCTAAGATATTGATGAGAAATCAAGGTGCTCACTTCATCAATCAAACAATCAGAGCGATGACCGAAGAATTCCAGATCCATCACAATAAGAGTACTCCATATCACCCACAAGCAAATGGTGCAGTAGAGGCATTCAACGAGATCTTGAAAAATGCGCTTAATAAGGTATGTGATACGAATAACGACAACTGGTATCTGAAAATCCATGTGATATTATGGGCCTACAAAATGACATGTAAAAGAATAATGGGGAAGACACCATTCAAGTTGGTTTATGGACAAGAAGTGGTAATGCCGATGGAATATATTGTCCCCAGTCTACGCATAGAAATCATAACAAGAATGCGCGACGAAAGAGAAATTGAAGAAACGCTGACGTAGTTAGTACGCCTTGAAGAGGACTGCTTCAATGCAGGATTTCATAAGTAAGTGGAAAAGGATCGACAGAATGCATGGCATGATCACCATGTTATGATGAAGCACTTCTAGTGCAGAGATATGATTCTCCTCTATGACGACAAGTTTGTGAAGCACTTAGGTAAGCTCCAGATGCATTGGTTAGGTCCCTACATCATACATTTCATTACCAACAGAGGTGCAGTATAGTTTCATTAGTTAGACGGAGTGCTTCTACCAAAATTAGTAAATGGGAGTTGGCTAAATCACTAACAGGATAGCCAAGTGCAGCACCAATGCTAAAAAGTCATATTCGAAAAAAAAATTCTGAAGTGATGAGGAAAGAGTGATGGAAAATTATGAAGAAAAATTTGTTGAAAAAATGGGGAGTGACTAGGGAATTCAAACTACGATAAGGTTTGCAACTTGTCGATATGGGATGAGGCACGAGCAGGTCAATTCAGAAAATAAATGAAGCAATTACACCATGCAAGCGACGATGCAAGTTGGAAAGATTTGCAATTAATGACCAAGGCGCACGTTGGATTTGCAGAATCAACACAGGATTAGGTCAATCAATGAGGATTCAGTGATGATGGTGTGAATCCCTCTCACGAAATGATTAGAGGCTGTAAAATCAAATCAAGAGGCATGGTTCAACCCATTGTGTGAGTCGAAAAGAAGGATCAAAGCTAAGAGAGGAAGAGTTAGAGTTGCAAGCAGTGTAGGCATGAAGAAAGGTGTTGGAGAAGCAACAACGCAGATCATTTCAAACACAAGAACATAAGAAACTCTGATTGCACAGGAAAAAATCGAAGAGGAAATGCAGGAAATTGTGTTCATGGCAAAGCGACCCATTAGGAAGAAGAGGAGCGCCAATTGTCTGATTACTTTGGATAGAAGAACCAAGAGGGGAACCACAACAGAGGGAATAAGCAGGCCCATCAACAACAATAGTAGAAGAGATGATGAGGAGAGGAAAAACATCAGGACCAACGGTATAATACATCCATGGGTATGTACCACCATGAATGGAAGGGGCGCCAGTCGTAAGGATTTCCAAAACCAACATGTATGCCATTAAGGTGTCCACAACACCCAAATATGTCCATGTGATGATGAATATTGTGTTGGGGCTGCAAAAGCTTCAATACAATGACCATGACATCCTGGCATTCTTGGAATCTACCAAAGACACCTATGAGGAAAGAGAACAAGGGGGTCAAGGTCTGATCATTAGAGAACCCGCGCAATGGGCACTGGGATTACACTTCTCTAGTTTGTTGTCGATCATCCACGTGTTTCATTTTGGTCAATCTATAGAAGTTAATGCATGTGTCAAATAGTTGTTGGCATGTTTCCATGGTGGGTATTTGTGGCTAGGGAAAAGGTCCCAATTAGATTCGATTTGATATCTCAAATCATCGGCTTACCCAAGGTGGGAGTCATCCCGTCACAGTACTTTCGAGGTAAGGATAATGATAAGAAGCTGGAAGGGAAGCTACGAAATAAATATGGAGTGATAAAGGATAAAAGGGAGTATGCAATCGACATAATCAATGATCAAGCAGTGCGAGTTGTAGCAAAGATACTGATGGTCAATATAGTATGGAAGAATCACCCGAATCAATGCACATCGGGGGTTATCACATCCACAGAGCAATGCGCAGCTGGCATACATATGAATTGGTCCATGTTCCTACTGAATGAATTTATGGAGGATGTCGTATTGGCATAAGAGGTTGGTAAGCTATTCACTTATTCTTGAATGCTAATACTCATCGCGTTGGTCGGGTGGATGGAACCAATGCATTATTAAGGGATGGAATCTGACGCGGTCAACATTTGTCGAGGCATATTATATAAAAATTTATGGGCGTTCAATGATAAGGAGCAGCAAATGAAAAACAATATATAGTTTTACATGTACTTAGATGCACTACGAGAGGAAGCAGTTAAGGTGTCGTATCTCACAGACCAGGCCGCAAACAAATGTCAGATTATTGCATGGTTGGCGATGGAACCCCACTCTATACATATTCAAGCACGGGAAGATCTTGACCAACAATGGATTATGATACAATACAAGCTAACATATGAAGAGTTGGACGTCATCATCAAAGAATGGCCCCCAGGAATGGAATGTTCTAGTAAGTGACGAAGACCTGTCAGACCCAAGAAATGAACCACCGCCAGATGTCCCGAAAGAACAAGATAAACCGAAGGACTCAAAGGAGGAATAAAACTCGCAAGATGAGGCGTCATCGACAACTCCGACAAAATCAGAGTTGGAGAAACAATAGGAGGAAGAGAAGACGAAGCGCCACTTCCAGCTAGGCGAGGGGAGTAGCACAACAAGGCTCTATGATGACTAGGTAAACAGGGTACATGCCGCAATCACTTCGATGGAAAATGACAGTCGAGAAAAAGTAACACAACATTCAGCAGGTTACTTCCACCAAGTCACACATCTACTACAGACACTTACAAATGTAGTGCTCAAGATGAGGATACTGCAAGAAGCAGCACTACAAAGGGCGATTGAAGTCAACATCAGTACAAGGGTGCAACTAGTACAGATCATACCCTATGTGATCACCACAGGGGATGAGGATATTGACTCTACGCTACGACGATACCACTCAATTGACCTATATCGAAATTTTATTCCGATGACTCAACTGACAAGGCTTCATGTCGCTTCCAACAAAGAAATCGGAGACCACGTAGCGACAGTCCACAATTAGCTGGTCCAGTCCAACCAGCAAGAAGAAAGCGTGGAAGGGGAATTGCAGCGACTAAAAGGTGAAAAGGAGGCAATAATTAGTGAAAACCAAAGGCATTTTATGATAGGTAGATATTGGAGAGGGAAGTATGCATGGCTTGCGAAGAGGTACCAAAAGTTAGTCCATAGATGTTTGTTGAGGAAAAAGTATTGCGAGTAGGGAAAGTTGTTGTGGACCCACGTAAAGAAAATGAGGAGTTGTAGGATCGAGCGGTACCTAGCACACCGCTAGAGTAGATATTTGGAAGGAAAAGCACAATAGAATATTCCTCAACATAAATTTTGGAGTTAGAGAAAGTAGTGCAGGAGATTGTGGAGGAAATTACAAAATTTTGGGGCATCTTAGTCCAATACAAACAATTGCACCATCTAGATGTGAAACTCACAGAGGCAGAAGTGAAATTGACAGCGTTGATGGGATCACTCAAAACAATGCCCCCGCTTGTGCAGGTGACCAAGGTACCTGAGCTAAAGGAAGTGCAGCAGTGCATTAACAAGGCATGTGCAAGTCAACAACAGAGGACAACACACCCGGATGAGTTGCAGGGGACAACAGAGATATTAGCACTCAAGGCCATGGATGAGATCACAAAAACCAAGGCAGAACTGAGCAACATGCAGCAGATGAGTGAAGAGCACCCAATAATGCAGGAGGTGGAAGCGTGCGCAGCACTCAGGGAAAAGGTTAAGGAAGTCGTCGAACAAGTCAGAGCAAAATATGACTACTTCAAGGCAAAGCTAAACGCACTAGTTTCTTCCAGCTGAGGTGGCTCGAGGATGAGCCACACATTTGTGTGGGGGGCCTGTTGGCAAGGGGTTAGAGAGCGCAAAGTGTGGTAATGACACCAACAGGAAGGATGTCAATAAAGATAAAAGTCAACCGCGATGAAGGAAGAAACCAACAAGTTAGGGAATTTTTTGTTAAGTTAGTTTGAGATTGGTTAAGTGAACCATTTTGTAATGGACTAGCAAGCCTATAAGTAGAGATAGGATTGTAAACCAAATATCATGTTTCAACCTATAAGTCTTTCGATCAATGAATGGATCTATGTGTGGCAGAATGATCATCATCTATGCATCTGTCTGTCAATCGATCGTCTGTTTTGAGCCTGAAATTAATCAATTGAGGGATGGTTTTGTCTTTTTTGGTGTATTTTTGGTACTGATGTTATGAAGACTCTATTTATGAAGTGATTTTGGTCGACATTTTGGCATCTTAAGTTTCATTGTCTTGGTTCTGTGGAACACATTGTCTCTGAGGATAATTTAAATGTGAATCGTGTGTTTTATGTGTTGTTTAGGAGAAATATGCGATGATGTTATCTCTATGTTTTCCTGTTAAATGCAAATGATCTGAATTATTGCAGCATTTATCGATTTAATGTATGTTGATGTCTTTGTTAATGTAAATCCTGGAAACTACGATTGTGAATAACGATGATAGGTAGATCTGGCTAATGGTATAGTTATGGCCCTGGGTTTCTAGGTAATGTTGTGATTGGGTAAAGATAGTGCGAAGTCCTCTTCCTACTACGGAAACTTGGTTCCTACAGCCCTCCCTCATACATCTCAGGTGAGACTGCACCTACTCTGCAGATGTTGCTGGAAAGGGTAAAACCTTTCTGGACCTATGTTTAGGGATTCTGTGTCGGTAGTTGTTGACAACAGTGTGAAGTGAACCCCTATCGAAGACATGTGTCAATAAGAGAGAGGGAATATAGAACATTGAAGAAATTGGCATCCATGATGATGTTGAATATGGTTATGTTCAGGAAGAAGAAGGAAACATTCCAAACTTAGATGATCTTGTAGAAGACAATTATATGGATGGTACAAAAAATGATGATCCCAGTATAGATGGTCTATAGTCAAGTTTCAGTGATGATGAAGATGACGAAAATGAAGATGAGGATGATTAAAATGTCAATTTAGCAGGATGGTGTAGGAAGAAAATTATTAAGCACTTGAAAGAATATATGAACATTGAAAAAATGATACATTGGATGACATTGTTGCAGGAAATAATGTTAATGAGAAAGACTTCTAAATCTTCAAAATTATTTGCAATTATTGTTTTTAAAATGATTATTTTTATGGTCCACACTTTGAAATGCTTCAGTATTATTTGTGTCGATAAAAATTACCTATTGAAACATCCTTAAAGTGTTCAAACTTGGGTATGAATTGTTAGCATAAAATATTAGGATTACTTGGAAATTAAGACGTAGCATGGTTAGTGGTCATTTATTGGTTGATAATGGTTTTGAGGTGTTGTTAGCTTATTGGTTAGACTCTGACTGAACTAGGACAAAGATATTATTGAATAACAAAGAGCCTATTGAATAACAATACATTAAATATGTAATATGTAAAAAAATATAATTACCTATAGCATATATGTAAAACAATGTAAACCCAAACCATTAAGAAAACTGTGCACCAAGTGTGATCTGGATTTATGTGAGAACGAAATGAAAGAACATATATAGAATCATAAACACATCCATATTGCAATGAAAAAAGAGATACATCAAACACATTCCATTAAATGGCAGAAACAGAATAGACTGTAAATACAACAGCTAGAATGGTGGTAGCTATCTCTGAGAAGAGATGTGGTTGCTATGCTCATCTGTGCCAAGTTAAATATAAAATGAGGCCAAAGGGGCCTATTTATAATAATCATGAGGGAGAGAACACTAAAAGTCCAAAACATAACCCTAGAAGATGAATCGTCATAAATGTTGCGGCCCTAAGGTGGTTAGTTGAACAGTCAACTTCCTAGGGTCATAACTTTTGCATACGTTCTTCGATTTGGGTGCTCGATAGCCTGTTGGAAAGGTGTTTTTGAGATATACATATTCCAACTAGGGAGAAATGCATACCATTTGAAATCAAATGGTCCCCCGAATTGCCAAAAAATGTCGTTTAGGGCCTCAAAATGACCCCAAAAATTTGGGACCCGAAAAACTGTAGAAAAATCACTAGGAAACTGCAACAATGGACAATTTTTTTGAGCCAGTGGAATGGGTGGGTGGCCACCGATATCCATCTAGATCAAATTGGATTAGTGCATTTTGCATTAGTAAAAATGACTATCCAAACCAATAGGAAAATGTATGCAAAGTTTGTTCATTGTTTTATATTATAAAACTTATTGAAATACTTCATTAAGCCCTTCACCCGATATAATCCCTAAGCAATTAACCATTAACCCACTTGCATGTTGGACCCTATAAAATTATTTTGGGATGTGTTAACTTAATAGAATCATAGTTTAATCATCATCATGGATGTTGATTGATGATTTCCTTGAGTCTTAAAAACCTCCCATACCATCAACACATGCGTCTAGTCTAACGATGTAAAATTTCAGTGCATATAGACACATTTTGAAGAAATTTCAACGTTAGCCCCATTTAATGCTCACTATGTAGGGTGGATGGATGACATTGGTGATGGACGTGTTGGAAGTCCCGTGACATTAAAAGAGAGTTATGAAACATATTTTGTATGTCAGAATGATGAATGATGACAATGAGAGGTGCATGATGAACGTCGATGGAAACATGGACAATATTTTAGATTATGTGGGGACATCAGAAATCCTTGAGTCTTGATACCCTCACATACACTCGAGGCATGTTTCTAGTATAACCATGTCAAATGTCAATGCATACAGTCATAGTTTGAAGAAATATCAGCGTTGGCCCCATTCATTGCTCATTGTGTAGGGTTGATGAATGGCATTAATCACTTAACCCAATATAATAACTATGCCATTCACCATTAAACCACTTGCATGTTGGACCCTATAAAATTATTTGGGGATGTCTTAACTTAATAGAATCATGGTTTAATAGTCTTGAATAATGCCACAAGAAAAAGGAAAAGACATGGAAATTGGCATCTTCATTAGGTTTCGTTGCAAATTTTGGTATGTTGGATTTGATATTTATTGGAATGGATGGAAGAACTAGGTCATGATGAATATGATGATGACGATGATGGAAATGAAAACCATGATAGTGGTGATGATGATTATGATTATTTCCTTGATTCGTAAAACCCTCCCATACCATCAAGGCATGTTCCTAGTCTAACCATGTAAAATTTCAACACATACAAGCACATTTTGAAGAAATTTCAACATTGGCCCCATTCACTGCTCACTATGTAGGGTGGATGGATGACATTGGTGATGGGCATGTTGGAAGTCCCATGACATTAAAAGAGAGTTATGACAAAGATTCTATATGTGGGAATGATGAATGATGACAACGAGAGGTGCATGATGAATGTTGATGGAAACATGGATGATCTTTTAGATTATGTGCAAACATAAGACATCCTTGAGTCTTAAAACCATCCCATACCCTCAAAGCACGTGTCTAGTTTGACCATGTCAAATTTCAATGCATATAGTCATAGTTTGAATAAATCTAAACATTGGCCCCATTCACTACTCGTTGTGCAAGATCGATGGATGGCATTAATCACTTAACCCAATATAATCCTTGGGACATTAACCATTAAAAAACTTGCACATTGAACCCTATAAAATTATTTGGGGATGTCTTAACTCAATATAGTCATTGTTTTGATCATATTGAATAATGCCAAAAGAAAAGGGAAAAGACATGGAAATTGACATCTTCATTAGGTTTCGCTGCAAAGTTCGATATATTGGGTTTGATCTTTGTTGGCATGGATGGAAAAATTGGGCCATGATGAATATGATGATAATGATGACATAAATGACAACCATGATGGTGGTGATGATGATTATGATGATTTCCTTGAGTCTTAAAACCCACCTATACCATCAAGGCATGCACCTAGTCTAACGATGTAAAATTTCAATGTATACAGACACATTTTGAAGAAATTTCAATGTTGGCCTCATTCACTGCTCACTGTGTAGCATGGATGGATGGAATTGGTGATGGGCATATTATAAGTCCCATGACATTAAAAGAGAGTTATGACAAATGTTCTATATGTGGGAATAACAAATGATGACAATGAGAGGTGCATGATGAACGTTGATGGAAACATGGGTGATCTTTTACATTATGTGGGGACATCGAACATCCTTGAGTCTTGATACCATACCATAGCCTTAAAGCATGTCTCTAGTCTGACCATGACAATTTTCAATGCAATATACAATCATAGTTTGAAGAAATCTCAATGTTGGCCCCATTCACTTGTTGTTGTGCAGGGTCGGTCAATGACATTAATCACTTAACCTAATATAATGACCAAGCCATTAACCATTAAACCAATTGCATGTTGGACCCTATAAAATTCTTGGGTATTCCTTAACTTAATAGAATCATGGTTTAATCGTCTCAAATAATGCCACAAGAAAAAAAGACGTGGAAATTGACATCTTCATTAGGTTTCACTGCAAAGTTCAGTATCTCAGGTTTGATCTTTGTTGGCATGGATGGAAAAATTGGGTCATAATGAATATGATGATGATGATGATGGAATGACAACCGTGATGGTTGTGATGATGATTATGATGATTTCCTTGAGTCTTCAAACCCTCCCATACCATCAAGGCATGCGCATAGTCTAAGCATGTAAAATTTCAACGCATACAGGCACATTTTGAAGAAATTTCAACATTGGCCCCATTCACTACTCACTATGTAGGGTGGATGGATGACATTGGCGATAGACATGTTGGAAGTCCCATGACATTAAAAGAGAGTTATGACAAAGATTCTATATGTGGGAATGACAAATTATGACAGTGAGAGGTGCATGATGAACACTGATGTAAACATGGACGATCTTTTAGATTATGTGGGGACATCAGACATCCTTGAGTCTTGAAACCCTCCCATACCCTCAAGATATGTGTTTATTTTGACCATGCCAAATTTCAATGCATATAGTCATAGTTTTAAGAAATCTCAACGTTGTCCCCATTCACTTCTCATTGTGTAGGATCGATGGATGACATTAATCACTTAACCCAATATAATCCCTAAGTTATTAACCATTAAACTACCTAGACCTAATTTCCAATTTCATATGCTTCTGCCATTCATTTTGTATCAACATGTTTGTGAAGACACAAAACTATGGGTTGTCATGATCATGATTGTGTTTCATACATAAAGATAGCTAGAAGAATCATTTATCCATCCTTGTAATGTATTTATATTATGCGTAAATATATGAAGAGCATTAGAAATAAATGCTTGACAATGTAACTTTGTGTACTTAATGTTATAAAAGTGTATCAATATGATGAGAATGGCTAGATTTATTTTTCTAAGTAGTGAATATAGTAATAAGTATTTATTGGAATTCATGTTCGACCCTTAACCATTAATCCCTTAAACATTAAACACTTAGCCCATAGTCCCTAAGCCATTAATAATTAAACTATTGAATGCCTAAGCCCTTAACGCATTATTCCTTGACCCTTAATCCCTTATCCCCTAATCCCTAATCCCAAAAGCCTTAAAAAATAAATCCCTAATCCCTAAATCCTCTATTCCATAAAATCCCTAATCGCTAAGGCCCTTATCCCAACTATCCCCAGTACCTCAACAACTTAACTATTTAGGCACAATCAACGTTAAAATGGAAGATAAATATGATGCAAACTAGAAGCTAAACATGACGCTAATTTATAACTTGACAAGGAAGCTAAAATTAAAGGAAATAAGGACTTTATCAAGGAAGTTAAACTAGAAGCTAAAAAAGGCGTCAAATATGAAGCTAAAGAGGACATTACATGGGCACTAAACTAGACGTTAAAGCATGAGAAACAAAGGAAGCTGAAAAATAATCAAAACTAGAAGCTCAATTAGGTGCTACAGTCGAAGTAACTATCAGCGCCATTTATCGCTAACTTTAGCACCAACCTAGGCTAATCGACATAAATTACGTGATGAATAGCGCTGAATTTAAAAAAAATGGAGAAAAATACATTGAAATAGTCAGTATAAGCAAAAAGGGGAGCCAAAAGGAAGCTAATCACAAGGATTTGGTGTAGTGTTTTGAGATTCTCACACCAAGAAGGAGGAGGATCATTGTTCGTTGTACATTTTTTAATTTTTTTTAGCAGGAGAATCTGTAGACCTTAATGTATTTCATTGAGAAGATTAGGGTTTAATTCAAAAGAGACTGCCACTATAAACTTGAGTCCGACGCTGCAAGCCATAAGAATGTTGGATAGGCTAATTGAGCTTTGAACCTGGGTAGGGCCCCAATATTGGTTGACTAAACACCTTTTGGCATGGGACGTACACTATTTAGTCCTAACTTGGTGGGCTATTATTAGTCGTACATTTGTTCACATGGTGTTTTTTTTGTTATGACCACAAGCTCAAGGGAACATTTGCTAGAAGGCGGTCAAGAATGTATGCATGATATAAGTCACCCTCACCATCATTATTCCACTATGGAATTCACTATCACTTTTCTACTACAATATTTAGTGTCACCACATCTCCACACTTTATGCCTCAAGTTTGGGTGGGTGGGTGAGATAAATAACCATGTTTTATTAACCAATTAATTAAACACTGATAATAAATAACTATGTTTTATTAATCAATTAATTAAACATTAATAGGGGAGGCAGGTGCGGGGGGGATTCTCTTGAATCCCGGAGGACAGGTCGAACATACCTTTGCTTGGGGGCTTGGAAGAAGGACTAACAATGAAGCCGAG
>LPNX010299763.1:123400-184611 GCA_001517045.1 Pseudotsuga menziesii
CTATCTGCCTCAATTCCTGCAACTCAGAACTCAGGTTTTCGTATTGACAATCGCGCAGCCAGTTTGGTTATAGGTTGTAAGTGCACAGGCTGGAGACAGGGCACTGTGGGTACATTGGCTTGCAGTGACAGTGGGCTTAGGTTGTACAAAGAAATTCTGGCTCTTCGTGTGTGTGTTATCAATTCCGTGGCCCCTTTAGGATCTGTTCCCTCTCTCCAAAGGAAGTTCGCCCGCATCTATCTCTGGTCAGCAGTCAGTGAAATGGCGCAGCATGGGGGAAACTCTGATATGATGGACATAAAGAAGAATTTGAGGAGACTCTACGAACTGCTTTCCATGAATGTCATGGACAACAGAGCGACGGCTCAGGTGATAAAGAAGATGGAGGACACAGTTAGTTACACTTCGAACCAGGTGAGCAATCATGATGCTCGTATTGACGACAATGAGAGTCGCCTGCTTGAAATTCAGGGGCAGGTTGAACGAATTGCTGAGGACTTGCAGAAATTCATCTCTATGAATCAGAGCAGCAGAGTCCATGTAGCTTCTGGCGATGATGTGCTTCCAATGGAGGAGGAGTCTGTCCTGCAGCCAAGAGGCAATCCTTAGCTTTCCTTTGTATGGCTTAGCTTTTATGTTTTTCTGTCTTTTAATTAGCAATCAGTTTGTAAGGGTTTACACAACTCTAGGCTCTATAACTTCTGAACAGTCACATTTTGAATTTTGTAAGGAACTGCAGTGGATGATCCCATGGTGCTGCCTTTTTGATGAGTGCAGACACTCTATGCTATTTTGCCTGTACTGAATGGCTGTGCACAGCCACTTTTTAAATATATCTTTTTCTGTTTCTGTAAAAAAAAAAAAAAAAAAATTAATTAAACATTAATAATAAATAATCATGTTTTATTAAGCAATTAATTAAACATTAATAATAAAGGGGGTCCTACTGCTTCCATTGCATTCTTGTTTAGGTAAGATCTACACATAGTCATTCTCTTTTAGGCAAGATCATCTATCCATTAAGCATTAATGCGAGTTGAAGGATTTTTATCTGGTTTTCATTAGTACTATGGCAAATGTAATGAGCACCCTATCAATTACTAGAGTTGGTTGAACATAATGAATACGCAAGATAAATTTTATAAGTTGGGGTCTTCGCGTTAGAAGAGTAAAAAGCTTGATGTGTTTTAATCCCAATTGGGACCATCCTTATGAGCTCTAAATTTTGGAAGAGGCTCATCAAATGGAAAATATTCCATTACTTATAAATAATTAAATGAAACCCTAAAATAAGCACCCTAAAAAAGGTTTACCAAGTTATTTGTTTAGATGGTTTCTTAACACAAACCCTCAAACCTTGAGCTTCAAACCATCATCCATGTTGAGGTTGTATTTAGCTCAATCTCTAAGTCTTCCATGACTTTTATTTTCCCATAGTGGTTGACTTTGGCAATAATTCTTGCATCTTCTAGACACATATGGTGGAAAGTTCCCTAGGAGTGATCAACAAGGGCATATTTTTGGGTTTTGTTCCACTTCAAATCAACACTATGTCCTTTGAATTTCACCTTTATTTACCCACTTGTCTCACCAATTTAGACCTTACTGCATGAGCATGATGTTACATAAAATCCTTTGTGCAAATTTGGATTAATCGAACTTTTGGCTAGGTCGATCATTTCTCTTATGGTGTTCATAGGGGAGAAAGCCACACTAATGTCTCCTTTTCTTAGGATCCTTGCTAATTTCTCTGATAAGCCTTTTATTTAAAGAAGAGAGACCCTCTTTTTATCTTGAGATACATTTGTTTGTCCCCTACTAGCTCCTCTTTCTTTCCTCGTATTTGTTTTAATTTGGTTTTCTTAACCACTTTTTAAAAGCGGTAGCTAGATGATTGAGTTCTTATTCCACGTGCTCTTCATTGGATATTCTTAAATCCTTCTATACTAATTTGTTAATCACTCCAAAATTATGGGAAGGAAATTGATGGGAGTCTTCATGCCATCTCTAACTCAAACTCATTCTCCATGTTGATCTTATGCCAATTGGAAGGATTTTCAATGAACAATTATGTTGGCATTTTCCATGGATCCTTAGTCAAATTTGGCATATTTTTCCCATTGTAATGCAATTTTCATTTTCTACTTGCATCTTGTAGATAGGAAGAAGTGATTTGGGTAACTTAGAAGGCATGCACACAATCTTCCCTTTAAAGGCATTTAGAGTTTTGCATTTTATGGTTGTATTTCTGTTATAGCTATGAGTTATTTTACTTGTGAAAAGAGCAGTCGAGACGAAAATTACGTGTTGATCACATCTACTTAACATGAATACAATCCGACATGGCACTAGATATAATTCAATATATCACTTAAACTTATCACAAAAAAAACACACACTTACCACCTCGTGACTTTCTCTTAGTCCAAAAAGATCATAAACCTTTTCATATCCAAAAAAGAAATTTATGATAATCCCTTTAATGCCCACAAATTTTAATTCCATAAGATAATGTTATAAACCTTTTCATATCCAAAAGGGAAATTTGTAAAGTTAATGTTAATCCCTTTACTACCCACAAATTTCAATTCCATAAGATAATGTTATTGTAATTTTGTTTGTGATGTTAATACCCCACAACCTTCAAAGCTTGAAGACCAAACCAACTATTTAACTTAAATCCCAAGCTAGTAATAAAGCTCATTGCGTAATTAAATTATAAAAGTGGCGTTTTTTTAATAAAGCACGGTTGCATAATTATTTTATAACGATGGCGTTTTTTAATAAAGCATGGTTGATACGCAGCTTGTTTTACATTGAAGGCATTGGTAATTGAAGCTCCCGAAACGGCTTTGTCTGAAGATTTGCAGAGCTCGGCCTTGAATCCACCATCACGAACAGCGATCGCTTCACAATCCATCGGGGAAGATCTCGCAGAATCACCCTCTAAACATTTGATATGGATGTTTATCAAGGTATTTCATTTATCCCTACACTCCTGGTTTGTACAGTGTTCATGCCATGCTATGTGTGGAGTTTTAATCGAATATGGGTGTAGCAGAAGAGAAGGGCGAGGGGAAGAGCGAATCGGATTTGA
Organism: Pseudotsuga menziesii; assembly: GCA_001517045.1. NCBI lineage: Eukaryota > Viridiplantae > Streptophyta > Pinopsida > Pinales > Pinaceae > Pseudotsuga > Pseudotsuga menziesii. The sequence continues at coordinate 126,498 of LPNX010299763.1, forward strand.
AAGCACCGATTTCCGTTGAGCAGGCGAATGAAAAAAATGACGCAGTTGTTCACAAGAACCACCATCATCACCACCATGAATCGCATGGTACAGACAAAACAATCGACCAGGACACCCCTGTTGAAGATGTGAAAGCTCCGAATGTGTTCGAGAGGGCGAAGGAAGAAATAGAGGCCGTTGTCCAGCACTTTCATGACAAGGGAAAAGCCCATCAACATTCCAAGAACGAGAGCAAGGACTATGGCTGTTTGGCTCGCATTGGCCAGCAGTTGGAAAGGTTCTGTGGGTCTCATAACTCCACGCAAAATTCAACCTAATTGAATAAACATCTCATTCAATGTTAGGCTGTGGTTTGAATGATTGATTTGTAGATTGTATGGCATAAGCATTTGCAGTCCTTGGTAATTGCCGAATCATTTTTATTTGACTTGTATTTCAATCACAGGACCAGCAAACTCATCAGTCATCCACCTCTGTTTGGCTTGCATTTTTTGTTTTGTGGCTTGCATTTCCAATCCCTAGTATTGTATTTATTTTGTTTTGATCAATGGGTCTTGGTTCCATGGTTAAGCGGCAGTGGTGATATACGAGGTTTAAATTTTCAGACAACGTATCGCTCTTTATGGGCCATTTGCTAGCCGATCCAAACAGGTAAGACGAAATATTAGGCTCAGAGAACTTTGGCATGATAAAATCACTTCCACCTAAAACTTCTTAACTGAAGGGATCTTTCCTTACACTTCATTGTAATATTCCTAATTGGGGAAAGACAAAGACATATTTCTAAATCTTATCAATAGATAAGAGGAATCGTCTTGTAAAAACACAATTATTTTATGTGCTCCAATTCGTGATGTATTGTATTCTATTTATCACAGTGGATCGGAAATCTATTTATGTGATCTTGAATTTCTCAAGAAAAGGTGGTGGTTCTTGTTGCGCTATTGCTCAAAGGAGCTTGAATGATCTATATTATGATAGTTTGATGGCTATGGACAATTGGTAGTGTACTGCATTGCATTTATCATATTGAATTATTCAAGATGAGGCAGTTCATATTCCTATATCTTCTAGATTCTGAGCGCTATTGCTCAAAGGAGCTCTAACGATCTATTTTATTATAGTTTGATGGTTATTGACATTTCCATTGTTAGCATGATTACCTTGCAAGTTTGGTTCAGGTTTGCAATATTTAAATTTTGAGCACTGTGCTGGTTTATGCTCTGTTTCACATTTCTGATATGTTTGTCTAAATTGAAAAAATAGATTTTCTCTGGAATGTTTTAATCTTTCATTAATTGTATATTGTCTGGATGAGTCTCAGAGTCAAGGTAGTATGTCCTGAATGGTTTTGTATATCATCTATGGTATGCAAAGTTGCAAACACAAGTGCGGTTCAAAGTGCACAAAAACATCATGGACAAAGTACCTTTGAACAGCCGTAGCTGCATGGTCATATGCAGGTATGCGCAGGCAAGCAAATACTTTGTAACTGTGCTGATTTCTTTTTATGAATTTCACCTGTTTAAATTCAAGCCTTTGATACCTGCGATCTCTCTATCTACATAGATGATAGAATGATTTAATCTAGCCCAAACACTGCTTCACATGGGCTTCATGCTAATAAGAAATTTGATCATTTCAATTCAGGGACCCGAGGATGTTGAGATCAGTCTGGAAGACTAGAAAGCCCTTTAATGCTACATTGCATTTTCCCAGAGAAACAAATGCCCCTCACCCAAAGAAGCTGGTACCTTTCTAGTGCCCTGTGGATTTCTCCCCACTTCCCTGTTTTTTCGAATGAAGAGCAGTGTTAACTGCCAAACCCCACGATCTCCCTGGGTATTACGCCTTAGCAGAAGGGTTGAACCAATCTAGCTATCCCTTGGGGCTCCTTTAATGCTACATATATTCATATGTTTTTGGACACTCTTGAGCAAAGGGTTGTAACTTGTCATGGCAAATTACTTGATGATGATGAAAAGTACATAGCGAATGCCCTTATTTATAGATGGGCAAGCAGGCGAAAACAACTATTCTCCTACCTATTGCATAGCAGGTGTGGGCATTAACTAACCCACTTATTACTTGCAGATTTATCTACTATATTATGGCTATTATTACTATGTTGCGGGACTAAAACATCTAGCGTAGTGCCACTTGATACCTTCCAGCCAAATTTTCAATTCCATGTCACCCACGCCATACTCATGCAACATCACATATGCTCTAGTTGTCCAGTGCAATAGTATGCGTTTTCCTTTTGAAAGAACACTAAAATGTGGTATAGGCAGGCATTGGAAAGATTCTTAAATGACAAACCTGTGCTGAGTTTGTAAAGGCAACTTTGCAATGTCTTACAACTGTTGGAAAAGACATTTGTAAAGGTTTACTATTTCCCTTTCCCGTATAAAGTAACAAGTCATACTTATAGCCTTAGCATGCCCAGTTAGTTGACCCTGCCTTTGCTCTGGTCAGGCACCGAGTAGATTGGACGCCTGCTTCCTCATGGGCAGTCAAAAGCAACATAATGGCAACTGGAGGAAAATATTATAGACCTCAAGGTGGCACTTGGGATTCTGCTCTATATGTGGATCTTCTCAGAGGTGTATTTTCCGCTTCAACTTTGTATATTTTGATCGTCTGGACTCTGACTCAGGTGATCTCTTTCTTGATCGTCATCAATGTTATGATCTTGACGGAAAGATGAGAACGAACTACTACTAATATTTGTTTTATTCTTTCAGAATCTTATCCAAACTGTAGACATTAAGGGTAGGGTGTATTTTCATTTTTGACTATCTTTCTTATCCTTGATGTCTATTGTGTATAGCAACTCAGCTTCAGCAACAATCTCCTAAGATTCACGCATATAGTGTGCAAAACAGCAGGATATAAAAATGAGAAGATCAGGGAACATAATGTCAAGAAGCCACTTATATTTAGTCTACCTCAACATGAGATGTAGATTCTTGTTGTAATACAATAGATCAGCAGAACAGTTTCAAGGTATAAATCAATGCCAAATTGATTATTGCAATACACCTCAAACCATTCTATTGGTGTTAGTTCTGGACTTTTAGTATGACAATCATATCAAAGTTACAATTCCATTTTCAATAAAAAAGGAACACCAAAAAATATTTAAATTTTTTTAACATCCTCTTAAGAAAATTTAAAAATATTCAAAATTCCTCAAAACAAACTACCTAGGAATTTTAAAAATTAAGCACGATGCATCATACCTATCAATAAACATTTTTTTATATTAAAAAAGCCAAAAAATATCCAAAATCCCCTCCCCAAAACACTACCTTGGAATTTTAAAAATTAAACATGATCCATACCAATAATCATTCAGGATTCCATACAAATAAAAATTAATACAGAAAACTAAAATGACAAGAGTAAGTTTTAAATTATTTAATAACACTGAAGAGGAGCAAAGTCCAAAATGGCAAAGTGGCAAAACCCATATTATAATCTCAGTAATCTAAATTTTAAATTACCATTGTTTGCCTCAAGGTATACTTGGGGGATTTAATTTCTTCGTTCCAGTGAACAAGGGCATGGTTTCATTGCATGCACAAGTAAACCCAAAACCTCAAAAGTTGAAACGATGGCCACAAAGATTGCATAGCCATCCCTTATAACTACCAGGTACATTATTGACTCTTGGCATGCTTGTATTTCTGGGATTTTGTTGTTTGTTTGTTTGTATTGTTGTCTTTTACTGGTTTTTGTCCAAGCTGCCCCTCCCCCCCTTCGCGAGCCCACTCTTGACTGAGTTAGCACCAAAACAGGCTTCTGTTACAAACCTGCATCAAATCATACTTCCCAGATATCGTCCCATCCTTTTGTACTAGATCATTTTTATCAGATGTATACACATGTGAATTATCACACTGCAAGTAAGGATGAATGATAGATGCTAAAGATGCATGGTCATATTATAGCCCTAGAAGATAGCTTTATAGGTTTATTAGCTTCTGTTAAAGGGTACAAGTTAAATTTAAATTTCAAATTGTAGATTCTTCTCAACTTCATTCACTAATTTGCAGCATTGTCTGTATGAGATGATAAGCTGTTGTTTATCTCTCTTGTTAGAACACCGCTTGGAATAGATTTGCTGACCAATGAACTGGGGATGTCTTGGCCTTCAACCAAGGTTTGAGTTTATTTTTGAAAAAACACCCGAGGCATTAAATGTTTTCTCGACTCCAGATTCATGTTGGACGATTTTGGGTATCATCATTGCATTTGCAACAAGCAGTCGTTGGCCTTTATGGGGATGCCAAAGTTTGGCTGAATCTGGCTCTTTGGATACGTGTGGTACCCCATTTATCAATGGAAATTGCAAAGAATCCTATGAGTAAGACTACTGGCAACTGCATATTAATTACACTCCTCATGGATAGATTTGCTGGACCATGACATAAGGGAGAGTTAGCCTTCAACCATGGTTGGAGATAACTTTAAACACTTTTACAACTATAGGTTTTTCATGTTGAACATTTTGGGCATCAGAATTATATACAGAAAACCTGGTTGTTGGCATAGGTATCTTTCTGTTTTGAATCATTTGAATGCTACAAGGGACCATTTATCCATGATTTATTCCAGGAAGGTTTGAAGGAACTTGCACAATTGTTTAGCAGGAGAGTCCTGTCAGCAAATCTCCCCATGCCGATATTATTTAGACAGAATTTGAATGGAAATGCATTTTCTTCTAGAGATATAACAAGGATGGTGTATGCTAAGTAAAGTGGGAAAGGCCAGCTGTGATTGTTGTGCAGCACTAGCAGACTAGTTTCAGATCTCCAAGCCCACTCTGGGGAAAAGTCTACCTTCATGCAAGCAGATAGTCACATGTAGAAGTCTGGTGGAACCTAAAGAATGTTGGACCATACTTTTACACAAATGATGGGCTCATATAAGATATAGTGGCCAGTGCAGTGAGCATGGAGAAGTATGTAACTTACTATATACAAACAATTGGCTTTGTGCTCCAGTGTTCTCCAAGTATATGCGAACTTTGGAAGCTCTTATGTAACAAGGTAAATTTTGTGCAAGATTACATTTTAATTACTATACTATTATGTAAATGTATTTTCAATTGAACAAGGATTTGGTTTTGTATCTCATCCTAGTGGCATATCTGGCTGTACATCTGCTTTTGGTAGAGGAAATAGGTTTTCCAGTCCTTATACAATGCATCTCTCTTATTCGTTACTATACTAAATTAGCAATTGAATAATTTAAATAAATTCTAAAATCATAAAATGTAATAGTTGGTTTTCTTTAATAAACCAATCTTATATGTATTTGCATCCTTGTGAAGCTGAAATTCGATATTTGATATTCTACCATATTTCAACATGGCTTTCACATCATTCCATTTTACCTCTCCACATTAATTCATTCTTACAGTTGACCTTCACCCACTTTCACTTGGAGCTAGTGACTTAAAAACCACTTGCATTCTTCTCTGGTAATTGTTTATCTGCAGAACCATTTCACCAGAGTTCTCATAGTTCATCATGACCATTCTGTTTCTCTGTATCATTGCCATTGATGCAACCTTGGGACCACTATAATTGATACTTATTTGATCACTTATTGTCAATTAAATGTCACATTCTTGTCGGCAGGTCAACATGTAGTAGCAATGCACCATGCTTGACATGAAAGCATACAGCGCCACTTTCTTTGTACCCTATGATCTAGCTGTTAACGTCATTATTGTGCAGTGATGCTAGGTACTCTCCCATAGAAACAAGCTGGACATATCGCTACGTGGATTACTTATAATGTGTAGATAATGGCCATTCATTCTAAATAAATGGTCTGACATTTATGTGAAATGGTAACCACTAAAAAACCATGATTGTTCAAATCTTGAAATAGCAGTATAACTTAGTTGTAGAATATGATTTGCGTGCAACCTATTATGGCTGTATGTAGTTCTGTACAGCATTTACATTGGAACAGTTCTTATCATTGTTTTGTAACAGAAAGATCACAGTAAAACAAGGAAATTTTTATGACGCAAATTTATCCTGTCCCTACTTGAATTGTTTATAGCCATTGTTCAGTTTTATATGATGTCATTATACAACTAATTTTAAATGCAAGGGTAAAAATGCCCAGATACATTGTTTTCCATCCCACGTGTGCAAGTTTACAAGTATCATTCACAGACCATATCAAATTCATTTTCTTTCAAAGGGTTTAAGAGGGCTATGCAAACTGATTTATCAGCAAATAATTGTTCTATGTATGAGTTAGCTTTGAGACAAAAAGGTTCCCATATAAGTTTTGTTAATCAGAGGAGCATTTAAGCATTAAACATACATAATTGTTCCATTATGGATTAAGGATGATAGATGCTTTTTGGGGGGAAGATGGGCAGAGCTGCTCCAGTGACCTGCAGCTAAGGTTACTGTCCTTGCTGACTGAATCGCAAAGAGGACCGCAAGTTAGGATCGACCTAACTCTGCAGATCCCGGCTGTTGCTGAGGCAGCATTGGAAGAAGGTGCATGATGGGGACATAATCAGACAAGGAAGGCGCAGTCTGAAGAGAAATGACGGTTCAGTCATAGAAACATGCCAGCACCCTGGCAACTCTTCCATGTTCATCAAGAAAAGCAACATTCTCATGCTGTGCCTCTCCTCCACAGCCCTGAAGTCAAGTGTTGCTGTTGGCTGATCATCTTCTGGCCACGAAGTTCATGGGTGCATGGCCCAACCTCAAATCTTTGGAATCATTGATCCTAACCCAGTGGGTTCCTCACACAAAAGGAGGTATTTGGATTTTTTTTGTGGGAAAGGTTTTCGGTTTCCATTTTCAGCTCAAAGAAAACAGATATATAGTCTTCTGCAGCATGGTTTCTGGGCACAGGAGTACTGTACAGTGTAATCTCACCAGGTGGTCCTTGGCCTTCAATCCACAAGAGGAAACCCTGAGTAAGGTCCCTTTCCAGGTAAGGTTGTCTCAGCTTCCTGTAAACCTGCAGGATGATCCAACCCTAGAAGAAACTGGAAACAAGCTCATGACATATGTAGATAATAATGAGTCAAGGATAGGGTTGTACACTCATGCTCTTATGAATTCGAAGATGTTATCCCTGAGATGATATCACTGCAAATAGACAACTGGACTCGTGCAAACATTGGACTATGAGCAGCTTCCCTTCAGATGCAACCGCTGTCATGAATATGGCCACCGCCAAAAGAGCTCTTCGAAGAAAGAGTACCCCAGAGCCACCTTAAGAAGAGGAATTTCGGCTTGTTGCCATTACCAAGAACAGGAGGCAACTAACAGGAAAACTGCCAACCATGTCAAGAGGAAAAAGAAATCCCAAACCAGAACAGATTTGCTGCATTGGAAACTATCCATGAGGAAGATCTACTTACCCCCTGGGAATGGCTAGGTTTTCTTAACCCAGAAAGGTCAACCCATGGTAGAGAGATCAACCAGTGAAAACTGGGGAAACTGAATCATCCCAGCAAACCAAAATCAGCAACAAAAGGAAGACACACACCTGAATTTGCCCCAAAAGTAGAGGAAGATGTGGGGAAAAGTTTGGGCAGAAAAGAGTCAGCCCCATCAGAATAAGAACTTGTTACCACCTAAGTTGTACTTAGTGGTTTTTTATCAAGTGAGCCTGGTGAACCGGACAAGGATAACTTGTTCGGACTTCAGAAGACCTTTGGAAGTACTTCTGGGAAGTGCTTGTTGTACTATATCACATGTTCATACCCCATGGGGGAATTGTAATAAATGTTCTAGCATGATAGTGTCTCTAAAAGACTCGGTCTCTTAGACTTTATTTTTCAATCCGATCAGCCCAGGGTGTTTTTCCCTTGGTTATTATTGGTTGTTGAATAAACGACTGATAATTTCTGAGTTTTTCACTCCATACCTCCAAAGTTGGGGTGGTCGGCTTGGCATTTAGGCCTATTGAGGTTATTAAAGTCTATGTGTCAATGTATAAACATGCTAGACATCATGGTCGAGTCATATGAACATGTCTAAGTTCCTCTAGGTTTTTTCAATTTTTCAATTTTTTTGTTTTTTCAGTGTTTTTTATTAAAATTTAATTTTTCCAAAACTTAGGCTATTTTTTAATAGTTTAATTGGAAAAAATGATTTTGTAATAAAAGTGGGCCAAATAATCAGTTTCAGTCATGTAGGTGCTCATTTTCAAGCTAAGAGCACCATGTAAATCCATGGACCCACTATTTCCTAGTTTTGAGTGATTTTCCATCACTCAGGTCAGAAAGCCCCAAAAATCAATTATTGATTATTTTAATTAATAAACTGATGAATAATTGAGCAAATCCAGAATCATAGATCAGTGGATTCTCAGTCGATTTGATTGAAATCAGTCAGATCTAAACCAGATTGACTAGATCTGACAAATCCTTCACTGAAGGAGGTGATCAAATCAGATCCAGAGTTGATCTTCAGCATCCTTTATGGGGAATTTCGCCCTCCCTCTCTCCTCCACACGTTTTGGCTCATCTGGATGAGTTTTGGTGGATGCTTCAGTCAATAGGTCGAGGTGTCAGTCAGATCAGCTCTTCGATTGACAATTGCACTCAGTGAGACTCAGATCTGGCTCAGTTCAGCTTCAGATCTGCATTGATTGACTCTTCATCAGCTGATTTGGTCTATCTCCTTGGGATTTGTGCCCCCCTGGGCTGGATCTCCTAGTTTTTGTATATATCCAAGAATAAGCCTCCTCTTCTAAGCTAGTTAGAACTCGGATTGAGGTGTTGCTGCTATTGTACTGTTGTTATTGTTCATTTGAAATAAAGAGAAGCTTTGGAGGCAAGACGGTGTTATGCCATTGTATGTGTGGATGATCATTGTCATTTTTTACTGAGGTAACATGTATCTATGTTCATAATTTGCTGATTGCTTGTGGATTCATTGCTAAGATTGATAATAAGCTTATTATAATCTTGATAGGAAAGGTGCTTTTCAATAAGTTTATTGGCCATCTCTTTTCTTTGATGCATGTTTAGAGATCTAGATTCATCATGTTTTATAAGTTCATATGCATGTTATTTTGAATCTCTGTGTATGTACTAATCGGATCTCACAAGTATTTCGGCAAGTTTTTTTATTTCAGCTGAGCTGCAGGTTCTTAGATTGGAGAGGATGCTGATCTAGTTTGCTTCTTCACTCTCTCCAAAACCTTCCAAAGGCATAGTCCATCGACATTCCACCTGAAAGCTCCACGATGGATCTTCAAGGCTACCAACATTTCTCTCCTCCTCTTCCTCCTTCAAAATCAATTCTTTACCTGGTTACTTTGTTCATAGCTTTGATATTGTTTAGATCTATTATCTTAAAGTAAATTTAACATAGATCTATCTTCTCAAAGCCCATAATCTAGATCTTGTTTTTAAAAGGTTTCATAAGCATTCTAGATCTAGCTTTAGGGAAATCGTCCTTTTTGCATGGAATTCTTTAGACTTCTGTTTTCTGTTATAAAAGACGAATATAGCAATCAATGCACATCATATTGGTTTCCAAAAAGGCAAGCCAAGATCCCAAGGAAAGCTTGCTTTCCTTGGTTCCCTTTTTACCTTTTTTAACTAGTTTTAACTTAGTTTTTTTTGGTTAAAAGTAAGCTGACCCACAGGTACTTTCAGAGTGCTTTTCGGCATATTTCAGTTTAATAAGCTTGCTGGTTTTTAGCAGGTATAACAGAAAAGAGGAGGAGCTGCTGTTCAAAAGTGACTTTTGGGCCTTCTGAATCCCCCTGTGGTCTCCCTCTTTTACTGAAATATTTAATTTTTGCACTTTGTAAGCTCTTGGTTTTATTCTGTATAAGAATCAAGAGGCATCATATCAGTTTGTTGATATTGTAACCGCTGGTAATACAAATAATTCTGAATAGGCTCTTTCGATCCCATTCCCCATCCCCCCTAGGGGGATTTACGTCCGTGTCATTTTTTGCTTTTTGTTCATCTTTTTTTCAATCTAGCGTAGTACTAATCTATAGGGTAATATACTTTGATTTAAAATCAATTCCATATTCCATTTCTATTGTTTTCAAAGTAACTTTAATACTTACACCACAAGCCTCCTTTTGAGCCGAAAGATGAAGAAACATTCGTGGTAGTTTAATTAGAAAATTGTGGTTTGCTTATCTTTTTATGTTTCATTTGCTATCATCATTTTTTTCAGTAACCATAATAAAATCAACCCCTCCTTGATTCCCCGATTGAGGTCCACTTGGACCGAAAGAGGTTCCTGGAAGGTTTTCTTTTTAACAAGAACATCCATCTCAAAATTTACTAAAATTGACAAGACTCCGGTGTGTATGCTTTGCACTTGGCTGCGGTTCGTCCGATCAGTCAAGCTGTATCAAAAGCATTTGAGTGACTAGTATAATTAGGATTCACTTTCCCAAATTGACAAACCATCAGGTGAAAATCCAACACCTAGATCAAACCATTACGGTGGCAAAAATACCCAAAGAAAGCGGGAACTTTTGAAAAGTGACCTCGGGGCGCCGATCTTTGTCACACCCTAACAAGTGCGTTATGAACAATAGCCCCAGAGACTCCATTTAGCCCACATATTCCTTGTGGGTAGCCATAAAGGTTTAGTTTTGGACATACTCCAAGTACTCTCGAGTATATCTAGAGTCCACCCCTTCGCCTAATTTTAATCAACTCATATTTTCACATTAACTTAAAACTTACCAAGAGGCAATTGCAAAACATTCACTCCAAGCACATGCAAGTATATTGATTTCTTTTTTACTCCATTTTAAGGCACTGGTTATTTTCTTGCTATATATTTATATTGTGTCTCAGCATTGTGCTTTCGTGCACTCATTTTGTATCTTGTCATCTATGGTTGTTTATGGTTAAATTTCAAACTCCTAAGTAACTCATTCAGTTCAACATCACCTTACTAAGTAATTTAGCCTTAGTAACTTAATAGGGTCTACCCCCCTTGGCTTCGTTAGGAGTTGAGCCTAAACGAATGAGTCAAGAACAAGGTGACAGCCTTGACTCGAGACTTGCCCCCAATGACACACCAAGTGGCTTGAAGATTTCTGCCACGTGAACCTGGTGTGTGAAAGGCGGCAACATAACTTAGAAGCAATGTTTTAAAGCTCGGACTCAGAATCAGTAATGAATTGGTAATGACTTTGCCGAGTTGAATTGAATGACTCGGATTACTCAGAAAATACATAAAATTTTAAATTTTAAAGAAAATAAAAAAACAACATTTTAAATATTTTAATTTATGCTTCCAAAGCATTAGAGACAAAATATCCAACATTTGCTCATGTATATACCATATAAGGGTGAATATATCAAAATGGCACCAAGTGTACTATGCAATACATATCTGGAAAAAAAAACATAATCAATGAGGCCTAAATGGCCTGTAGAATTAAAAAAACAAAACATGTTATGATGCCACTGCATCATACATCATACATCATACGTCAATGATCATACATCTCTTTTTGTTTAGCCTTTTCCTCTTCAAATTTATCAAACTATCGCTGCCACTCCAACCTAATATTTCCAATTAGCTCTAAATCAGCTTCACATAGGGTAACATTTCCTCTAACAACAACCAACTGTTGTTTAAGTCTATGAATGCTCCCTCCTTTAATCTATTTCTTCCAATACTTGCAATACAATTTCCTTTCAATGACATCAGCATGGATCCATGCCGGATCTTTTCCTTTTGGGGCAAATCTGGAATCTAAATGCAAAGCAAATATGAACATGCAAAGAAAAAATATTTTGTTATTTTTGCAGCAAACAACAGAAAATGGGACCGATATTTGTAAATTTAATGAGAAAAAAAAGCAATAGCTAGCTGGCAGCAAACAATAGAAAATGGGACCGATATTTGCAAATTTAATGAGAAAAAAAACAATAGCTAGCTGGCAGCTAACATACATCTAGGTAACAAAAATCTAGTCTCCAACAGTCCAACTCCTCCAAGCATGTTGATTGTTCTTCCCTACTGCACGCTGCTCCAAGCCTCCATGAATCCAAACAACAATAATGCCAAAAATCTCACAAACAACTTACGAAAAAAGTGTGAGGAAAATAGAGGGGGAAGGGGTCATCTTATGGCCTCAGGCTAAGGTTAGAATAGGAAAAATCTAAAAATAAAAAATAAAATGTTTTTTTGGAGTCTGTTTGCATTTGGGTGTGGGCCATAGTTGACCCAGCTAACATAGCTTGCAACTCGGTCAACTCGGCCGACTCGGTATCAAATCAGGCACCTGAGCCGAGTTGAAGGCCGAGTCAGCTCGGTCGGGGGTCAACTCGGCCAACTCGGCCAACTCAGACTCGGACTCAACCAGTTTTTAAAACACTACTTAGAAGTAGGCCCAACCAAGCAAAGTAGATGCGGTAAGGCCTTTTCCAAAAGATTTACCGCCTAGGGAAGAGATCCCTTTTGACTATGGGGCTGGCACCTTTAGTCCTCTAACATTAGCTAGGGGCAAAAGAGCAAAGAAAGAAACAGGAGAGTGAGAAGATGAATGTAATATGGTACTTGGCTCACTGTGCCCACTGGTCAAGTACAATTATTCTCTTTGGGGCTCCTCAAGCAGGATGTTTTTTCAATGTATCCTTCTAGGTGGTCAACATGTGAAAAGATATCATAGTCAGGTTGTTAATTAGAGTAAAAATTTAGGGGAAAGGATAGCTGGAACTTGGGTTTTAGGGTAGGAGCCAGTGGTGGGGCCTTATGGCTGACCCGATGGAGACCCAGGTACCATGGTTACAATTATATTTTCCGTTGGGAAGATCGTTCTCCTATTCTAACATAAAGGTTGGGCTCGGCTCTTGGTTTTCATCTCAATCATTAGATAAAGTGGTTTCCCAAGTGAAGTAGTCATACAATGGATGGCATTTCCAGTCTTCTAAAAAAAGGAAAGCCAAAACTTCATCTATTGTTGAATGAAGATTGGAATTTTGTATTGACTCCCTCCTTTTTGCAAATCCCCATTGAGTACGGGTAATGGCATAATTTCCGTTACTATGAAATATTAACTTTAGCATTTGTTCCTAATACTCTTGTCTACTTGCTATGATGCCATTCTTTTGTAGTTTTGATTGTATGTCAAGTAAAAATTGAGAATAAAAAGAAGGATATGATAAATTGATTGTTCACATGGAGGCCAAACTTCCAAAATAGTCATAGAAGGAATATATTCAAAGTTGACTTAATTTGAAGACAAGTTACATCAAAATTTGCATTGTGAATAAACTTTATCTTTTTTAATTGATTGAATTTGAAAAGTTTAAGTGAAAAATTTGGCTAGAGTGATTGTCTTCTAATAAGCCTTATTACAATTGTTTATTTTCACACTACATGAGCCTTATTTAATAAAGATGGTCTCAATACATAGCACAATCATCTTGGGTACCTCCCAAGGTACACTATATTATCCTTTTTATGTACATTCTATTCCATTCCTCTTCCCATGTTTTGTCCTCGAAACATGGGAAGAATCCATATAATATGATCTACAAAGCAATGTAGTCAATCGATACCAAGCACAATCATCCATCCATCCACATTGAAATATGGACATGAGGTTCAACGACTTCCTTGCCACTTTGAGCTTAATTCTAGTTGCTTGATTGGTTCCATGTTGCCTCCATATTTATAACGAACGCCATTACAACTTTAACTTACACTTTGCAATTATTCCACATATCATGGGGTCTCCGGGGTGCTAACACATGCACGTGCTCCAGAAATTTGTTTGTTTATATGTAAGGTATTTGCCAACACTCCACATAGAATTCTATCATAATTAAATTAACTACTTAATTTAATTAATTAAACATATTTACACTAATCTCTGACGTGATTTAATACATCAACTAACAATATTGGGCAACGATAATGCTTCTACCCATTTACATTTCGACATTTACTTTCCGACCAACCCGTTCAAAATCAATTGCGTAAAAGAAGACAAAACATGGCACTTTGGGTGGGCCTAACAATTTAGAACATGTTTTTCACTTAGGCGGTCACAGGTTCAAACCCAGAGAGGGGTAGGGTATGTACACCTCTGTAAACTTTGTTAAACCGTTGCCTAGAGACGAGACCCTACCCTTGTCCCACAATCACGGGGGTCTTATACACTAAATTGGTGTCTCGCTTGGCAGTGACCTTAAACATAGATTATTATTATTATTATTATTACTAATATTACTTCAACGCTTTGTGACTTAGCCCAAATCTTAAAAATAGACTAAAGCATATGATTTGGACTAGATAGAATCATACAGATACCTACCTTCAATCCAACAAAGATAACATAGCCAACGTATAAGTTTATTAAGCAACCAACCATTCAAATTCAGGTTATAACATTAAAACTTAAGCTTATAGTCCTAAGTTTAATTTCGAAGGACAATCGAATGAGGTTTCCGGTCATAGAACCCATCCAACATTCATGCAACAAGGTGAATAATAGTTAAACATTATTCCCAATGGTATAATTACTTAATGCAAGAGCGTTCATGTCATGGACAGTTCTCATCACTTAGACAATTCTTGAAGCAATTTCACTTAACATGATTAAACGACTTCTTACAGGAAGTGTGCATTCACAAAGGTATACAACCCCTTGAGTACATTTCTTTCACAATGAATTTCTATTAATGACCCCATAAGATAGATTCATATGCATTCAACACAAGATAAATTGATTATGCAAAGTTAAGAATAATGTTCAAAGTTCAACAAGATACTCAACATTGGTAACAATTCAAAACCTTCATGCATCATTTATTCATTCAAATTCAAACAAGTAATAATAAAGTTTATCCAACGCATCAATTACTTACATGAATATATGATAACTTGAGCAACTGGTTGTGTGTGAGGCACCCTCCACCCAACCATAGGTCGCCTTTCTCATATATCTCTCAGCAAGGTGCCACCCCCACGCTAAAACTAAGAATTCACTAGGAGAACACTCAAGGATATCAAGAAAAATAAGCCATATTTGTAATGTCCCATTTTTGGAATTTTACTAAATGACCAATTATTTCACTTTTTTCACAATTTTGGCTCTTGACTAGTTTTGATGTCTAGACCTCCAAATTGACCCAAATGCTTCCAAATTTTCTCTGAAGGTAAATGAATGATAATATAACTTAAATATCATGCTCATGTATGTTTTGTGACCTCCCAATTACTTCTACAAACTTGTTTAATGTTCTGTTCAAAGTAGGAGTCTTTACTAGCAAATTGTGGCTCCAATTCTCCCTGGGTAATTGCCAGAAATGGCTTCACAAATGATCCCAAAGTCACTTGAATTTCTGAACAGAGGTTGGGTATGTGTAAGGGACATTTTCAAATTCTCATATGCATCATGGTTCAGTTTATACAGGCTGTTATGACTCCTTCCAAAACAACTCCCAAGTCACAATTTCGACCCTTGGGAAAAATGCACCAAATCTTCTCCCAATGCAATAAAAATGAGTAAAATGGATTCCAATGCTTAAGTACTGAACATGAGACTTGAAATAAACATTAATTACAGTCCATCCATGATACATTTATCAAAGATACATTCCTCCATTCGAAATAATAAGCATTACCATGGCATATATCAAAATGGAGTGGAAATGGTCATTGTTTGCTCATTAAAAGTCATTTTGACATACAACTCTTGGGAATTTCGACTTGAAAGTTTTTGAGAATGAAGAAAATATAATATTGAACTGATTACAATAAAAAATGGACAATGAAAGGCTCTCCCAATTCGAAATCATCAGCATTACAATGGTTCACAACAAGATAATGGGGAAATGAGACTATTTCTTCATTGTTCAACATTTTTACATGAATTCTTTTGGGTATTTCGACCTGAAAGTCTTCTGAACATGAAATACAGAGCATATAAATCAGCACATAATATAATTGGCATTATAACCTTCCCCAAAGAGATCAATAGCTCACCCAAAGCGCAATCCCTCCATTGGCATGAATATGGTGTGAAAACTAGAAATAGTTGAGAGAGAGTGTTTCCATAGAAGAATCCATATGCTTTTCTATAGCTTATGCCTGCAAGTAAGACTCCATTAAATCTCCATGAAAGACCTGAGTGGCCTTTCCAAACACCAACTAGTATGGGAATCTTTCACCCTCGAAATTGGCTTAAGCAAGAAAACTAGTCATCCACTAGCTCTCACAATTCACAAATGAGCAAAAGCTTCTTCTCATGGCTGATCCCTATATTTTATAAACATTATTAGCCTTCTAAGGTTCCAAATCCATCCATAAACCAAATCCAAGTCGAATTGGTGTGGCTTCTCATGCTATGCCATGTGGCCTCTCTCTTCACCTTCCCTCTTCTCCCAAATTTGAGTAGGAGCATCTTGGCCTTCTCCAACTCCCAAATTCGACCTCTAAGATGCTCTATTCAGTCTTGACAAGTCAGTATGTCAGCCTTTAGATCTGACTTGTGTCATAACTGTCATAGAATCTCCATCATTGGTGTCATAGATGTCATAAATGTAAGGGGATTCTAGCTAAGTGTCCATGAAACTCCCATTTGGCTCTTCCTCTCCCATGTAAGTTACAATTCATCCCAAATTCAACCTATGAAGTGTATGGACAATTATATTATCCTTATAATCCATCCAAAAACATTAGGCTTCCCATATATTCGAATTTACAAGAGAAAGATACCATTTAACATAGGAATTCTAGCTAGTGTGGGCCCCATAGTTTCCATGCGTCTTCATGCTCCATTGCCACTTCCATTTTCTCTTGTATTTATTTAATAAGATACGCTATTAAATATTATCCCCTTCTAATGTCTAAACATCATTTATTATCCTCCTTATTCCAAATATCAAAGTTTCCACCCCCAACCTAGGAAACTAGTGATTTTCCTCCTTGGCAATTATTTGACTTTTAGCATCCCTTTGACAACTTTCATGAACATGGAAAATGTGATTTGGCCATTGTGACCCAATGCAAAATTTGGGACATTACAAATCCTCCCTTCCCAATATTGCTTGTCCTCAAGCAATTTCAAACATGCTTGTTGAAGAACCTTCTTTCTGTATGATTCTTTGAAGTTGCCACTAAGCTACCCACTTTGAGTCTTTGAGATTCCATGAAGATTTCAGAGAGGAACCAACTTTCTTGCTGTTGCACTACTATGATTAAAATCACCTTATTAAGTGGGGAATCCATCTCCCATACTGCTTGTTTCCCAAAGAATTTGAAATCAATTGGACTAGAAACTATACCAGGGTCCCATTGCTTGCATTGCACTCCAATAATTAAGAGTGCTCTCCAACCCATACCATTTGGAAAGAGAATTCTTGGATCCCATTTTCTTGTATGCATTCTTCCAAACATCATGAGTGCATAATATATATATCATCAAAGTATATAAAAACATAATAAGAATGTACATCAAGGAGGTGCCTCACCAAGAAATCATGCAAGTGCTTATACCTCCCAATGAGTAGACTACCATTTGCCAAGTGCATACAAGCTTCAAGTGACCAATCAAATCTGATCCAATGACATAGGTTAGGATCCCATGTCCCATTATTCTGCTCCAAAGATATATAATATGCATCAATATAATCAGCCACATGTTCTTTCATCCAAGGAGTGAATGAAGAACCTCCACCAAAATCTAAACCAAATAATGAGCAAAGTAAACATGAAGACTTCAAGTGGATCAAAGAAGTCTCATCAATACACCCATGAATATGTATATCATCATGAAATAATAGAGGATTTTTATTCCAATGATAATGTTCTTCAATCACATATCTCTTCACCCAAGTGTGTGATGAAGTTCCTCCAACATCAAATAGACTAGGTAAGGAGCAAGGAAAATCATGAGTCTCCAAGTGACTCAAGTGAACATCATAGGTGCACCCATGTAGATGTGTATCATCATAATGTAAAAAAGGATGCTGCTGAAAATGTAAATAATAATTTTCTCCAACCATGTCATCATAAAAATTCAATCTAGGAGTTCCATACTCCTCATGTGGCACCATAAAAAAGAACCCTTTCACCCATACTTAATTAGGATGAATGCTACAAAATTTGGAAGTGTAGGATGTAGGAGAAAGAACCAACTCACCCAAATGATCAGTAAGTGAAAAATTGTCATAATGTGAAGTATCCATAAGGTTAGGATTATTTACCTCCCTAGAAAAAACAAAAATTTCCTCATGGGTTGGTTCCAAGGTGGTGGAATTATTCACTTCTTCAAAAATTGTGTAACCATTTTCAAGAGGCAACTCAAGTTCCTCTTCCACCATTACTAATGATTGGATCTCATAACTATCATCCTCAAGAACATCAAGAACCTACAATTTTTCATGTTTCTCATGATCCATCATGTTATGAGAATCCTCCAAGCAATCTACCTTATGAAAATCTGAAACATCAGAGGAAAAACAAGAGTCTTGCAACTTTTCAAGAAGTTGCTCATTTTGAATTGTGAGCTTATCAATAACTTCATTATTCTTCAAGTAAGATTCATGTAACCATTAAATAATATCAATGACATTTTTTCTATCAAAAATCAAAGACATGAAATTACCTTTGATATTGCACATTGCTCTTTGAATATTCTCCATGTCTTCAAGGAATGATGGCTCCTCCAAGGAAGTAGCTCTCCAACAAGAATTTGATACCAATGCTTGAGTGTCATGGAGTATTCTAAGGGCCTATTGGATCTTATTTTCACTCATATTTAAGGACCCTTCAAGAAAATGAGGCTCTTGCAAATGAACCTCCTCATCTTCTTCCTTCTTGCTTGGACCAACTTCATGAAGCTCAAGTGGTGATGGGGAAGTTGATCTTGTTTCTTCTTCAATTGCTACAAGGTCTTCATTTTCATGTTTAATGGAATTTTGACTTGCAGCAACACTTTCAAAAGTGATCTCTATGTCACCAACATAGAGGTGTGAGCACCCATCAGTAGGTACTTCTTCATAGTTCAAGCATCCATCATTAGATTCTCTTTGTTTCATTTCCAAGGTAGCATGTGTCTCAAAATTATCTTCAATATTTCCAATAAAAACTTCTTCATACTCATATGATGTCTCTTCATATCTTTCAAATTCACTTGGGAGTGAATTTCTATCATCTTCATGTACTACTTATTCTACTCCACCTATTTCAGAACAAGGTGGTTCATGGGTCTACTGCTTTTTCTCCTTCAAACAAGCTAATGCATTTTTCTCCTTGGTTTTCTTAAAATTAATATATTTTTCCCAACTTTGGATAGCCAAAAATTTGAATCCTTTCATAATATTCTTGTTCATGTCTTCAAATATAGGTTCCATGCTTTTTATTATATCCTCACCATCATATGAGGTTCTCTTTTCATGCCTAGTCATAGTTTCCAAAAAATTTCCTTCTTCTCCTACTTTTTTTTTCCTCTTCAACAAAAGCACTTTTGGTTTCAATATATAATGGTGATCACTGAACTATTGTACTCATAAATATCATACCAAATCAGGTTCCAAGATCATGCTCTAATACCACTGTAATGTTTTCTTTTTGGAACTTTATTAAAATGCCCAATTTTTCAATTTTTTCACAATTTTGGCTCTTGACTAGTTTTGATGTCTAAACCTCCAAATTGACCCAAATGCTTCCAAATTTTCTCTGAAGGTACATGAATGATAATATGAATTAAATATCATGCTCATGTATGTTTTGTGACCTCCCAATTACTTCTTCAAACTTGTTTAATGCTCTGTTCAAAGTAGGAGTCTTTACTAGCAAATTGGGGCTCCAATTCCCCTTGGGTAATTGTCGAAAATGTATTCAAAAATGATCCCAAAGTCACTTGAATTTCTGAACAGAGGATGGGTATGTGTAAGGGACCTTTTCAAAATTCCTCAGAATAGTTCTGTCACAAAGATAAGATGACAAGATAATAACCCAAGAACAATATGTCTGCAGCAGCTTTCTATCCCTTCTCTTCCTCTCTCTATCCCTCCTCTTCCTCTCTCTCTCCTAAAGCGCACATGATAGAGCAAGTGAAGTGTGTGACAAATGAGGAGGGAACCTCCATATTTTTATTCTTTCGTTGAGTTGTTAACTCAACCACTAGGTCACCCAGGTTACTTGTGGGGCTGACCTACCTAAGAATACACATAAATACATTTTACTTTATTTAACTTGGGGACTATTGCCCCGACTTACAACATATGTTTTACCTCAGTGACCATACACAATGATGTCATCCCCAAAGGAGGAAGACACATCCTCGATGTGGGTACAATAATATACAATAGTAATATACATCAGAATATCTTCCGAAGTTACAATTACAACAACACTCCCTCTTAACTAGGAAGGTATTCTCTCGCCACAATCATCAACACATATGGTCATTATCGTTGTTTCCATTGTCCTCATCTTGTCCTATCTATCGCATCTATCTGTCATAGGAAGTTTCTACAGAGGAAACCCTTTTTCATGTTGGATGCAGGCCTAGACCTCATCTAGGTAGTCATCATATCCATGAGCAATCCATCGCGCAGATATATACCAATACCATTCTTTACATTGCCACTTCAATAACCCATGTATCCTACCATCTTCTCGTCATATCAGATCATCGTGTAGGTACAACCAGGACCTTCTTTACATTGCCACTGCAATAACCTGCGTTTCCTACCATCATCTCGTCATCATCATGTAGGTACATTCCAGGACCTTCTTTACAATGCCACGACAATAACCTCCGTTTCCTACCTTTATCTTTTCATATCCAAATCATCTCTTTTTTCCTGCACAAAACTAAAACAAAGCACACAGATCACAACACAGGTGCAAACCACCTTTGTTCTATCAACATAGGAACATGCCAAGATGTCACCAAGACAATCCTGCATCTACCACTATGTGAGAACCTTCAAGAAGCACACTCAGTCCATTATGTCTCTCCATGGTCAACCTGTGTTCTACCAGTAAAGGAGAACCACCTAGGTGCACCTCTTGTGCTTCATGACCTTATCATCTCAACATGGGAACACACATATATGTAAGGAATAATTATGACCAAACAACCTGCTGCATCGAGACCTTTTACGTTCTAGGTCAACCTCAAGGAACTATGTCTGAACAACCCACGTCTAGGATATTTTCCATTCAGATAAGATTCGAGGCGTATTACATCCGAGTAACTTGTGTACCACTCCAGGTCTCAATTTTACACTCGGACAACCCACATGACTTATTACATCCGAAGAACCTACATACCACGTTAGGGATAATATTTACATTTGGATAACCCGTCTCAGGACTGATTACGTCCAAGGATAACCTACGATCTTTGTTGAAACTGATTACATCTGACGACAACATATAGGGCTGATTACGTCTGAGCATCCTGATTCACCAGGATTTTTCGTGCTCTGACAACCTGTCTCATTTCCCATGTGAGATATCATGCATATGTGTCATCTAGTCTCTTGCTATTTCTAGCTTAAAAACATATTAGGATTGATTACATCCAAGGATAACATGCGAGATTCACCAGGACTGATTACATCCAAGGACAACCTACAGGGTTGATTACGTCTGAGCAACCTATGAGCTTCGCTAGGATTTTACACCGAGACAACCTATCTTTCTAGCTATGCTATAACTCATCACTCCCTCTTTCGATAGGTCTCGTTCTGGATCACACCAAGTCTTTCTCTGAAGTATTTGAACTTCACTCTAGCTATTTCTAGCATAGAATCACATCATGACTAATTACGTCCAAGGATAACCTGCAAGCTTCACCAGGATTGATTACATCCGAGTAACCTACAAACTTCGCTAGGAGTTTTATAGTCAGATAACCTGTATCTCCAGCTATTCTAGAATTCATCACTCCCTCTTTCGAGGAGCCTCGATCTGTATCACATATTGGAGCTTTATTGCTCTTCTATGCATCATACAAAAAATGCAAGTAAGATCAATCAAATCAAATAGTAGCTTTCAAAAAACATACTACCTCACAACCAGCCGAGCAAGTGGAAACATATTTTTCCTCGACTGTACTCAGTGCCATGCAAGACTGCATCCTGCCAATCCAGTAGACCATATTGGATCTCAAACTGAAGAAACAACCCAAATTTCTCTTCTTCTCAGTGGCGCTTCCTTCCCAATCTAAATCAACATAACCATGCCAGTTAATCATCTGATTTGTATCATACTTGAGCCCATACTCAACTATATCCTTCAAGTACCTCACTTCATTCTTTGCAACTAGGTGAACATGTCTCAGATCCATTAGGAACTGGATCAGGGTGTTCACAACAAAGCATATGTTCGATCTCGTATTCATCAGATGCATCAGTGAACCAATCATTTGACGATACATTGTGGCATCAACCGACTATGATGAAGCACCACACAGTAGCTTCAAGTTTGATGCCATAGGTGTGGCTATCGCCTTGTGGTCCAGTATTCTGAATTTCTTTAGAATATCCACTACATACTTTCCTTGACCAAGGAAAATCCCATCCGCATTCTTCCACACTTCAAATCCTAAGAAGTAGTCCATCATCCCTAGGTCTTTCATCGCAAACTCTGTAGCAAGTCTCCTCCTTGCATATTTAATGAGTTCTTCTTCATCTGTCAGGAACATGTCATCGACATATAGCAGGAGCATCATTGGTCTTCCGCCTTCAACCTTGAAGTAAAGGTTGGAATCCACTTTACTCTCGGTAAATCCTAGGCCCATCAATAAGATTTCCATCCTGTCGTATCATGTCGAACTTGAGGATCTTCTGTAGTCACTCCCTCTGAAGCGGAGTATCATCCTCCCTCTGCATTTTGTACTCTATGTATTGAAACATTGTGTACTGGTTCAAATGTCTCCTCATAGTCTATGCCTTCTTTCTGTGAGAATCCTCGTGCTACAACTCTTGTCATGTATCCCTCGATGCTACCATCTGTTGCATCCTATATCTTGTAGATCCATATGGAAGACACTATGAACTTCCCTTGGTCTCGGCACCGCATCCTAGACATCATTCTTCTTGATCAACACTACTTCTTTGTAGCTAGAAGGATCTGCATCAATGATGTTGCTCAATAGTGTCACATAACTGGAGTGTGTTCGAGGCCTCTTGCTTTCTTTGGAAGTATCGTCATACTATTCTTCATCTTGGATGATTTCTCATGCCCAACATGGTATTCATCTCTCGAGGTGGATTCACCATTCTATTTATATTCTTTTTAAGCTCTTTCTTTTGCCACAATGTCTCTAACCAGGGAAGCTTCAGGTTCCTCTTCTAAACTATCATTACTTTTTCTTTGGAATGATCTACAAGTCAAGTTTAGTTGCATAATTAGAAACATCTCATAATTTCCAAAACATATTAATAGTGACAAATATATGTCACATAGTCATGCAACTATCTTAGACAATGCTACAACATTCATCCATATCACGTACACATACAGTAACTTCTAGATTCCATCTACCCCAATGCTATTAAGATTGTGTACTAATCCTAATATGTCAACAAAGAGGTTTCAATCTAGATAAGTAGCAATGGAATGTTGTGCAACATCATTGACTTCTTACCCATCATGTGCAATTCAGTGGTATAAATGAAAACGCTCAAACATGCATAAATCACCAACTGAATATAAACAAGTGCACAATCAAAAAATATCATGAAATGACAATTGAACACTTATCTTTGTTTGTTTGGTGGCTAGACTCCTTTTTGAGCCTTTAGCTTCATCATCTTCTTCATTCACAATTGCATAATTTCTTATCCAAATGCTAAGATGGATAAGAGGTTCTTCATGAGTTGAGTCCTTGATATTCCTCATTGCTTGAGGAATCTTATTTGAATCATGAAAGCTTGATCTTTAGTTTCTCCCATCTTCTCTTCTCTTATTATGAGTCGATCTTCTTCTTTTGTGCACTCTTCCCATATTATGTTGAAGGTAATCAACTTCCTTCTGGCACACATTCCTTGAATGAATGAATCCCATGGTCTTGGGATGCCATTCAAGGTGGTTATAAAAATCTCTTATTCTTCTTCGATTGCTTTATCATAGCATCAAACACTTCCTTTGGTGTCTTCAAGGATGAAACATGAGGGATGAGATCATCCTTAATAGAATCCGGAATGATTCTCTTGTATCTAGCCTTAGCCTCATCTCCCTTGGGATCTTAGAACTTCCTTGCTTATATACTGATCCAAGTAATTTTCTACAAGGATCATGGAGGCCCTTTGCTTCCATGCTCGAAAGTTGTCAGCTTCACCAATATTTTCATCAAGTTGGGTTTGATTATTCATTTTTAAATGAGAAACTCAAATGGAAATAGCAATGATTTAGATATTACCAATTTGAGGTGTTTGACCTGGTTCTGGAGCTGGCTGATCTAGGGCTTGTAAGAAAAACCCTAATTTTTCAAAATTGAAATTTCAAACTTATGATTGGAAAAAAAATGTGCCTCTTGAAGGTGAGCTATCCAATGTACTCCTTTTATGAAAACAGTGGTGGGAAGCTCCTGAAATAGGAAGCCCTAGTTTCCCAATTTATTCTGTAGAATTGTCTGATATTGCTTCTGTTGTATCTCCAAAGTTTTGGATCCTTACAGCCTAAAAATTCTCACTAAGATATCCTGATATGTATTCTTTCCAACCCCATGGGTTAGAGTAGACTTGGATTCTCCAAGTGAGATTTATGCTGAGTTTCCCAAGGCGACTGTTTTGAGGATTGTTCAACATAGAAAACTTGTACGGACTACCACATGTCATTGTTTCATATTCAGAGTCTAAAAAGTAGACCAAAGAAACTAAATCCCATGCCCTACCTACACCATCTTGATAAATTTCACGTGTACCTTCCTAGCCAAATATATATCAATTAACCCTAGGTCACTTGTTTTTTACTGTATTCTGGAGGGAGGTCGAAACCATGATTTGGAGGAATCATATCTCCTGAAGTATATCGAATCTGAAGCTGAAAATTTTACACAGGGTAAAACAATATTTCATATTTATCTTGTAAAAGTTTTGGTTCCTGAGCTTTCTCCAATATCAATTTTTATTGAAAGTTCCAAGATGACTAGATTCAGTCTTCTAGGGTTTTCAAGCATGAAACCCTAATTTCCAATAGCTGCCATTGTAGCTGTATTTCGGCTGCACAGTGCCTTATTTTATGGTGGCTCTGATACCATGTTAGTTTTCTAAGTTTTTTTACTTAGGATATTTATCTGAAAGAATAACAAGCACAACAATACATCAAAGTTACATAAGAGACACAAGACACAAAGATTTTCATCAGGGAAACCATAAAGGAGAAAACCCCACAAACTTCCTCATAATAGTTCCGTCACAAAGATAAGATGACAATATAATAACCCAATGACAATATGTTTGCAGCATCTCTTTGACCCTCCTCTTCCTCTCTCTCCTAAAGTGCACATGAGAGATCAAGTGAAGTGTGAAAAATGAGGAGGGTGCCTCCCTATTTATATTTTTTCATTGAGTTGTTAACTCAACCACTAGGTCACCCAGGTTACTTATGGGGATGACCTAACTAATAATACACATAAATACATTTTAATTTATTTAAACTATGGAATATTTCCTTGAATTACAACAGAGGTTTCACCTCAGTGACCATACACAATGATGACATCCCCAAAGGAGGAACACACATCCTCGATGGGGGTACAACAATATACAATAGTAATATAGATCACAATATCTTCCGAAGTTACACTTACAACATCTCTGTCCCTCTCTCTCTCTCTCCTATGCGAATTACACAAGTGAGTTTGTGTGTCAAAATGAGGAGCACATCACTCCTATTTATACTTTATCTTCCACTTGAATTTTTCCCTAACTAGGTTGGCTCCAACAAACTTAACTAGGTCGACTTACCTAGGAAGAATCAAAACAATATAATATTACTTTTTGGAGGGTTCTATCGACCTGACTTACAAGGGAGGTTTTACCTCATGACTCTATGATGACCAAATACAATAATAACATTCTGAAAAAGGAATAAAATATCTCCGAATAAATTACAATAATAAAATACAATAGAATATTCTTCGAAGTTACAATATTTCAACACTCCCCGTTAACGAGAAGGGTATTCTATTGATAGAATCAACATCAACTGTAGGATCAAGGACAGATTGACTCATCAAGAAAACCAAGGTGATACATCTATAAATCATTGGAATCTTTCTTTAACAACATCAGCAACTAGAACAGTTACTGGAAAATTTACTGGAACATGTTCAATATCTTCAATACTGGAGAATCATCTTCTATAGCACTGAGTATTCATATTTGATCTTCACTTTCTGTAGCACTCGATCACTCGATCATCTACAACAACACTTGATCTTTTGATCAGCAATAACATCATCTGCAACAACATAACCTGCAACACACATGATCCAATTACGGGATCATCAATCCCTCTCACTTTAGGACATAAGTCCAAGGATGATGCAATCCTAACCACATCATTGAGACAAAACTCTGAGGATCACTTTAGGACTAATGTCCAGGGATGATACAATCCCAATCACATCACGGAGACAAAATTATGTGGGTCACTTTTAGGACTAATATCTAGGGATGATACAATCCCAACCACATCACAGAGAAAAAAGTCTGCGGATCTCTTTAGGACTAATGTCCAGGGATGATACAATACCAACCACACCACGGAGGCAAAAGTCTGTGGATCACTTTAGGACTAATTTCCAGGGATGATACAATCCCAACCACATCATGGAGACAAAATTCTACTAATCACTTTAGGACTAATTTCTCGGGATGATACAATCCCACTGCAACATCATCATCACTGCTCCCCCTTTCGAGGAAGGTCCTTTCGAACCACACCAAGCTTGTCACGCAAGTATTCAAACTTTACTCAATACAAAGGCTTAGTCAACACATCAACAACTTACTCATTAGCGATCACATACTGGAGCTTTATAGCTCCCTTATGTACCATATCTCATATATAAAAATACCAGATTTATATGTGCTTTGACTTGTCATGGAACATTGGGTTCTCTATCATCTTTATACAACTTTGGTTGTCACATAGAATCATAGTGTTATCCAACTCCATGTCAAATAGACCTTACATCAATTTTCAAATCCATATGGCTTCACAACTAGAAGAACAAGATGTTATATACTCCGCTTTAGCTTGTAGAAATAATAGATCAATGCTATGAGCAATGATGCTAAGAATAAGTACAAACAATAGATCTTGCTACTAAGAATTCTCACAAGCATAAACAGGAAAAATAGAGCGAAGAAAAGAGACTAAATCACATGAATGAAGAGATGAATATTGGTGTGTATCCTTCCATTGAATAATGATGAATAATATTGTACATAAATAGTACATCCCTCATAGGAAAATCGAGTTGTATGGAGACAACTCAGTAAAGCTCAAAAAGGCTGACTTACCAAAATATAGAAAACCCCCATAGGTGGATAAAGCACTTCCCAAATCTATCAAGGACCTCATGATTTGGGAAAAACATGAATGAATTGTCAAGGAGATGGAAAAACATGCTAATCCTAGAAAATGGAGGAAAAGTCATGAAGGATGGGTTGGTAACAGCAGCACCCAGTTTCCTAGTTTGACTAGCTTTACCTTATCCATAGAAAAGCATAAAAAGAAAAATAAAGCAGAATAAAGCATAATGTATTGTAAAATGCTGTATACTAATTCTAGATGGTCAAAAGGTGGTCAAGATCAACCCAGAATTAGAAATAAATCATTCATAGGATATATATAGCATGTATTGACTTTAAGGTTCAAGTGGATGCCAACTAATTAAGCTAGTGGGTGAATAATTAATCAAATAAGATTAATTATTTTATCCTAAGTTATGAGTGGGTTTAATATATTCCAACACCCCCCTATAAGTCTGAATTTATGATGGTATGACAAAAAAATATAGATGCATATAGGGCCCAACAACAAGGCTATGGTCACCCTTTAACAATTATTATGTCTAGAAAAGTGAGGAAAAAGGCAAAACCACATGGGGAAAATCCTCCCTCAATAAAGGACAAGGCACAAAATTTTGAAATAATATGTCTTCAACATATCCTTATCTTCACTTGAATGAGCTGAGTGAACTGCTTCTGGATGGAAGACTTGTTGAAGAAATCATGAACTCCATGATCATGCGCTCAAGTGTAGAACCCGCAAGAAGGAAGAGGAGAGACTCATTGTATCTCATCATCTAATGAAGTAGGAGAATTATATGAATGATTCTTGCTACTGCCAAAATTTGGTTTTCAAACACAATCTGAAATGGAAAAGAGATCTTTGCATACTCCTTGCCAAAGAGTACAAAAATTAAGACAATTTATTTCACACCCAATTCTGTGAATAGTTGCAAAATTGTGATGTGAATCACATGTCAATATTCCAATCTGATGTAGCACATGTATAGATCTGATATGAAGCTGATAAAAATCTGATATGTCAGAAATATTAGCATATGGAACAGCAAGGACAAATGCTTCAGTGGCTCCATGAGGATATAGGGCTAGACTAGGAACATTATGATCAACTGGGGAAAACTGATAGGTGTAAAAATCTGAATAGTGGATGGGCATAAGATCTGAATCATAAGTGTTTAGAACAGATCCAAACATGTTTAATATCAGTCCAAATATAGCTAAGGACATGGATAACCAGCCACTGAAACATAGGAAAGACTTCAAACCATGTAAGATGAATATCTCTGCATAAGAGACCAATGAGGAATCAACTAGTGAACTTGGGATTTGTATAGTCTTAGGATTATTCAGAGGTATGGTAGGTGGTATGGATGGTGGTATGATATGTGTCATGACATGTATATCAGCCTGCAAACAATCTTCTAAATCAGATAAACCAGCTTGTGAGGAAGAGCTGCTCAAAGACAAGTCAATATCTAGTGAAAAATCACAATTTTTTGGGAGATGAATCTAGTAGACTGAGAGAAGGATCATCAAAGAAAGGATATTATATTTATGATTCTGATATATCAAATACTAAATATATATCAGAGACATGAGGAAAGGAGAGAACTATGGCACTCAAAGAATAAGTTATATCACCTTGGAATTGCACAGTTTGACATTGTTCTGAGGAATCAACAGGCTTTTCTAGTTCTTTTGGAACTTCGATCTTGTGATTCTCAAGAAGCTGAGACATGATGTCCATATTCTTATTGAAACACTTCTTCTCTAAATGAAAACCATTGCTGAAATAAGAACACTTGGATGTGGTCCCTTTCTTCTTAAATTCCTTCATTAAATCTTCATAAGAATCTTCATCTTCAATTTATGACTTTGGCTTCTTCACAATTTGCTTTTCTTTGGATTTGACATTCTTTTTTCCTTGAACCAAGAGAGCATGATCCTTGATCTTAGGAGAATTAAGGACACCCATATGGATCAATTTATCTTTCTCCTTTGTTAGTGAATAAAGAAAAGAATTTAAGGAAGGCATTTTCCACTTAGGAACAACAGGCCTAGTAGCATGAAAAGTAGACACAAAAACTGAGTAATCAGGACCCAATTTTGAAAGAATGGAAAGGATTAATTGATCATCTTATTTCCCAATCCCACATTGATTGAGAATTAGAACAAGTGACTTGAAATTGGTGAAGAAACCCTCAAGAGATTTGAAATTGCTTGGACTCGGTGAGAATAACTCAATCTCGAATTGATGCGCTCTTAGCTCATCTTGAACTCCAAAGAGAGACTCCAATTGAGTCCATACTTGGTTTGGAGTGGTCAAACCATCTAGATGAAAGAGTAGATCAGGAGTGATTCCACCTTTCACACACTTGGGGGGGAACGTGGCAGAAATATTCAAGCCACTTGGTGTGTCCTTGGGGGCAAGTCTCGGCTATCACCTTGTTCTTGACTCCTCCGTTTAGGCAAACTCCTAACGAAGCCAAGGGGGGTAGACCCTACAAGTTACTAAGGCTGGTTACTTAGATGATGATGTGTAAGTTTTTTAGGTGTTTTGACAAATGAATTCGACACAAGATATTTGCAATATTTTTTATACCACAACAGCATAGAAATCAAAACTTGATAAGCAGTAATGCAGAAACATATGATAATATCAAAATAGATCAGTGCCAAATGGATTCTAAAAATGAGATTGTTGTTGAAATACAAATAGGTGTTGCAAGTGCTCTTGGTCAAATTTTAAGTTAATGTATGATGAGTGAATTAAATTAGGCGGGGGGACTCCAGATATACCCAAGGGGTACTTGGAGTATGTCCAAAAGTAACGACCACTACGGCTACCCACAAGGAATGTGTGCACTGAATGGAGTCTCTAAGACTGTGTTCATAATACACTAGCTAAGATGTAACAGAGATCGACACCTCGAGGTCACTGCCCAGTAGTTCCCACTTTCTTTGGGTACTTTGCCATCATTTACGGTTCAATCGAGGCATTGGATTTTCACATGAGGAGGTTAATTGGGGAAAGTGAATCCTAATTATTCTAGTCATTTGCATTTGTTTTGATGCAGCTTGACTGATTCGACGAACCGCAACCAAGTGCAAAGCATACACACCGGAGCCTTGATAAGTTTTTAAAGGATTTTAAGCTGTGTTCTTTGTTAAAAAAAAGGAGAACCTCCAGGAATCTCTTTCGGTCCAAGTGGAACTCAATCGGGAAAGGAAGGAGGGATTAATTTTAGATGATAAGAAATAAAAAAATAAAACAAAAATCAAAACACAACTCATAGGTTCTCTAATTAGTCCTACCACGCATCTCTTTCCCCTTTTGGGTCAATCAGGAAGTCGTGGGGTAATTAGTATGATTACTTTGAATTTGTAAAAGATATTGAAATTCTTATGATTCAAATTATTCAATGCTTCAATACAAGACAAAAGTAGAAAAAAGCGAAAAAGTGCAAAAATCACAAAACGCAGGATCCCCCCCGGGGGGATGGGGAGTTGACTCGAAAGAGCCTACTCAAACTTGTTTTTTTATTTTTAAGGGTTAAAATAATCAGAAAATTAATTGAAAAAATTCCGATTGGTTCTTATACCGAACGAAACCAAGGGCTTACAAAGTACAACAATAATGACTACGGAAGATGGGGAGACCCCTAGGGGGTTTCAAATGGCCCAAAAATTGCTTTTCGGACATCACCTCCTCCTCTTTTCGGACGGGCCTGATAAAAACTAATTATCTTTAATTAGTGTAAAGTGCCCAAAAACACTTTAAAAGTGTCTTTGGACAACCCCCAAAAAACTACCGAAAAATACTAAGTTAAAGTACTTTTAAGAAAAGACAAAAATAACTCAAGAGGACAAGTCCTATTGAGGATCTTGGCTAGCTTTGGGGAAGCCAATGCAATGTGCACTTTAGATGCTAGATTTAACTTTTAATAAAGAAATACTATTCACTTTAAACAAGCTTTTAATTTGGCTTAAAACTGCCTCTAAAAAAATGAAAGACTTTTACTGCTAGATCTAGTTTTTACAGAGAAAATGACTTGAATCGTTTTCTTAAATGAAACTAAATCTATGCATGCAACTCCTATATGTTCAAATATAGAAATATATCAGCTTTGAAACAACAGATCTAAAATATAAAAGCCAAGTAACCAAGAAGATTTAATTTAGATTTTGAAGGAGGAAGAGGAAAAAAGAAGTGTTTGTTGCTGAAACAAGTCTACAAAAGAAACTTGTCAGTGAAGCACCGAGGGGAAATATCTTCGCAATATTTATTGGAAAACCAGTGGAATCAAACTTGAACCACAACTCTTCCAATCACGGCAAACCTGCAAGCTAAACAACAAATCCTGTAAACAAAACCATTAAATACGAGAAATAGATGACATAGCATGAAAATAATCTTATTTAGCATGCAAATATTAGCTCATTCAAACATATGTAGAAAAATAGGAGTAAGTAAACTTACTTACAATGATCTATTCCTATGATTCCAATAATCATTCAGGCAGACAACAATTTAATGCAAAAATTGAAAAAATAGCAGTTCACCTCAAAAGCAGCATGATAATGATGATCCACACATGAAAAGTAATCCACAATTTAGCCTCTAAAGCTTCTCTTTATTTCAACAAAAAGGATGATCAATACAATATTACACAATAGCAAGCCTTTCTTCACATCTCTAACTAGCTTGGAAGAGGAAAAAGTTGCTTTATTTATAGCCAGATTGGCCAAGAGGGGTGCATGCCTGACTGAAAGAGAGACTGAAGCTGACAAAGAGTCAAGCCAAGCCTGATATGATGATGAACTAAGTCTAACTGGACTGGAACTACAAATCGAAGTGACACCTCACTCAGTGAACTAAACCACCCATCAAACAACTCCCAGATTGGTCCACACGTGTGGAGGAGAGAGAAAGGAGGGCGCAACCCCCAGATTTGCATGATCTTGTTAAGCTCCTCTTTAGCCTTGATCATGCCTTCAGTCAAGGAATGGGAACTATCGGCCAATCTGAAGCCGATGAGACTGATTTCAGTCAAATCGGAGCAAAATCCACTGATTTAGGAATTTGGATTTGCTCCATTATTTAATTAATTTTTAATTAAATTAATTAATATTTGATTTTTTTGGATTTTCTCACTTGTGATGGAAAAATCACTCAAAACTTGGAAAAAGTAGGTTTATGGGTTTACTGGGTGCTCCAAGTTAGAAAATGAGCACCCCCATGACTGAATCTGACTCTTAACCCCACTTTTATTACAAGACCAATTTTTCCAATTAGACTATTAAAAAATGGCCTAAGTTTTGTGGAAAAATTAAAATTAAAAATAAAAAAAAACCTAGGGGGACTTAGCACATGTTCATATGACTCGACCATAATTCCTAGCATGTTTATACATTGAAACAAAGACTCTAATATCCTCAATAGGCCTAAATGCCAAGCCGACCACCCCAACTTTGGAGGTATTGAGTGAAAAACTCAAAAATTATTAGTCGTTTATTCAACGACCAATAATAACCAAGGGAAAAAACACTCTGGGATGATCGAATTGACAAATAAAGTCTAAGAGATCGAGTCTTTTACAAACACTACCATGCTAGAACATTTTATTACAACTCCCCCAAGGGGGTATGAACATGTGGTAGAAAAAAAACTCTTCCCGGAAGCAAGTCTGAAGGTCTTCTGAAGTCTGAATAAATCATCTTTGTCCGGTTCACCAGGCTCACTTGATAACACCAACTAAGTATGACTTAGTAGAACATCTGGCTCCATCTAGGGACACATGCTCTGACTAATCTTCTGATCAAAGAAGAGGATGTGAGAACTCCAGAATCTCTGGATCCTGCATGGCAATTAAAGTTTATCAGTAGCATGTATATAAAAGAAACCAACTGGAAAAGCAAATTAATGTACAAAATTAGTATATAATGTACAAAAAGCAATATTTTACAATACTAATATACAATAGAAAAAAATCAAGGTTAGTGCTATGGTACAATACATCTATAATACAACAATATGATACATGAAAAAAATACATGCAGGGAAAAGTTTAGAAATTGGCCCTATAACCAATGATGCCAATGAAGGCATCAAACCATCTCAGCGAAGAACATCTTGAGGAGAAATCCATTCACTGGTAGGCTTAACCTTTCTCCTTCCAAGTCATTCAGATAGAAATAATTTGTTCCGGCTACTTCACCAATGATATATGGACCCAACCATAAGCTGTCGAACTTTCTGTGTTCCCCCGGTTTCTCCCACCATTTGTCCCAATGCAAGACTATGTCACCTACTTGAAAGGATCCAGGCGGGTAGATATATCAAAGGTTCTCTTGACTTTGTTTGAATTTCTGATACTCTGGTTAAGGGAATTTCTTCTGATTTCATCTAACTCGATCAACTGGTTGATTCTGTTTTTAATGGCATCCTGGTCTAAGCTAAAGGTCTGGAGAAGCTAATACACTGGAAGCTTTAAGTGGACCGGTAAGGTGACATCTAGGCCATAGACAAGTTCGAAAGGGCTCCTTCCGGTTGAACTTTTCTTTGTGATTCTATCGGCCCATAATGCAAACTTGATCTTGCTATCCCAGGCCTTTTTATTATCACCCACAATTTTCTTGATTATGGTCATTAAGTTTTTATTGCTTGACTCAGCTAGACCATTTCCTTGGGCATAATAGTTGGATGAATGGGATAGGACAATGCCGTACTTGAAACAAAAGTATGACATCTCAGAGGAACTGAAGCATGGGCCATTATCTGTGATGATTCTGGCTGGCACACCGAATATTGTGATAATCCTATCTTCTAGGAAATCCATGACTACAATATCAGTTGCATTCTCGATGGGTATCACCTCTACCCACTTGGTGAAATAATCAGTGGCAGTGAGTGTCCAAGAATAACCATTGCTTGAGTTATCCTTGAACTTACCGATGAAAACAATCCCCCACTGCTACAAAGGGGCCTAGACTATTATTGGTTACAAAGGAAAGGATTTCATTTGCTGCTTTCTGGTGAAAAAATGACACTAGGGGAAAAATTTGACATACTTGTGCACATCTGAAAAAAGGTTCAGCCAATAGTAGCCTGCTCTAAGGATTTTATGGGAGATTGTTCTTACTGCAAAATGTCCACCACAAAATCCTGCATGGAACTCAACCATGAGTTTTTTGGACTCATGTTCATCGACACATCTAAGTATTAAACCATCGAGGTTTCTCCAACCCAAACCATCATTTGTTAAACAATACTTAGTTTCTTTTAACCTTAATGCTCTTCTTTTATGGCCAAGTAAGTGATCAGGGCATGTAAGGTTACGAAGGAAAAATATGATGTCGATATACCAAGGGCGCTGCTCTAATCTCTGAAGCTCATCTAATACACTTTGTTCTGGACCACTGTTCTGGAAAATTATTCCTAAGGCTTTTTCATTTCCTTGGGTCAACATCTTTGCAAGACCTTGTCCCTTGATTAACTTAGTAGGTTTTATTTCCAAATCATACTCTTGAATCTTTGAAACCCATTTACCCCTGATACCTAAGAAATCTCGTTGAGACATGATATCCTTGACATCTGCATGGGGTACATACCCAATGATTTTAGAGTATCCCACATAAGTTCTAAAATCCTTAAGGGACTTGACAAGAGCATAAGCGTGTTTCTCCATGGTGGTATACTTCAACTCTGAATGTTGCAAGGCTCTACTCATAAAGGCTATAGGTTGCTCTTGTCCCTCCTTATTCTTTTGAAACAAAACACCAGCAATGGTGTCCTCTAAGGAAAAGGAAAATATTTAAAATTCCTTGGAATAATCTGGACTGATCAAGACTGGGGACTTGGATATAGCATCTTTGATAGACTTGAAAGCATATTTCCCTTCATCTGTCCATTCAAATTCAACATCTTTCTTTAACAACTTTTGCAAGGGCTTCATTAGTTCTGCTAAATTTGGGATGAATCTCCTTATGAAATTTATCTGACCATTGAAAGACTGGAGAGATTTAAGATTCAGAGGCAAGGGGACTTTCTTAATGGCTTCAACTCGCTCAAGATCGACCTTGACACCATCTTTAGAAATGATGTGTCCCAACAACTTGCCTTCGTCAATCCCAAAGATTGACTTGGTAGGGTTTAAGGAAACACCATATTTCTGACATCTTATGAAAACCTGCCTAAGATGACTTATGTGGTCAGATATTCCCTTTGAAAAAACAATTAAGTCATCTTGATATGTTTCGATTATTTTTCCTATAAGTTCTTTAAAGGAAAAATCCATGGCTCTTTGGAAGGTGGCACCGAAATTTAATAAGCCAAAGGGAATTCTTAAAATTTTGTAGGTTCCCCAAGGTGTGGTGAATGTAGTTTTATGTTGGTCTTCTTTACTTACCAACACCTGGTTATACCCGGAAAAGCCATCCAACATGGACATCATTCCCGATCCTGTTACTCTTTGAAGTAATGTTTCCATGTTGGGAAATGGGTAATTATCCTTAAGGCACGAGGTAATTATCTTCATTAAATGTTACATCCCTACTAATCTCGATATGATCGAATCCTAAAATGTATATCCTGAAGGCTTTGGATACTTCATAGTATCCAACAAATATTCCTTTCTTTCCATAAGGATCCAACTTGGTTCTCTTCTCTTTCGGAATATGTACATATAATGGACAACCAAATATCTTGAGATGGATCACTTTGGGTTTCTTTCCTGTATACATCTCTTCAGGAGTCTTGAATCCAAGAGCACTATGAGATAATCTATTTTGCACATATACGACTATTCTTGATGCTTCAACCCACAGGTGCATGGGGAGGTCTTGGACATGAATCATGGTTTTTATTGCTTCCATAATAGTTCTATTCTTTCTTTCCGCAACACCATTCTATTGGGGATTATAGGGAGTGGTTAGTTCCCTCTTTATTACTGCCTCCTTACATAATGCTTCAAATTCCTTTGAACTGTATTCTCCACCATTATCTGTTCTTGGTGTCTTGATTCTCTTTTCTTAATGGTTCTCTATCAAGGCTTTGAATTCCTTGAATTTCTTGAACACTTCATTATTATTATTCAAGACATATATCCAAGTCTTTCTTGAATAATCATCAATAAATGTGACATAATATTCATATCCACTTAAGGATATGGAGGGAATAGGACCACATACTTCAGAATGAATTTGTTCTAATGTACCTTTAGTATTTGTTTCACTTTTCAAAAATATATTCTTGATGTTCTTTCCTCTTGCACATCCTTTTCAAGTTCCCTAGTGATCAATCTTCAGATCTGGTAACCCTGGTACCTCCTTTCTCACATAGGGGAATGATTTGTATTTGATGTGAGAAATTCTTCTATGCCACAGTTCACTTAAGATGATAGTCTCATGTACAAGGGTTGTCTCTAGATGTCCTTTGAGTTTATACAGTCCTCCTTCTTCTTCTCCAATTACCACAACATCTTCGAGTGTCTTTCCTTTGGACCGCATAAGTAGTTGTCCATATATAAAAGAAACTCTATATCCTTTATTATCTAGAGCTAAGATGGAAAGTAATTTATTTTTCAAACCTGGTACATATAGTACTTCCTTCATCTTCATGGAAGTCCCAGAGTCAAGCTTGTATTTTGATTCACCAATAACTTTTATGGGATATTGATAGTGATCTCCCAATGATACCTTCTGGGGAGAGTTATTTTCTTCGAGTATTGACATAGTTTGCTTCTTCCCTGTCATGTACTTTGAGGCATCACTATCAATAAGCCATGTGTCTTCTCTAGGTGTTACAAACCCAGAGAGTGCACAGAATAGTACATATTCATCTACATCTTATTCTTCTTTTAATCTCTGTTGAGGTCTTTCTTCTTCATCCTAATCTTCATCTAGATGAGCATGATGTCTCTTGTTGTTGTTCTTCTTCTTTGGTGATGCTCACTCTCTGTCTAGGTGTCCTATCTTATGGTAGTTGTAGCATTGATAATTTGAGTAATCCTTCTTATTTTGAAACTCATTCTTGGAAGGTTTATGATTACCCTTCTTGAAGTTTGATTGTTTCCTTTCTTTAGTATGGATGGATAGAGCTTGATCATATTCTCTGAGTAGAGCTTCTAGCTTCTTCTTGAATGCACTCTTCCCATACTATGTCAAACTTCATACTTTCTTTTATGGCACACAGAGTCTGTATGAATGAGTCCCGAGGTCTAGTGAGACCATTGAGAGTAGTGATAACTAAAGTTCATACTCATCAAGGGTGTCTCCAATAGCACATAGTTTTTCTCTGAACTGGGAGACCCTTGTGAAGTATTCTTGAATTGATTCTCCTTTTCTCATCTTGGTGCCCTTTAGTTGAGCTCTCAGATTCATCTTTCTGTTGATGTTCCTTCCTTCATACATTCTGGAAAGTGCATCATACATCTGCTTTAGTGTCTTCTTAGATGACACTTGAGGGATCAAGTGAGATTTAATAGATTCAACAATGATCCTCATTGTCTTGAATAGGTTTTGTTCATGCTTATCCTTATCTTCAATTCTTTTGGTTTTGCAATTTCATCCTTGATGTACTTCTCAAGGCCATTCTCTCTAAGAATGAGACCAATCTTGTAATTCCATGATAGGAAGTGTTACGGAGGGAAACTTCCTATGGCTTGGGGTGTACCACAATAGACAACTAGACACCAGAAATCAATCTTTCCCAATATGTAAGAGAAACCAACATCTAACACTAAGGGATATCGAATCGTACCTTGTTTCAGATGGTTGAAGTAGATCCTTGTTGAGCTTTTCCAATTCATACTTTCTTTAGCAATTCTCTCTCAACAACATCAAACAAGACAAGAATTCTATATATTGATGTGTTAGACCTACTCTAGCATATATATTCATCAATGTATAAACATATAAACATATCCATGGATTCAATATTCATTCAATTGCACATTAATTGGACAGGAAAAGACATTTCTATGAATAAAATCAGAGATTACAAAAGTGACAACCTCTGTCGGCATGTCTATGAACCGGAGAAACCGAGTCCTCCACCACCTCAATCCTCCATCTCTCGATAGGAAGCTCACAAGACAAAGGAAATATTGGGAAGAACACAAAGTGCTCCAAAGGGACAAAGGGATGCAGAATCAAGTACAAGCAAACTGAGGCAACAATGGACTATAGTTTCTTTGCTCTGCAATTCCCCCTCTTGAATGTATCCAAGGGGTTCCTTATATATAACTCTAAAAGGGTAATGGAGGGTTGAATTCAAGCCTTCTCAGGGAATTTGGAAGGCCAAGAGTCAGGCTCTTCCGACTCATATGAGGAAAATTCCAAAAATGTTTGGACTTATGCACACATCCCAATGTACGTGGGTTTGAGGTCAAAAGTCATGTGTACACATGAGTATGGGTTTAAAAGTTGTGTACAACAATAAAAAAGGGTTTTTTTAGGGATGATCTTGGAACATCAAAGGATAATACAAGTCCATGGGGTCTAAAGAGTCTGCAGAGGGATAGGGGAGGCCATAAATATGTGATCTACCATGTGTGGTAAAATCAGCTATAACAGATGCCCCCTAATGTGTGAGGTCATATGGGTAACATGATCGCCGAAATACATTACAAAATCCATCCCAGAAGTATATTAATGAAGACCTAGGTGGAAGAACCAGCCACTCATCAATACAATACAATGATAAATCTATGCATGTGACTACAAATACATGGAGCAGTCCCATATACATAAGAGTACAATGGCCATGAATAGGCATGATATACAAAATGTGTCATGTGTGGTCATCACCACATACAATAAACAAATAGATCATAATCTCCAAAGTGCATGAAGGTGTGCAATAGCTCAAGATATCCATAATGGCTGAAGATATCTGATATACATTGGAATGAAATCACATTGGAATGAAATCACGAGAGCTGAAATCTCATGAACACTTGCACGATCAAGGAGGTAGCATATATGGAATGCCACCAAGCTGGAAGGTATTATACATGGAATGCTACGAGTACATGTCCTACTATGTGAATAGATGTGTCAAGGTCAAACATAGTATTCCATCATCTAATTACCGGTCATTGATGTATACCATTAATAGACGCGAGATCACCCACCGATAATGAAAATTGGAATAAAGGTACAGAGTGCAATCTAACAAGTGTGAATAGATGTGTTGAGGTCTAACACTTGGAAGAATCCATCGATCAGGGGACATTGATGTATTCCCAAAAATGTGGATGGCTAGAGAACCTACCACTGATGACTGTAAGTCTCAAGTCACTCAAAGGACTCTAGAATCCTATTCCGGAATAAATGATCTGAAGTCAATGGAATGGAATCCGCTGGAAGGAGTGCATTAAGGCATCCCCCATCAACCAACACGAGGTACTCAAGAATGTAGTATAATGTAGAATAACTCGAACAAGATGTGCACGAACCAGTAATAGTACCAGGAATGGCTGACATGCAAAGTCAAGATAACTGAGGAATGGCCCACTCAGGCTTCAACTTTCTTCGAACAAGAGCATAAAGGAAAATGGTGACTGAAGGTAGGCAACATGGACTTGATATTCAAACTGGGACATCTCTGTGACATGGGAGGCATCAACAAAGGCTCCATAGGGACTAAAAGCTTAACTAGTCAGTGGAGATAAACTCAGATTAATGAGTGCAGATCCTAAAGGCAAACTAATAAACCAACCAACAAATGTGATATACAGTGCTATGTTTGAAGGTGACACAACTCAACTACTGCCAAAGATAACATCTTTTCTTGTCTGTCTTTTTGGTTTTTTTTTTTTTTTTGGACGTTTTCAGATATTTTGAAAAGCTTGAAAAAGAATAAAAGTGCTTTATAGTANAATATAGGAGGAGACGAGTGTCAGGGGGCAAGCAAACTACTTTCAAGCAGTGTAACATGCCTATGCTCAATGCAAGGATATATGTGCAGGATAATGACACTCGAGGGAAGGTATCCTCTCGGTAAAAGGGATGATCAAGCTGCAAAAGATATGTAAAAATGCTCTACTTGGCTATACATGAGACAAGCTCGAGATATATGGCTGCTAACTCAAAGTCAAGGAGCCAGCATAAAACTCAATAAGGCAAGAAAAACTCATGAAAATGCAATTACAACTTGATATATACAAGGGAGTCCCAAGGGAATGGACAACATATAGTTCAAGAGGAGTATGAAGCTCTTGCTTAAGGACATGGCGAGACTAAAAAGGGACTCCCATAACCTAAAGGAGAAATTCCAACATGGGAACCAAATGCAATATAGGATCTAACTAGGGTATCCATGTATAGGAAAGCTCTACCATTCACATAACGCCACTTCTAACAACAACATGAAGGTTACATGACATCATGGAATGGGTTCATACCTAAGGTTAAGATGAAACGGTCATAAGGTCATGCAAAATGCAATAGGATGTGAAATCCTAACCTATATTCTAGTTCAGACATTATACCTGTAATAGGCATGAACAGATCAAAGCCCTCGGAGAGAGTGTGCAAAATGCCAGACCCTATATGACAATAATATTAGTCCAAAACATATGGAAACAATCAATAAATAGTCCAAACTATAGGACATAGGGAGGATTGATCATGAAAACTTCATTCAAAGGAAACAGTGTAGTGAGCGATGGGACATAAGAAGGAAAGTAAGGTAAAGACCCAACATTCACGTATCCACTACCACCCCCGTGATGGTGACCACTGGTGTAAAGACTGAGTGAAGGGAATAAAAATCCTCCACAAATGGATTAGAGGATTGAACATGGCCATTCCCAAATCCATGAGCATGGTAAGGGACTGTGATGCCCCAAATTCCGACACTAAGGTCCGTACTAGGACCAAGGATGGGTGATAGGATACCAGGCATGCCAAATACAAAAGGATTTGAACTCAAGAGAACATAAATATACTCAAGTAACCACGATCCCAAAATCCCACTGGCACACTCCTAAGAGAATCTATACCCAAAATACAAGAAAACCAAGGGGAGGATATGTGAGCTCTCGAATGCAGCAGGTATGTCTTGCCTAGGAGAGGCTCGAAACTCCCATACACTACAAGCGGAGGTACATAACCAATTATAGTGGCCCTCAACTTCAACATGTAAAGTGTCTGTGCTGTCCGACCCCTACCTGGCTAAGACACCTACAGAATAACCTCTGTAAGCACCCCCTGCGATACCTAGGTAAGGAAACTAAGGTCACCCTAATATAACCAATTCTCAAGCGGGTATTCGCAGGTGGGATCGACTGTATGGGAAGGGTAGCAAAGCCCAAAACTCTTGAAAGAGCCCCCAGATACAAATAAAATACTGGAAATATCTTTGGTGCTCAAAAAAGTGACCAAGAGCTATCCCAATCACAATCGTGCATGCTGCCTCGTGCTTAACTCCTGTGTAAGAGGAGCGCCCCGAGAAACACTAATTATACCAAGGATTTTCACACTCTCACTTGGACGGACACCTAATTGTTTTGTTTAGTGGTCTTGGAGAATTAACTCACAATGAACTATTCCAAGACCTTAAAACCTAATCTTGTTGATGCACCCTATAAAAGAAAAGAGTGTAATTCATTTTATTAAGCTTTTATTTTAATTGGTTGTGATAACTCAAAGGGAAATGGTCGTGAAACTAATGAAGTCATGACTCAGCAGTGAAGTAAATATGCACACCTAACAAACAGTGCCAAGTGCAATCTTTGTAGAATGAAAAACAATGTATGGCACTACATCAGATGCATAAATATTTATTCCTTTCTGAATGTCAATGCAATCCTTCCTATATGAAAGCCTAAACATAACTCTCATCCAAGCAATCCAATGCAAGTACCTCTTTAAATCCATATGCGAGATGCAAGTAAGAATGAAACTATTTTGTATTTTCAATATAAAAGGACCAAAATCCAATAAAAGTCATTAAAATTCTCAGTCTCTGCAGCAAGCATAAAACACAATCCAAGCAAGACACCGAGACAAAAATACTAATGCACTAATGGAAAAACAAAAAAGGAGATAAATGAATAGAACTACTTTCAAAGAAAAATCAATGAAAAAGAGGTCTCTGGTCACGAAAGAAGAAGTCAATAGACAACATCAGAACCCAAGAAGACCTAGCCACACTCACAACCCACCCAACAACTTCCCACGACATAAAACTCAACTAAAAGGGAGGATGTACGTGAGTGTATAAAGAACAACAGCGTATGTACACGACTTTTGGCCAAATACTTGCATGTATACGCAGATTTTGGCCAAAAACCTACATATATATGTGACTTTTGGCCCAAAACCCCCGTATGTATGCAACTTTTAGCCAAAAACCTGCGTATACAAAGAAGAAAGTGGTAAAAAGAAGGCCAAGGGCCAAACCAATCTAGGGGAGTGTTAATGGATGAACATACTACTAAATGCGACACAGAAATGGGGAGAAAAAGAGAGCAAGTCAAGAATATCAAGCACATTGTGCCCCCATTCCCAAAGAAAAACAAGGAACATTTGCAGCAGAGTCACCAATTCTGTTACGGAGAGAAACTTCCCATGGCTTGGGGTGTACCACAATAGACAGCTAGACACTAGAAATCAATCTTTCCCAATATGCAAGATAAACCAAACATCTAACACTAAGGGATATCGAATCGTACCTTGTTCCAGATGGTTGAAGTAGACCCCTATTGAGATTTTCCAATTCATGCTTACTTTAGCAATTCGCTCTCAACAACATCAAATAGGACAAGCATGTTATATAATGATGTGTTAGGCCTACTCTAGCATATATATTCATCAATGTATAAGAAATTAAACATATCCATGGATTCAATATTCATTCAATTGCACATTAATTAGATAGGAAAATATATTTCTATTAATAAAACCAGAGATTACAAAAGTGACAGCCTCTGTCGGCACGTCTATGAACCGAAGAAACCGAGTCCTCCACCTGGGCCTCCACCACCTCAATCCTCTATCTCTCGATAACAAGCTTACAAGACAAAGGAAATCTTAGGAAGAACACAAAGTGCTCCAAAGGGACAAAGGGATGTAGACTCAAGTACAAGCAAACTGAGGCAACAATGGACTATAGTTTCTTTGTTCTTCAATTCC
The DNA here is from genome assembly GCA_001517045.1 of Pseudotsuga menziesii. Lineage (NCBI taxonomy): Eukaryota > Viridiplantae > Streptophyta > Pinopsida > Pinales > Pinaceae > Pseudotsuga > Pseudotsuga menziesii. Next base: position 170,152 of record LPNX010299763.1, read on the forward strand.
CCCTCTTCAATGTATCGAAGGGGTTCCTTATATAGCACTCCAAAAGGGTAATGGAGGGTCGAATTCGAGCATTCTCAAGGCATTTGGAAGGCCAAGAGTTAGGGTCTTTGGACTCATATGAGGAAAATTCCAAAAATGTTTGGACTTACACACACATCTTAATGTACACGGGTTTGAGGTCAAAAGTCACGTGTACACGCGAGTACGGGTTTAAAAGTCGGGTACAATAATAAATAGGAATTGTTTAGGGGTGATCTTGGAACATCAAAGGATAATAAAATTCCATGGGGTCTAAAGAGTCTGCAGAGGGATAGGAGAGGCCATAAATATGTGATCTACCATGTGTGGTAAAATCAACTGTAACAGGAAGTTTTCTATTCCTTCCAATTTGTCCTCAATCTTAGTGTTTGGGGCCATCCTATCCAGTAGGTCACTAAAAAATGAAATCTCTCAAAATTAAAAACTAACCTTACCAGGAGATGCACTTGACTGAGGAGAGTTGTTTGGTCCAACTGGTTTCTGGAGATCCCAAATCTTCACCCTTCAAATCCTACTTGCGAGGTTGTAGCTCTGCATAATTTCTGGTTCTAGTTTTCTGCATTTTTCTGGTTCACTACCAAACTAGGGTTTGGCTTTCTGTAGTTTTCTAGTTCACTACCAAACTAGGGTTTGGATTTCTATAGTATTATTGTCCACTACCAAACTAGGGTTTGTCTTTCCTGGAGATTCAACCACCCAAAAAATTCGATCCTGGGCTTAATATATGCGCTCTATGGAGGCACAACTTTTTATGTAAGCAAATTTTCCATAGTCAAATTTTTTGCAGAAACCCTAATTTCTTCCAAGGAGGGAGGAGAGGGAGTTTAAGCTTGTGAAATATTTTATATTTAGGCTAGCTATGATACCATGTTAAGATTTCATATGCTATAATTTATATCATTAGTGTTCAATTTAAATTCACAGCAGTAGCATATGCAGAATCACCGATAGAAACACAATCACAAGATAGACACAATATTTATCCTGGTAAACCCTCGAGGGGAAGAAAACTAGCAAAAATTACTCTATATAATATGTATAAGATATAACCCCAAAAATGTCATTCTCCTCCTTGTTATTCTCTCTCTCTCTCCTATGCGCTACATAAGTGAGTGTCTGTGTTTTCAAATGAGAAGCACAACACTTCTATTTATACACATTGAGCCAACTCACTTTTACCCTAAACAAGTCGACCCGCCTAAACTTTCTGAGCCAACTTCACCTAGGAAGACTCAAAACCGTATTTTATATTATTCATTAGGGTACTAATGACCTAACTTACAATGGAGGCTTTACCTCGTGACTCTATGATGACCAATTACAATAGTGACACACCGATGGAGGAATAATAACATCTTCCTTGGGTTACATCAGTCAAATACATTTAGAATATCCTTTGAAGTTACAATATTCAATAGACACATTTCTAGAAGTGGACCTTTCTTGTATAGATTTTATTTTAGCAGGGTCCTTCCTTGAGATAATATGACCCAGATATAATAGTTGCATATGATAAAATGTGCACTTACTCAACTTAAAATACAATTGATTCTCTCTCGGAATTTGCAAAGTTACTTTCAAATGTTCCTCATGATATTCCTTTGACTTGGAATATATTACTATATCATCTAGGAACACAATAATAATTGTTTCCAACAATTATGTGAATACACCATTAATCGGGCACATAAATGTGGTTGATGCATTTGTCAGTCCAAAAGGAAAGACTATGTATTCGTAATACCAATACCTGGTCCTGAAGGAGGTTTTAATGATATCCTCATCCTTAATATGCATTTGATGATAACCCGATCTCAAGCCAATTTTAGAGAAGACTCTTGCTCCTCACAATTGATCAAATAGATCATTGATCCTTGGTAATGAATACAAGTTCTTAATTCTGGCCTTGTTTAGTTGTCTATAACCCACACATTACCTCAAGGTTCCATATTTCTTTTTCACAAAGAGGGTAGGAATCCCCATGGTGATACGTTGGGCGTATGTAACTCTTCTTCAACAATTCTTCTAATTACATATGTTATTCCTTCCATTGATACATGCTCATTCTTTAAGGAGCTTTAGATATCAAAATAACTCTTGGTACCAACTAGATTGTTAAATTGATATCCCTTTTAGGGGTTAGTCTTGGTACATCTTGAAATACATATTTAAAATCCTGCAATACTGCATACTATGCAATAGATGGTTCTCTGTCAGTTGGCATCTCCTCAACATGGATAGAATACAACTGACAACCCTTCCTAATGCACTTCTTTATTTTCATGGTTGAGATTTGTCTAACTGATATTGGACTTGTAATTCCCTTTATTTAAATTGAATTCTTGTCCTCGTCTAGACACATAATGACTTTGTGGTGATAATCCAGATTTAAAAAATGTGATTCCATCCAATCCATCCCAATCAAAACATCATATGAACCAAGAGGAATCATGTATAAGTCGGCCTTTGTCAACAAACCATTAATCTCGAAACAACAACCCTTGATCATTGAAGTGATTTTTCATTTCATACAGGTGGCTAACTGCACCATTCTGGACTGTGATAATTTACTTCTCACTAAGTGACATATTTCAATCACATTAGCATTAATGTAACTATAAGTGGCTCTAGAATCAACTAAAATTGAAATTGGTACATCAACAATCTTACTTTCAATCTCAATCATGGTTCATTGATGGTCTTCTTTTAAATTACCCAACGATGCATAAATTCGGGGTATGTTTATAGCTACATCCTCCATTGTAGTATCTTTTTTAACATTATAAATGTTGTCTTGTTTATTACCCCTCTTTGGTAATTTCTTAAGATAATGACTTCCTCCATAGTTCCAGCATTTTACTTGATGCGACTGCCTTTGTCCTGGAGACTCAACCAACTTTGGTACACCAAATGGAATCTGCTCTTCGGAAAACTTGATCTAGTTACCTTTAGCATCAAGAGGTTTAAATTCCTTTTTCCTCTGATCTTGCTTGTATTTCAACTTACTTTTCCCCTTTTTGCATGTATTTTTTTTCTTTATTTTGTTCATACAGAAATTTATCCTTCCTTATGCCTTCCTTCAAAGTACGAGGTTCATCATAAGTGATTTTGTCTTGGTAAAATGTTGTTAATCCACTAAGAAAATGTTGGATTTTATCCTTCTCATCTTGAAGAAAATCAACATACCTTAATAGCTCTAGGAACCTTCTTTCATACTCCTCCATAGTTGCATTATTCAATTTGAGCTCAAAGAACTCTTGCATTTTCTTGAAATCTTCTCCATGAAATTAATTTTCCTTCAATAATTTTCGCTTACTTCAGTTGTGTTGCTGCCTAATTCACACTTTAAAATGCAGGAAAGTCACAACCTGCTATGTGTGTCCTTGGGGGAAAGCGAGAGCTAGCGACCACTGTCACCACAGTCCACAACTCCTCCGTTTAGGCAAGATCCCAACAGAGCCAAGGGGGGTAGTCCCTATAGGAAAGGTAAGTTCCAGATTTATTAATTAATTACAAATTAATTAAATGGATCTTTTATTAATATTTGTGAGGCTAAGCCTTTGTATTATCTAAGGAATGACAAGCAGCATGCAAATGCAAAGACTTCCTTTTAATGACAAGCAAACCTTGAGATAAATAAAGACCAGTGCCTATTACAAATGGAGTCTAAAATTATAACTTTACAGATTTACAACTGAAATTGAAATGTAAGTTAATTAAACCACAGTTTAGGTGTTATCCCAATTAAACAAGGTTACAATGTGGCAAATGAATACTTATGAACAATATAAACAATAATAAATGAGCAGTTAACCAATATTAGTAGTATCCACAGTTGTAACAGATTGAACAATGGAACAATTGTCAAGCTATTACACAAGATCTCAGATTACTAAACCATGAATTCAAGATGCCACCACAAGAATTTGCGAAACTGAAATGAAATGCTTGTAACTGAAAAGTGAAGAGCTTGCAAAAATAAAAGTGCTTGCAGTGAAAACCTTAAACAGCAAGGTGATAGCAATGACCTATGTTTGTAGGACGTTTTGCAGTGTCTCTTGGTTTATTTTAGTAAATTTTATTAAAATTTTTCTTCTTGAAGTTTAGTTTTAGAACCGGTGGTGTGTCTACCCCAATCCAGTACTTCTCAAGTCAAAGAGGGAGTGTTGTTGCGCTCAACAAAGTGGGATCAAAGCCCGCCTATAGCTCACAAGTCAAACCCCAATGGCCTGGTGCTCAACAAGGAGGACGTCAAAGCGCCTCGAGACCCCTCACGGTCTACTACCCCAAGTCGCCTCCGAGGTCACTGTTTTTAATTAACTTAAAAAATAACAAGATGGATGCCTATTAAACTAGGAATTCTCTATCCCCTGTCGTATCTCGCGAGTACCCTGAAGGGTGATAACCGAGTAGAGGAGCAGGAAATAAAGAAGCTTTTGTTGGTAAATTTTAGGGGTTAATTTTAAGTCTTGGTGGTTAATATACAAGGTTTATTTTAAGCGATCAACAAGATCAACCAAGCGGTATCCCTTATGGGAGGTGCTGGTACTTGATCTTGGACTGAAAATGAAAAGTGTTTGATTGTAACAAAAAAAAAATTGTTTTAATTACCTAAGCCCCCACTTCTCCTGCTTTTCATATCCAACTTGAAGTCCCTAAAGGGAGATGACAAGTGGATAGAGGATACATAGGATATATGGGTTGTATGATTACTTCTTTAACAATTACCGAAACTTAAAAGAAACTATAACTAGCTAAAGCAATGCCCAACCGCACAGCAATCTTTGTGATAGAGATGGTGGTCTGTCACAAAGATAGGTGGGTAAACAAGGAAAATAAAATAGATTATATTAACCTCAAAACAATCTCTGTTACAGAGATGATGGTCTGTAACAGAGATAGGTGGGTGAACAAAAAATGAAACTAGCAAATCCTAACCTCACAACAATCTTTGTGACAGAGATGGTGGTCTGTCACAAAGATAGGTGGGTAAACAGAAAAAAATGTATAAACATAAATCTAAGCAACTACTTCCTACTCTACTTCCTAATATATTTACAGATTACAAATGCTTTATAAAATTTTATAATACCCCAAGAGAACTTCTCATTGAGGTTTACAAATATCAGAAAAAAGAAGCAAGAAAGGTGAGGGTTTGAACCCCTTTTGGAACCGGTTGAAGGTTGAGGTAATTCTGGGCCAATTTAGGCAGCACCTCCCCTTCACCTGTGTAAAAACTGTCACAAACCAGCAAGCTTTACTTGCTGGAAATCACAGAAAACTCAAAGAATTTGTTAGAAAAAGTTAGTACCAAAAAAATCACTATTTTACAGTAAAAATCTGAGTTGAAAGATAACAGAAATATGAAGTTTAGAGGGCTGAAAACTGAGTTTCTAGCCACCTAAATGATGTTAAAACAACAGAATTAAAGTATTTGACTAATGTACTAAGGGTTGGGGCTTTAAAACCAAGGTTTTTATCACTTTATCACTATACAGTGATAAAAACTGAGTTTTAAAACCCTCTTAAACAAAAGTGCGAAAATGAAAACAGAGTTTTTTAAACCAATGGAGAAGGTACTCCTTTGCTTTGGATCCCTGCAAATAAACTTATAAGAGCTGCAAAATATAAGCAAAGAGGTGAGCACATAAATAAACCCTACAAAATACTTTGTAGAGTCTTACTAATCTACTCACAAATGCAGGTAAAAATACTTCTACCTACAAGTCTCTCCACAAAATACTTTGTGGAGAGCTATCCAAGCTAATACAAATGCAACTAATAAACATAAAGCAGGTTACCTCACAAGAAGAACAAAATGTAGACAAGAGCCACCAAAATTCCTCCAAAGCATTTACTTGTATTAAGCCCAACTAGGGCAAGAAGATTACAATAGAAAAAGAATGTGAGAGAAGAGTGGAGAAATATTTCGGCAACATAACAATAGCATGAGAGATCATGAGAAATGAGGGAGTGAGACCCTCATTATATAGTTGAGGAAGACCCCAACCCCTTGAAGATCAACGACCAAGATTAGATCTAGATCTAGGTTAAATCTCCACCACTAGATCTAGGTATTTGACTTTACATTCTTCTCAATCAATCTCCACCCTTAGATTAATTTCAATCAATGGCTTAGAAGCTTGATCCAAATCTTCACCAATATTCACCCTTAGATCTAGGGTTTTGACTAACTGTTTACCCTTAGATCACTTTGTGTAGAAGACGTGGGCCCAATGGCTAGGCGCCCCTCTAAGTTTGGCGCCCCTCCTCCAAGATAGCGCCCTTCTAAAATGCTTTAGCGCCTTCCTTTTATGACTAGTGCCCTTCTATTATGGGTGACGCCTCCTCTAAATGTGGTGGCGCTCCTCTACATGTGGCGCTTTCCCCAAATGCTAGCGCCTCTCTAAATATAGTGGCGCCCTCTTTAATATGGTGGAGTCTTCATATGGTAGCGCCTCCATATGGGGGTTTTTATTTTAATGAGCCATGACACCCCTCTTTTAAGCCTTTCTTCATGGTAGCGCCCCCTTTAGCAAGGGTTTTGGCCGCCTCTAGATGTGACGCCTCCAAAGATGGTGGTTTGGCCACTTAATGACCTCCAAACTTAGCTTTGAATTTAGGCATTTGCTCCAAAATAAATATTTATCCTTTTGACTTAGGATAAAAATTTTAATTCACCTTAGATTTAATTTTTTAACTTAATTTTTAAATTTTCCAATTTTGACTTAGGGAAAATTAAAAATAAGCTTGAAAAATTAAATCCTGGCCATGGGGGGGGGTGGAAAAATTTTAAATAAATTTTCCTAGGCTCAACAACCCCCAAACAAAATTACCATGGCATTATTTGATTTTTTACTTCAAAATCAAATAATATGAATTTTTGACTTGGGGAATTTAATTAATTCCCTAGGAAAAATAGACCTTGCTTAGCCAAAAATGGTCTATCTCCTCAATTGCTTATCAGAATGACATGGGACTCGAAGCAGTGGCTTAGGGGGTTTCATAGAAATTTACTTTGCATTCATAGCCCCTATTACAAAATTCCAGTGCTTGAGCAATTACATCATTACATCGAAACTGAGTTAATCAACCACCAAGGGGTGAAATTAATTAACTCGAAAAATAAATAAAATACAACACATAACGAAACTCCGCAAGACTCTATACAAATGTCTAGCATGGTCACGAATAACACTTTTAACCCTTAGCCACCTCATGGACTTGACTGTTAGAACGCCCGTCACCACTTTGGAGGATTTTGAGTGAAAAACCAAACCAATTAAAATCGTTTACACAACAAGATCAATTGAAAAGGGAAAAAACACTCGATGAGGGGACTTCCATAACAACCAGTTCCATGGTGTGGCATCCATATCATATGACCCACACTAGCACATAAAATTACATTAATTTTCCCACGCAGGGGAGCGGACATTTCATTTTATAAAGGGGCAATTGCCCTGCAGAAGTGAAAAAATCCTCAGATTTTTCCAAGGTACAACTTGTACAACTATGTACATCTTCATGTACATGGAGTTTCCACTTAGTTGAAATAGGTGGGCAACATCTGGCTCCAACTAGGGGACATGTGATCGATCATCGGAGAGCACATGAGAACTATAGAATCCTGCAACCACAAATTTCTCACCAATAACCAACATAAGACCTCCAACAAAACCAATAAATAAACAATAAATAATATAAATAAATGAAATTGCTATACAAAATGAAATAGACATACAATTACTCACATCTATATACATAATTAATAAACCAATAAAATAATACAAAACTTTAAAGAAATGCAAAGGAAAAGGGTTAGAGATACGTTACAGAAGGGTGTCCCTTTGGACACAGCGTTGACTCTATGTGTAATAAAATTTGAGCTGTTGACCATTCCTTGGAATGTTCAATGGCTCACCATCCAAGTGACTCAGGTTGAAGGAATTTGGGCCTGCAATTGATCTGATCACATAAGGGCCCAACCATAGGCTGTCAAACTTCCCATGCTTCCCTGGATTTTCTTTGCCTTTGTCCCATAGGACAACTGTATCCCCTACTTTGAAGTCTCTCTGTCTAGCTGACTTGTCAAAGGCTTTCTTTGTCTTTTCCTGACTTTTAAAGTTTTGATCATAAGATTTTCTCCTTATTTCATCCAACTCTACTAACTGATTTACCATGTTTTGAAGTGCATACTCTTCTATGTCAAACTCTCAGAGCAACTGATACACTGGCAGGATAAGGTGATGTCAAAACCCCAAAAATTTTGAAAAATTTAAAACTTTTAAAATAGCATATAATCACATTAAATGCAGTCATTAACTGTTGATTAGTTTATGTTACTAGAATTGTAACTGAATGATCTTTTTATTATACTTCATTTTAAAGAGCAGTTTCTTTTCAGTTACTGACTGTTTTTCTGTTTGCGACACAAGGTGGGTTTGTCGTGAGGGACTGGGCTTACTTAGCTTTCAAGCTAACGTAGCAGTTTCCTTCTATTATAGGTGTACAGGTAAGAAGTATGGTTCAATGCTAACAAGTCTCAGAGGTTTACAATACTATTTGCTGCATACAAATTGATTAGTAAAAGTATATACATTCTAGTCAGAATTTACCATGTTTCTCGAGGTACCATTTTTACTAAATTTTTCTTTGAGACTTAATACTAGAGAATTGAATTCTACACATATAGATGGTAGAGAATTATTCTGTATAGAAACATAGAGTTTTAATAAGTCTACAAGTACGAAAACCATTAAATGTCCATACTGAAGGTAAGTATAAGAATGTAATAATTATTTCTTTACTTAACAGCTAGCATGGTAGAAAGATCACAACTTCATAGGTTTACTTCTATTAGTCAAGTTACAGTAATATTCCATGTTTAGATTGCATCCTATTCAGATTTTCAACTGATAAAGATATTACTAATATCGATCCTTAAATTTTCGTACTTAAGCATTTATGAGTTATGGTTTGAAACAAGTATTCCTTTAATAGTTTAAGAGTTTGCATTCTTTTAGAACACTAAACTCATTCCAAGAGTACCATTTGGATGGAAACCAAACAATGCTAGAATCAGTCCTAAACTTATCATATTTGATCCCTTTATGAAGTCTCAAGACTACATTGACAAACAAAGAAGGTAAAGAGAATAATCAAGTTATCTATCATACCTTAACTTATTAAGTCTTTTATAAATCTTGAGTTTGGAGAGTGACTAAGTCTATTTGTCACCAAAGGATGTTATGACTACAACAAGGAAGAGTTATCTCTCTATCCATAAGTATCTAAATTATGTACTAGAGCAAACCAAATCAAATTATGAATAATATAATAGAAATACCATTAATTATATACTCTTCACAGAGTAGTTATGTTTCTTACCTTCTTTTGAAATACCAAATAGTTGGCATTGTAGTTGTGGGCTATAACAACTAAACTATAACCATAATCTATTATTCTATAATCCCTTGGTAACATAAACAAATCTCTATGCTTATGTAAACGATGCTATATAATAAACAATACGTAACATGCAAGGTTTATAAACATTGGACTAATGTGCGTGGTTGACAATATGATGTAGGTTGTACTAAGGTATAAAACTTCTTATGGAACCTTCCAGCGATGATTTGGTTGGGAAACAATCAACGGTCGTGAACTTTAGAATGATAACCCCTGCAGCAAATTATTTAAAGTGCTACGTGGTCGCTTAATGGCCATGCATTGGCGTTATATAGTTGATGACTTAACCCTAACTAGCCATTCCTCCTTTGCTCTCGGGCCTTTGCCCACTCTGCAAACCCTTCTAGACCATGCTACTGTTGTGTTGACCGCCATTGGACCTCCTGCTGCCTCAGCTCCTCGTGAGCTCTGCTACTGCATTGAGAGGGTGATTGGAGTGTTTATACTTGCTGCTTGCCTCTGTAGAACCACCGTTGTTTGACTTGGCTCGGTTGGGTGACAGTCCTACCTTTCTCTGTTCCCACGAGAATGGTTATCCTTCCAATATAGCGTGGCTGGTGCTATCAACTGGCTGTGTGATAAATGATAGAAAGAACGTTGCAGCTGTAGGGTTTCATCTTCTCCATCGATTTGCTGGGGTTTTTTTTAACTGATAGAGGTTGAGCGAAATAACACCAATATTTTTGCCATCGATTGGCAGGCTCATTGTTCGAACTGGCCGTGGCATCGCTGTGAGGGTTATCAACAGATAAGGTAACCATTACCTTGTTTTCTTTAAAAATTACAGCAATATATACATGTTATTATATATCTTTTGCACTTTAAAACAATAGCTAACACTCGGCTGTGTAATGGTCTTCTTGTAGGTGATTCTGCTACTCTTCTCTGCTTACAAGGGAATAGGGGTTGCGGCATTACAGCTACGGTAAGCCTTGGTCTCTCCACGGCTTATCCTCTTTGAGTGAATCCTTTAAGGATGGCATTGGGTTGGTCAATATGGCCTTTCTATTTCTCATGGTTTTTGGGTTGTTTGTTTTTAATGTTTAGCAATGTGGGTAAAACCCTAGCTCTTATACAGAGCTCTCCGGCTACGGCCGTGAGTGTAAGACCTCGTTTGTAATTATTGTTGGGTTTAAAAAAATTAACAGGCTGTAAGCCTTCGCGTTTACTGTGTTTATAAGATTTATAGGCTGTAAGCCTTCGTGTAAACTTTTGTTACTGCAGTGGGTTATTAAATATTACTAGTTCTTCCCTTTTTAATAATTTTTGAGTACTTAAAGTGTTACTAGGTTTAACCCTAGTTGGCGGTGAAGGATAATAATATTGTTTTGCTAAAAATAAAAATTAAGTTAAGATGACATCTGTCACATTAGGTTAATGATGAAGTTTAAAACACTTAAGCTCGACTACCGAGCATCCTGCACTTCTATCCTTTCTTCCTGCATAGATAAACATTTGATTTGTGAACTGAAGATTATGTGTTATTATCAGTTTATAATTTAATCTTCTTGTTATTGAGAAAATTGTAAATGTTATATAGTTTATACCCAATGATAATATAGGATTTTATTTATTTTATTTATTTAATTATCTTGGTACTTTCAGTAAAATTTTCACTTATAACTTAGATATATATATTTCAAGATTTACTTACAAGATATCAAGATACTCTCTATATTAAAAATAACAAAGATTCTTATAATACTTATATAATTTACCATACACTGTTTGTATTAACACAAGTACTTACTAAATACAAGTAATGTTCTTGCCTTTACTGCAATACTACATTCTCCTTAAGTATAACTTGTTTATCTTATAGCATAAGAATAAATAGCATTATGTTGTTGTTCTTTTCTGCACAAAATGTATTTGGTTTAATTATTGTTTTTAGAAGTGTTTTTCATTAAGGTTTCTGTAACCAGTTAAAAATTTGACCTCCTTAAGATTGAGGAGAAATATTTATCACTACACAGTTGATACCTTTAAAGATTATGATTAAGAACTGTTAATTACTTACAGTTCGGACAGTAAGTTCGTTTCTGAGGAATATTATAGTAAAAGGAATTCTACTCTAAATTAAATAACAAGATGTAATAGAATACTTTTACTATTATTATAATATTTATATTGTTTTTCTTACTTTTCTGTAGCTTTTATATTAATGTCTTAGTTTACTTTATAATATTTGGAAAATATTGTTTATAATTGATTCTTCTGTAGTTTATTATACTATTTACCTTCTACTGTAATTAGTTTGTTTTCTTAGTTAAAATGTTTTGCTTACAACTATGCTGTAAGTACAAATATTAACATGCTGGTATTCGATAAATAAAAGAATGTTATTTCTGTACCTTGTTCTTACCTTGAGTTAACTTCTTGAAGTAAAAGAATCTGAACACCAGGAAGGAAACGATATAATGATAGTATAAATTCTAATCTAACTTATATTATCTTTTCCTTTACTGTAGAATTTACTGAAACAAGCAAAACACAGTAATAGAAGGTAGTTTAAATATATGAGAAAATAACATAAGCATTTGTAAGACATTAGTGGTTACTGGAAGTAACTAAATAAGAACTCGGTTTAGAAGGATATTACTTCACCATACCGAGGTACTGTGCTGGAGTACGGTCTGGTGATACCAGATGTGGAAAAACACAGTAACTATTAACAAATTTAACTACTGATATTCTGAGATACTAACTTTTACTGAAACTAACCAACTCCTCAGACATGTAAAATAATCATAACATGCATCCATTCATACTCAGTAAACATAAAGAAATAAATGACAGAACCTGTTTAAGCTGTGGACAACAAAAGCAATGGGAGGCCGTTACTCCCTACCAACTCCTGGAGAGTGCTCATACAGTGACTTATCAGGACCCCCGAGCTTGCTCTAGTCTCCCTGGCTGGAACTAGGTGCAGCAATGTCAGATACCAGTCCTCAAACTCAGTATGAATCCTTAACTTATCAGCAAGTTCTCCCAGCTAAGAGCTGTAAATAAAATCAAGTTACTGCAGCAATCCACTCAGAACACTTCCTTACTGTTTTTCCCTCTCTCCTCAATGAAATTCCTGAATAACATTCACCTGAATGAATTCTCTCTGGAATAAAATCTGAGCAGCCCCAGCTCTCTTCATTGAGTACTTTTAAAAGATTGCCTAGGTCTTTGTTGGGTTAATTGTCATTTAATGAGCCACCTGCTCTGATTCCACTTTCTTGGGGAATCATGACCCCAAATATAGGGAAGTTGCCACCTGCAATTTAGGAAGTGTTTGAGGATGCTGCCACTTGTCTTTTGCCTTTCCACCTAGTTCCATCCACCAGTTTGACCAGTAACCTCTTTTAAAAGCTCCCCCATGCTGTTGTATCCATAATTTATTTATTAATAATAAATATTCTGAATTACACTCCATTACTATTGACTCTGCTGAGTCATCAATCCCTACTTAGGATAATGTTTAACATAATGTCTCAGAAATATAATAAAACAATTTACATGATTTTACAAAATTGGGGTATGTGACAGGTGAACTGGTAGCTGAGCTTCTAAACCATAGACTAACTCAAAAGGACTCTTGCCTATGGATGCTTTATTTGTTATTCTATCAGCCCATAAAGCATATTTTATTTTACTGTCCCAAGACCTTTTGTTTTCCCCTACAATCTTCTTGACTATGGTCATTAAGGTTTTGTTACTAGACTCTGCTTGACCATTTCCTTGAGGATAATAATCTGATGCATGAGATAAAACTATGCCATACTTTAAACAAAATGCAGACATTTCTGCTGAACAAAAGGCCTTAGCATTATCTGTTACTATCTTTGAAGGCACTCCAAATCTTGTTATTATCCTATCTTCAAGAAAATCCATGACTACTTTTTCATTTGCAGATTTAGTGGGAATGGCTTCAACCCATTTAGTAAAGTAATATGTAGCTGTTATAATCCATGAAAAACCATTACTTGATTTATCCTTAAACTTCCCTATGAAGTCTAAACCCCACTGCTGAAAAGGTGCTTCTACAACAACTGGTTGAAGGGGAAGGGCAGCTAACTTTTGCTTTCCAGTGAACAATTGACAAGGTTCACATTTCCTCACAAACTGATGCACATCTGAAAATATGGTGGGCCAATAATATCCAGCTCTAAGAATCTTATGGGTGGTGGTTCTAGCAGCAAAATGACCACCACAAAAACCATTATGAAAGTCATCCATTAGTTTTTTAGATTCATTCTCATCCACACATCTAAGGATAACCCCATCTAGATTCCTCCATCCTAAACCATCTTTAATTAAGATATACTTGGATGCTTTGAGCCTTAAGGCTCTTCTCTTATGACCAACAAGATGACTTGGGCAAGTTAAGTTTTAAAGATAGAAAATAATATCAGAATACCATTCAACTTGCTCAAACTTTAACAAATATCGGGATGAATCTGGAGCATCAATCTCACAAACCATATTCTGATCAACCAAACCTAAAGCCTTCTCATTACTTTCTAATAACATTTTAGCTAATCCTTGTCCTTTGATTAATTTAGTGGGCCTAATTTCTAAATCATATTCCTGAATTTTAGCAACCCATCTACTTCTTGGACCTATGCCTTCTTCTTGAGTTAACACATCTTTAATTGTTGTACTAGGAACATACCCAATTACTTTGGCATACCCTATGAAAATCCTGAAATGCTTAAGAGATTTTACCAAGGCATAAGCCTGTTTTTCTATTATATGATACTTTAATTCTGGATCTCTTAAGATTTTGCTCATGTATGCTATGGGTTGTTCTTGACCTTGGTTGTTTTTCTGTAATAAGACACCAGCAATGGTGTCTTCAAATGCAAAGGAGAAAAGATAGAATTCTTTAGTATAATCTGGACTGACCAATACGGGAGCTTGACCACATGCATCTTTTATTTGTTGGAAAGCTCTTTTTCC